>CM053788.1:432417266-432744766 GCA_028749045.1 Cupressus sempervirens
TTATGTCAAATTTGATGACATCAAGGGATGTGAATCTAAATTCAAGATGTGGAAAGCCTTGATATATATTTATGGAGGAGATCAAAATGTCCAAAGAGCAAAGAGAGAAAGCCTCAGAGGAAAGTTTGATGACATGAGAATGGAGGAAGGTGAGAACAGTGCTCAATATGCCTATAGAATAAAGGAAGTAGTAAGTGCAATAAGCAGTTTGGGTGGTCATTTAGTTGATGATACTATCAATAGTAAATTCTTAAGAACCTTTCTTCCCATCTATGCTATTAGAGTATTAGCCGCCCAAGAGTTAAGATGTGTACCAGGAAACAAGCTAACTCTTGAAGGTATAGTAGGAAGACTTACTGCATTTGAGTTATCCAACTTTGATAACTACAGACTTGAGAATCTTGAATCTACTTTCAAGGCCAAGCTATCATTGAAAGACACTAAAGAAGTGAAATCAAAGAAGAAGGGAAGAAAGATAAAATATGCATCTAGTGATAGCAGCATAGATGAAGAAGATGTGGAACAATTAGAAGCATTGTTGGCCAGAAGATTTCACAGAGGCAAAGGTAAATTCAAAGGTAAGTTGCCTATCATTTATTTTAATTGCAATGAAGTAGGGCATATTGCTGTAAGGTGCACATGGAAAAAGAACTACAGAGAAGGCAACAAGCACAAGAATAGAAGAGAAGATGATAACAAAGATTACAAAGACAAAGGCAAAAAATGTTATATTGTTGAAGAAGAGGATTCTGATGAAAATAATGATGAGGTAATCTATGTAGCCATGAAGGATGAGTCAAATGAAGATGAGGCAATAGCACTAGTAACTTGTGTAAACAAGAATGACAGGTGGATCATAGACAATGGGTGCTCACATCACATGATAGCAAACAAAAGTAAGTTTATTACCTTTACTTAGTATGATGGAAATAGTGTTAGATTTGGAAATGATGTTCCATGTCTAATCAAAGGAAAAGGTTCCATTAAGATTACAAAGAAAATTTCATGTGAAAATGCATATTATGTTGAAAGATTGAATTACAATCTGCTAAGTGTGTCACAACTAAGCAATGTAGGATGCAAAGTAGAGTTTGGAAACAAAACTACAAAAATCTATGATACTGATGGAAATCTAATAGGAAAAGGAGACCAAACTAGGAGTAATCTATTTTACCTAGATATGGAGGATGTTGCCTATCTCATTGTAAGATTTGATGATGTGTGGCTATGGCATAAAAAGCTATGTCATGTCAACTTTGATCATCTAATTAACATCAACAAAATGAAGAAAGTTAGAGGTTTTCCCAAACTAAAGAAGCCTGACAATACAATGTGCAAACAGTGTCAGCAAGGAAAGATGACTAAGTCAAGTTTCAAAAGCAAATCCTACACTTCCAAAGAAGTATTAGAGCTATTCCATATAGATTTATGTGGCCCAATAGAAGTGCAAAGCTACAAAGGAGACAAATATATAATGTTTTTTGTGCATGACTACTCTAGGATGATGACTGCCATGTTCTTAAAATAAAAATCTGATGCATTTCAAATGTTTAAGAGGTATTTGGCTAGGTTTGAGAAGGAAATAGGGAAGAGTTTGAAGTGCTTGAGATCAGACAGAGGAGGAGAGTTCACATCAAAAGAATTTGAGACATTTTAAAATGATAAAAGAATTAAAAGACAAACATCGGCACCAAGAACTCTCCCACAGAATAGAATTGCAAAGAGAAGGAATAGATTAGTGATTGTTGTGCTAGAACATTAATGATGGAGAAGAATGTAGCTCTAAAGTACTGGAGAGAAGTTGTAAGTACAGTTGTCTATTCCCTGAATCAAGTACAAATTAAGAAAGGTACAAATGCAACACCTTTTGAATTATGGTATGGTCACTCACCCAATGTGAAACATTTCAAAGTGTTTGGTTGTAGATGTTATATTCTTAAAGATTCTAAAAATGGAAAATTTGATGCAAAAAGTGATGAAGGCATATTCCTTGGATACTCCACTAGAAGTAAAGCATATAAGTGTTTAAATGCTAACACTAACAAAATTGTGGAGGGTCCAAATGTAAACTTTGATGACCATATAGAAGCTCAAGTTGATGAATCCATCAAGAAACCAAAAGAGTATAGATCCTTTGTATACTTCTATGAAGGAATGCTTGATAGAGAAGAAGTTGTCAATCAAGTTGGGAATCAAAACAAGTTTCAATATCAACCGAATCATAATCAGTGAATGTCAAGTTGCATTCAGAAGCCAAGTTGTAGAATGAGGATAATGCACATTCTAATTTTGAAATCAGTACACATGAAAGAGAGGTTGAGATACCTAAAAGAGATGTGCATAATGAATCTAAAACTAAAAGACCAGACATGGAAGTAAGGAAAGAACCAAGGCTATCCAAGTATGTGAGAAGGCATCACCCTACTAAACAAATCATTGGTGACAAGGAATCCAAACCAATGACAAGGAGTAGACTAAGAAATGAATCATGTCTGCTAAGCAAGATTGAACCTAAAATAGTCAAAGATGCACTACAAGATGATGACTCGTATAAAGCTATGGAAGAAGAAATTGAGCAATTAGAGAAGAAAAAAACTTGGACTTTAGTTCTAATACCAATTGATAAGAATGTGATTGGTACCAAGTGGGTATTTAGGAATAAGCTAGACGAGAACGATGAGATCACAAGAAATAAGGCAAGACTAGTTTGTAAAGGTTATGCATAAGAAGGACTAGACTATGGGGAAACATTTGCCCCTATTGCAAGAATGGAAGGAGTAAGAACTCTACTTGCATATGTTGCTTACAAAGGTTTTAAAGTCTACCAAATGGATGTAAAGTCTACTTTTCTAAATGGTATACTAGAAGAGGAAGTCTACATAGAACAACCAAAGGTATTTGTTGATGATAACAACAAGGATATGGTTTGAAAATTGCATAAAGCACTCTATGGTTTGAAACAAGCACCTAGAGCATGGTATGAGAGACTTCACAAATATCTAGTAAAGATAGGATTTGAGAAAACAGATGACAATAGTAACCTATATATCAAAGCAGAAAAAGGTAAAGATATTCTAATATCTAAAATCTTTTTTGATGATATAATATTTGGAGGAAAAGATGCACAATGCAAAGATTTTTCTGATTAGATGAAACATAAGTTTGAGATGTCAATGTTTGGAGAACTCAAATTCTTTGTTGGATTGCAAGTACATCAACAAAAATGTGGCATATTTTTGACTCAATAAAAATACATAAAGGAGATACTCAAAACATTTGGTTTAGAGGGTTCAAAACCAATCAGTAGACCAATGGTAACAAGACATAAGCTATCCAAGAATGATAAGTCAACTGAGATAAATTAGACAATGTATAGATTAATGATTGAAAAGTTGCAGTATGTTGTGCATAGTAGACCAGACATTGCATTATCTATTGGAATAGTGACAAGATTTTTTGCAAATCCAAGAGAAAATCATCTTATGGTAGTAAAGAGAATAATGAGTTATCTAAAAAGAACATATGACTTTGGATTATACTATAAGAGGACTGAAAAGTTTGAATTGAAAGCCTACGCTAATGTAGAATGGGGAGGTAATATTGATGATAGAAAAAGCACTAGTGGAGGAGCATTCTTCTTAGGAAAAATAGTAATCACTTGGATTAGCAAAAAGTAAAGTTGTACCTCATAGTCCACTTCTGAAGCTGACTTTGTTGTTGCTACTATCAACTGTACCAATATTGTGTGGATCAAACATATGTTACAAGGTATGAAGGAAGAGATGACTAAAGCTTTAATACTTTATTGTGATAACACAAGTGCCATCAACATACCAAAGAATCCTATGATGCATGCCAAAACAAAGCACATTGCAATTAAGTATCATTATGTAAGAGAATTGGTGGAAGACAAACAAGTGAAGATGGAATATGTCAACTCAAAAGAACATATTGTTGACATCTTCACAAAACCATTACCTAAAGATGCATTTGAATATCTTAGAGGTAAGTTAGGCATGATACCCCTATCCAAGGTTGTTTGAGTAACAAACAAGACTGCCTTGCATCAAATGAGTTGATTGCTGAAATATTATAAATTGATGTAGAGGATACTTACTTTAGGTTTTTGCCTAAATTAACTAAAGTACTGAAGTTCCAAATCAATCACAAGCAAAGTGATAGAGGGACAAATTGGAGTTCCTACAAATGCTACACTTGCATGAGAAGATGCTAAAATAGTATGACTTTGGCATTATTGTCAAAGAGGGAGAAATAGCAAAAACTAATCAAATCTACAAAATCAAATATGTAAAAGGAGAAATAGCAGCTAAAGAGAAAGAACAAGATTGATCAAAGAGATAAGCTACAGAAAAGAGGGAGTCATATAGAAACTAATCAAAAATAGCAGAAAGGAAGTAGAAGCAAAGAGATCAAGATAGTAGATTAGAGAGGGAGTAGAACAAAAAGAGAAGACAATATATCAGCAAACAGGGAGATATGAAAGCTGATGAAAATAGCAATGATAACAAATTTATTTTTGGAATTTGACTTGTTGTTTTAACCTAGTTAGCATTTGGATAACTTGGTCGATCAGTTTGGTTTGTCATCAATGCCAAAGAGGGAGATTGTTGAAATCTGATTTAAAAGATCATTATCAAAGAGGGAGATTGTTGAGAAGAAGGGAGATTGTTGATAAATAATGTTTTCAATCATTTTTGTGTCACTGATGTTAAACTTGCTATTTATCAAAATGACAATTGCTTATAAGATCCAAGTACTATCACATAGTTGATTGATGAAGAGGATTTAATCAATAAGATGTAATGAAAGTACCTAAGGGAAAGGTTGAGTTATAGTTTTGTAATGAAGTACAAGGATCAGTTAAGATATTGGTAAAATGATATATTGACAATACACTTGAAGTTATAGAGGTTGGTCACACCTAGAAACTCTAGAAGGATAAGTTCTAACAAATTTGTCTACAAAGCTTGACTAAATTCATCAGTGAGTGTCGAGCAAGCTAGTTCATGCCAAGTAGATTTTCAGTAAGTGCCGAGCAAATGAAAAATCTAGTGTGTGCCAAGTGAAACAAAAGGAGCCAAGCAAGTAATAGGTGTCGAGCATCAGAAAACTTAGTTGATGCCAAGTGAATCCACAGTATGTGTCGAGCATCAAAAATTCAAGTGTCAAGTTGCTACATTATTTGAAAAGTCAAAGATTCGCCAGATCTGAGTTGACAAGTTTGTTACCTTGAAGTTTTTGAACCAAATGGAAGATAAGGATGATGAGTTGGTGGCAAAAAAATTTAGGTAAATCATTTTTGGGCAAATTCAGGAGAATTCTTCATGGTATTTTTAGAAGGAACAAGATAAGGGGAAGATACATTGTATCTTACCTAATCCATTTGAATAAGAGCAGGAAGACTAAGAGTTGGAAAAGTATTCTAGACTTCTATTTAAGGAGTTATAGGTCAAGAAGCAAGAGTAGCCAAATGGTTAAGTGGTTGGTTGGAGATAGTATGCAGTGTTAAGGAGAAGACATTGAGAGGGAGGAATAGAGTATACAGACTCTACTTCAATAGGTGACCACAGAGGTGATTGCATTGGCACAATGAGCATGGAGACTCAAGGAGACAAAGCTTGAAAGGAGGACAAGGTTTCAAAGCTGCAGAGACTAAAAGCCAAGAAAATTTGTGAGCTGAATTGTGATATGAAATCTACAAGTTAAGTTGTGAGTTGTATCAAGTCAAAAGCCCTTATTGTTACTCTCTAGCAATTGTATCAGTTATGGTAAAATCCTATGGACTTAGGTTGGTTTATTAGCCATTTATAAATCCTTTAATAGGGTGGCATTCCAAGTGAATGTTCTAAAGTCCTTTAACTAGGCCCACTTCTAATAGGGTGGTTGAAATCATTTAACAGGGTCACATTTAATAGTGTGTTTTATAGCCTTTAACAAGGCAGGCCTTTCACAAAGCATCACTTCAGAAGAGTGAGAAAGAAGTAACATGTTACTAGTGGTTTTTCCCAACTTGGGTTTCCACATAAATCACTGTGTTATGTGTTGATCTTTCATGTTTCATTCTTGCATGTTGATTTTTTAGTAACTTGCTAAAATAACTAAGTAGCTTGGATGCATGGTTAGTTTGGATGGGCTCACTATTATTAGTGAAAAAGTTTTATTAGGACACCTGGACCTTTAATAATTGATTCACCCCCCCTCTCAGTTATTCTAAAGCATTTCTAATATATTATATATGTATATATATTATATACATATATAATATACATATGTGTGTGTGTACACACACACACACACACACACACACACACACACACACACACACACACACACACACACACACACACATATACATATGTATATAATATTATTATTAAGGAAATTATATGTAGTTTTAAAGGGTTGAAACTTGATTAGAGATTGGGCATGAAGAGGCACCTTTTCATAAGACATGCCCATGAATAAGCATGTCTCCACTTTTTGGAGACATGTCCTTTCATGGATATATCTATTCATATCCTTTATAATGTAGATTTGATCCCAAAAAAAGACATTGAAATCAATATATGTTTTTTCCTTTAGAATTTGATGACTACAAATAGCAGATTCATAATTACAAATCATTATTCAATATTTATCAATATTGAATTGTCATTTCATGCACATTTGGAGTGATCCTAATTCCTCAAAAGTTACTAAAAGTCTACAAAGCCTTATCATTGTTAAATCTTTCTTTTGACTATCAATAGTCTGGGAAGCTTGATTGTTCTTATGATCCCTCAAGGACACGCACATCCTTATGCCCATAATTTATTTTTTATTCTTGTTTTTCGAACATGGAACTCTCTTGAAGTCGAATCATTTTTTATGAGCCAACTAGTATGCCACACACACTTTATAGACCCATTGATTCATCTTCAATGGGTTGACTAGAAATCCAAATACACTTTCTAGACCTTCAATTCATCTTGGATGGGTTGAGTGGCAATTTACACACACTTTTTAGACCATTCAACTCTATCTTTTGTTGCAGGACACCTTTCTTTTTCTATGTAGTTCACAATAAGGAACACAAACCTTATTGGGTGAATTGGCTACACTTTTTCTTGTTATTGACATCTCTCTTACTATGGCTCTGGATATGATGAAGACTCAAGTCTATTGGGGGCTTGATGGTTTCTTCATCCCCTTAGTCATAATAAAATCAACTCTTTATTTTTTATCTACTTCACTCTAAGTTTGAGGAAACTCTTAATCCTGCTAAAGTGGGGGTTAAATGTATCATCTTAAATGAATCTTGGAGATTTTAAATCTTGGCCCTAGTTTTGTCTTGGGGTTTTAAATTTAATAATTAGGTAATCTTGTCTGTTTGCTTTGTTTTGTGCCTAAAAAATAGTATAACATGAATTCTAGGCACCTTATTTCCACCTCACTAGACACCAAGAGACATCCAAATTATTGCAAACCATAATTTCAAGTATTCAATAAAGAATATTTTCATTAAGTATTCAAGGCATTCAAATATTTAAGGATCCTTTGTGATATTTTCTCTTCAAAATGTAATATTTTGTTGGTCATCAAGGGAGGATATCTACATTGAGGCATTCAACATCTTCTTCATTGATGCACATTTAAATCCATGGCTCCATGATGTGGATTTGGTAGATCCATTTCATTTATGGAGATTTGCTACATTCATCATTGTAAATTCAACATCTACATCATATAAGCATTGTAAATCCTTATTGACAAGGGTTTATATAGGAAAGGTGAATATTTACATTTGTCTTTATTTCCTTTACACATTTACATTTCAATGTGAAGGTTGATTCCTCAATCTAGGGCTTGACCAAGGTAAGCCCTCATTCACCCAAAACGAAACAAAACGAAAAAACCAAGCTTTTTCTGTGTGTGAGAGTAGGATAGAAAATTTATAACCATGGATCTGAAAAACATTCATCAAACCATTTTTGAAGAAGTCAAATTGAATTTTCTACAATCCCCTAAGAACATGGTGACTTCATCATCAAGCATCAGAAACACAATAACCTGATAGTTGTCTTCCTAAGGCCTTGATAAAAATAACATTTTATGCATTTTTTGTTGTGATTGTGAATTTGTACTCGGAAGTTCCCTTACAGTTTTAAATCAACAATTTCACAGAGGAAAAAAAAAGAAATTTATTTTTCACATTCCAAGGTGATTGATTTATCATTCATCATCTTTTAGTCTACACCTATTTTCGTATATGAATTGTGTTTATCGCTTATACTTAGCACCTAGATCTCTATTACACTTCTCATTTAATCAACTAGCTTAATTGCTGATGCGGGAGCATCTTGACCCTTCATACATTATGATGAATTTCATAATATTGTAATATTTAAGTCATTTATATCTTCCTATAACCATGTTGAAGAAATAGTGAAAATGCTTAACTTTGCATTGTGATGTATTAAAAACTGGAAAAATTACATTTGCATTGTAATGGGAGTGCTTAAAGAAGCATTGAAAAATGTACAAGGGTTAAAAGAATGTGTTGGGTTGGTTAAAATGGTGGTTGGGAATTTTTAAACCACCAAAACCACTTTAAAATCATTGTATTGGTCATTTCAAATAGAGAGGGGTGAATGAGAAGAAGAATAGATCATTTTGAAACAATTGGTTTCTCAAGAACTTGTCATTTTGATTGGTTTTAACTATTTTAGTGTTGGTTCTAGGTCTTGTATGGCCATGTACAGCCTAAAATTCTTGTATTTTCTGTACATTTGAAGAGTAGGATGAATAATCTTCTTTCTCTTTTTTTTAAGTTTTGAAGAAGTTATGCTAGTTTTGGTAAAAGTGGTCATTTGCAGATTTGAGGATGCCCAGCTATAGTCAGATTTATATGTTTGGTACAGGCATATTTGGATGAAACAAAAATTATAGTTGTATTATTTAGAAATATATATGAACTAGCTTCATTTCCTGTTGGTTTGAGTAGTTTTCATTTAGATATGTGTCAGTTATTCTCATTTTAATGAAGACTAGTTTTTAAGGATTTGTGTTGAAGTTGTAGGCAATAGTTTGTGCTTGTAGAAAATTTTATGAATTGTAAAATTTAATGGCTTATATATTCATAAACTAGACTCATATGGAGTTTATTGAAAATTGGTTTGGTTTCATTTGGATTCATTTTGAGAAAGTTATTAGACGCCCAAGGAAAGGTTACTGGTTTTACTTCTGATTTATGACAAAAAAAAATGGGTCTACATGCAGAAACTATAACATGTAATGGATTGATTATATTTGGATCAGCTTTGGATATGTTTTATTATTCCTAAGTTGGAACAAATTCTACAAATGGTTTTGAAATAAAATGTTATGATTGAAAGTTATGATTAATGTACTCAAGTATAGCAATCAGACCATGTGAACGCTAAAGTATTGTAAACCAGTGTTGGAAAGAGTTTTTTTTTGCCTCATGAGATGTCTAAGAATGAAATTTATTTAATGGATTTTTAAGGGATACTCATATATCCCAACATTTGGTTTACTCTAGTTATGTTATTTACATCAAATTGGTATCAGAGCCAGCGAAAGATCTAGTGTTTTTATGGGTAGAGAGAACTAATGGTATGTGGATCCATCATAGTTGCAAGAAGGACACATTTGTAATTGCGTATGTAAAGATCTCAAGCTGAGATCTTGGTATTGTCTCCATCAGAGATACGTCTGGAGTAGGATGTTGAGAGCAACCACTGAGCGAGAGTGGGAAGTGCATCACCGGACCGAGTATGTTGTTGGGTAAGATGACAATAAGGTGGTATGAAGAAGCAACATGAAGTTTGATGGCTAGCATCCAGTCTTTACTCCATTGATGGGAGTTATTTGAAAAAGATAGAGTACACAATAGAAGCATGGACCCCGTGATAAAGGCAAGGAAGCAAAATATTTGTTTGCAGAACTCTCCACTGCACATTTCCATGGGACATGGAAATCTTTTAAGCTTGTGAGTATGATGCAGGAGCATCTTGACCCTTCATACATTATGATGAATTTCATAATATTGTAATATTTAATTCATTTATATCTTCCTATAACCATGTTGAATAAATAGTGAAAATTCTTAACTTTACATTGTGATGTATTAAAAACTAGAAAAAAATACATTTGCATTGTAATGGGAGTGCTTAAAGAAGCATTAAAAAATGTACAAGGGTTAAAAGAATGTGTTGGATTGTTTAAAAAGGTGGTTGGAAATTTGTAAACCATCACAACCACTTTAAAATCATTGTATTGGTCATTCCAAATAGAGAGGGGTAAATGATGAGAAGAATAGATCATTTTGAAACAGTTGGTTTCTCAAGAACTTGTCATTTTGATTGGTTTTAACTATTTTAGTGTTGGTTCCAGGTCTTGTACTGCCATGTACGGCCTAGAACCCTTGTATTTTCTATAAATTTGAAGATTAGGATGAATAATATTCTTTCTCTTTTTTTTTTGGAACAATTTTGTTGAGTTTTGAAGAAGTTATGCTAGATTTGGTAAAAGTGGTCATTTGCAGATTTGAGGATGCCCAACTACAGTCGAATTTATATGTATGGTATAGACATATTTGTATGAAAAAAAAATTTATAGTTGTATTAAATGGAAATATATATGAACTATATTTGATTTCCAATTGGTTTGAGTATTTTTCATTCAGATATGTGTCAGTTATTTTCATTTTAATGAAGACTGGTTTTTAAGGATTTGTGTTGAAGCTGTAGGAAATAGTTTGTGCTTGTAGAAAAATTTATGAATTGGAAAATTTAACGGCTTATATATTCAGAAACTAGAATCATATATGGTTTATTGAAAATTGGTTAGGTTTCATTTGGAGTCATTTTGAGAAAGTTATTAGATGCCCAAGGAAGCGCTACTGGTTTTACTTCTGATTTATGACAAAGAAAATGGGTCTACATGCAGAGACTATAATGTGTAATGGATTGATTATATTTGGCTCAGATTTGGATATGTTTTATTATTCCTAAGTTGGAACAAATTCTACAAAGTGTTTTGAAAGAAAATGTTAGGATTGAAAGTTATGATTAATGTACTCAGATATAGTAGTCAGACCATGTGAACGGTAAAGTATTGTAAACCAGTGTTGGAAAGAGTTTTGTTTTGCCTCGTGAGATGTCTAAGAATGAAATTTATTTCATGAATTTTTAAGGGATACTCATATATCCCAACATTTTTTTTACTCTAGTTATGCTATTTACATCAATTGCACTTTAACATTTGCATATCTTTAATCAAAAGTTACATTGCATGAAAGAGGACTTGCTTGTATATGTCCTTAATAGAACTTAATTTTAGCATTAGCATCCCTTTGGATCTTCCTAATCTAACTTGGGTTGTATTGAGATTTATGCTTGGAAGCCCCCATTTTTATTGTGTTGATTGTTAGTGTAAAGTGGAGGCCCAATATATACCTATCCTATTAAGTGCTTCTATTTTTTACATAAATAATTAATAAGACAAACAACTAAATCCATTCATTAAATAACATTTAGTAAAAATAAATTGACTGATGTAGTGCTTGGCTAGTAGAGAATGATGGAGAAAACGGTACTAATGCATTCATGATAGGGGGTGATGTGCCTATGAAACTCTCTAGATGTTAGTGACACTTTAAATGAAAATCTATTCACAATTCATGGCATAGGTTGTTTGTTTCTTAGTTGCGGAGTGAGTCATGGAGGCAAATTTCTACCTAGAGACTCCTAAGAAGAAGAAGATGTCAAGTTTTAGAATTGAGATCATGCCACACAAACTAGGGGAGGCTTTTAGTCTACAAGAGGTTGAGTTTATTATCATTTTGAGTAAAGTGTTTGGAGAGGAATTTATAGTTGAATACTTCCATCCACACATAAATGTGTATATTTCATCCCTTTTTTGTGTGCGTCAACATTTATGCTAGCCCAAAATAAGGAAGAGGCTCTTTATACAGTGGAGCTATTTGTTGAGCCTATTTGGCATATTAGAATCATGTAGTGGTTGAATATGGTAGAGATTAATGCAATTTTTCATAAGAAAAAGGGATGTTGACACCACATCAAAGGAGCAAGGGAAGGTTTTCAACCCTTCTTGGTGTTTGGCACCTTAACACTGATATTGCAATGTGTCAGCAAAGCTAGGACAACTTGGATAATTTTTTTGGCTTACATGGATCAATACAAGTTCAATCAATGGAGGTTGGCAAAGGAATGAAAGTGCAAATGCAAACACATGCCAAGTAAGGTTTGCAAACAAGATGTAGGGGAGATTTCTTGGGAGGAGTCATAGCCTATGTTCAGAAGGAAGAATCCCAGTGTGGAATGCATTGGTGGGATTATGGTAAATGAAATTTGAGAGGAGATGTTGGTAAAGTGGATGTTCAAGGAGTAAGCATGTGGTGGAAGTTGTGTTTGGCTTGTGTGACCCTTTTATTTAGTAGGGCTAAGCTTTAGCCCTTTAATTTTATCTATTTATTGTGTTGGGATGGTGATGTGATGGGTAGGCATTTAGATGGCTACTGTGTGTATGGGGTTGGGAAAAGAATATTGAAGCTAAAGGACTTTTTTTGGAAAATGTATTAACTTTCCTCTTTGCATCAATAAATTTATTGTAGGATTTGAGCAATACAAATCCACAAAACCTGAAGAACACTTGCATACAAGAACCTATCACAAATAAGAAAAGATAAAGAAGAGGTAAGGATTTTGCTCTAAAAATATGGAAAATTATACTATCAGACTAAAGAGACAAGATGAAATTTACAATTGATCAATTCTTATAGAAGGAGATTGAAAACCTACAAGGGAAACCCTAAGAGGTAAATGACATTAAATAATTACTAATTAATTATTAAATAGAAATGCAAGTGCATAAAGGAAAATCTTAAGAAGGGAGTAAAGGTAATTTAATAAATTAAATTAAATCAAACTTTTACTTTAAAACTCCCCCCCACCCCACCTTAAGATGACCAACAATGCAACTACAAAAAATGCAGAAAAAGCAAGGAAACTACAATGTTGAAAGAAAACTTGGGTCCTAACAACAAGGCCTGATGAGGTACCCAATCTCAACCAAATATCTATAAAATAGAGAAATAGGGTAAACCACGTGGGAAAAACCCTACTCCAAAAATAGACAAATAGCAAGAGGATGCACAAATGAAATATATCAAGAGACTCTCTCAAGACCATAAGTGCAATGAAATCCCCCATGATAGAAGCTTGAGATTCCATAGCATCCCCAAAATGCTATAACTCTTGTGTCAATGAATATACTAATGTGGTTCCAATCTAAAAGAAACAAAGGTAGTGGACAAGGAGGGTGAAACCCCTGAATGTAAGGTGAAGCTAGAAGTCCTAGCTAATGCTCAAAGGGGAATGCATGAGAATCTTAAAATGGAATCTCTAATGGAGGTGGAATAATATTTGTGTTGAATCTGTCATTTGAGAGGAGTTGTGTGTCCTATAATATATCCTCAACAACTCCAATAGGTGGATCGATGATTGGAGCTACAATGGTAGGAAATTTTGAAGAGTAATCATGTGCAATATATGGAATCTGAATAGGAGGTGGAGGTGTAGAATTCACAACACTGGTCTCAAAAATAACACATAAGTTCAAGCGATCTAACTTCACCTTAGTAGTCTCTCATGAAGAAGGAGAGTGAGTCTTTGATAGTGGAGATGGTGGACCAAAATGAGAGAAAGAGTATAGGAGGGAAGAGTGATAAATAGTCCCTATAGCAACAATATTTCTTTTTTGACTATCTTTGGTGTGCACTAAATCTTGTGCAAACTCAATTGTCTTCCCTATACCACTGTGTATAATCTGATAGATAGAGAGATGGTTAGAGGAAAAATATGGAACATAAAGTACATCATGAAATGCACCATCATCAATGCGAATAGAAACTTTCTCACATATAGTCATAACAGTGTTGTTCCCCATCAAACTGTGGGGAGTAAGAGAAGACTCAAAAGAAGAGAAAAAATCTTGAGAAGATGTCATATGGTGTGAAGCACTTGAATCTAGTAACCATCTAGAAGAATATGGAGTAATAATAGCACGTAGTACATGACCCTTTCTTATGTCTTTACCATCTGACTGAAATGATGATGAAGAAGAAATCTGTGAGAAGTAGAAGGACTATCAATGTTTCTCTTCTGAAGAAGAGTTGTCAAATCTGAAACCTATTGGGCATAGCCATCTAACTTATTCTCATAGCAATGTGACTCATCATGATTGGGATTATTACAATAAGAACACTTCAGTCTTTCTGGATTTGGTTAATCTCCCTTGGGAGGAGGGGGTCTTGATGTGATGTAAGGGATAGAATAGGATGTGACTTCTATTTCTTCTCCTTCATCCTAGAAGATGGTCAAACTACCAATGCATAAATCTGGGAGCCTATGAGATAATTCAATTAAGAGAGCTTAGCTTTCTCTCGAGTCAAATGATCACAAAAAACCTTAAAGGATGGCATCGTAAATCTAGTACCCAAGAAATTCTTGGTGGAATAAAAGGTAGAAGCAAAAATCTAAAAGTTTCCAAGAAAGCTTAGAAAGAATCAGGTAAATACACTCAATGTCAGTCTTGGTTTTCCCACAACCCTACAATAAAGATCTCTATTGTTTAAAATTCATCAAGAAATACTCAATGGAAGGGAAAAAAAATTAGGTACAAGAGAGGTAAGATTTTCCTCAATTTGAACTGCACTGAACTCATTCACTGTACCAAACAAGCCTTCAAGCTTGGTCTACATAGCTAGAGGGGTATTGCAAACATCAAGATGAAATTGTAGACTATCAAATACCTATAAAGAAATCAACCCCATTATCTCATCCATCTCTTTCTTGTGTTGTATGACCTCAAAAGGCCTTTGTAAAACTAGTTGCACTGCATCTAAACAAGACCACAACCCTTTTGACCAAAGAAGCCATGTCATCAGGGACTTCCATGTGTGATAGTTATGAGGGATCAAAATTTCTAGACAAGAAGAGGTCTCAACCATTATTTTAGAAGGTGTTGGATTGCTTTTTAAAAAATTCAGGTTTACTAATGTAAATAATAGAAACAATAATACAAAACACCCCCCACAATGCAAAAACTAAATTGCTAGAAGGAATGCATATACAAGAAAAGAGAAAAAAATATTTAGTTTGAGAATAAAATGTACCTTTGATAAATACTAATTAAAATAATAGATAATTTGGATAGGTCTTGAGAAGATCTTTCTAATGCTTCTTTTGAATCGAAAAATAGAGCTAAAACAAGTAAGTTATGCCCCCCGAAAGATAGAAAGCATCATCTGACTTAGAGAAAAAAAAAAGTACCAAATTATAAAAAAATCAAAAAAATACCTTCACCATCATGTCCTTCTCTGAATTAGCTTTCTAACACTTCTTTCAGATCCAAAAAACACCTATGTATGCTCAAGATAGAGCAAAAAAACCCATAGGGCCTCCATAGCAAAAAGAATTGCAAAAAAAATATCCAAACAAATTTTTTTGGAGGTTGAGTAGTGTGTGGGTGGCATGGCTGGTGGTAATGGCAGCATGGGTTAGTGTATTGTGTGGTTGTGCACTGGTGGTGAGCACCAGCGATGGTGGAGACTGTTGTGGTGACTGCTAGTGGTTTGTAAACCACAACGCATTTTTAATAACCACCACGGTGAAAAAGTGACTTTTTTAAATTAAAAAATTACAAATTTTGGATTTTGTGTGCCTTAGAGTGCATGGCAAAGGTTGTAAAAGCCTGGTATGCAAAAATATTTGCCTCCCTAACCAACATTGTCCAAAATAGACAAATTTATATGAAAATAGGGGTTTTGACATCTTCTGAATCCAACCGTGAGGTCTGTTTGGCCTCAAAGTTCTCCAAATTTTAGAGACCCCCCTTTTTTCACAAATAAATACTCAAAAAAAGTCAAATATGTTCTATCAAACCCTCATTCCTCATTTTTTCTAAATAATAAGCTACATGAGGTCATGCTTTGATACCATGTAGGATTTGAGCAATACAAATCCACAAAACCATAAGAACACCTGCATGCAAGAACATGTCATAGAGAAGAAAAGACAAAGAAGAGACAAGGGTTTTGCTATGAAAATATGGAAAATTATATTGTCAGACTGAAGAGATAAGATGAAATTTACAATTGATCAAATCCTTATAGAAAGAGATTGAAAACCTAAAAGGGAAATCCTAAGAGGTAAATGACATTTAATAATTACTAATTAATTATTAAATGAAATGCAAGTGCATAAAGGGAAATCTTAAGAAGAGAGTAAAGGTAATTTAATAAATTAAATTAAATTAACCTTTTACTCTAAAAATTATCAATTATCAAAACAAAACAAAAAACAGATTGACCCCAATTGAATCTATGAATATTAGTGTCACTTTGCATGCTCCTTATTTTCCTATTAAGTGATGCATAAGCATTCAATGGTATGAGGGGAAATCTTGTATCACCTAAAAATATGTCTAGAGATAGTTTATGTTTGATTTGCTTACATTTTTGGATACCCATGTGAGCAAAATAGATATTCCAACTCATGGATTTCCATTATTATTATTTTGGATCAATTTTTTGGCACACCTCAGGAAACATGCAAATGTTGAAAATGGGTTGTTTTGTTGGCAATCCATAATTATGAACTAGAGGGTGTAACTTTTGAGGAAGGTTATAATTGGACTTTCAAGCACTTCAGAAAAATAATCATGTCAAAATGTTTCACAGTATGATAGTTATTGCAGTTTTAAGTTTCCCAAAGTCCTCTAAGAAACCCTTTAGAGTCAGATTAAAGGCACTAAATGGCCTCGTACGACATTAAAAAATAGGGGATGATTGTAGGCATCCATGAGGTTATAGAGAAAAAGATAGTTTTTAATGATGTAAATAGTTTGTTAATCAAAGTCTTTGGATTAAAAGTTATGCTTCTTGGAAGTTGGACCACTTTTTCTAGAACCTTATATTTTTACACTGACTTCTAATTTGAATTTTAGAACCTTTATTTTGGTACTAGCCATCTAACTTTAAAATGTAAAATCTATTCTTAGCTTTAAATCTAAAATAGGTTATTTAAGGTCCATCCTTGAGGTAAAAAGGTTGGTTTAGGGAACTTTGGGAGAAGGTATTGTGAGAAGGATTTTTCAGTAGAATCTAATAATATTGGAACCCATAGGGCATGTAGTTGGTTGTGTTTAGATTGCAATGCATGTAATAAATTATTATTTTAGATAATATCATTTTTCCTTTTTTATTATGTTCATTTGTGTCTCAAGTTGTGCCCTCATCAAGTAATATTGGAGCAAGAGTTCTTGCGTGTGTAGAGAGATTGCCAACTGTGGGGAAGTTTGCACAAGACTATGGTTGTGGGTTATGAGATAAGTGTGAAAATGCATTCATGAAGAAACCATGGTGGAAGATTTAGAGGTGTTACATATGATGGTGGAAGAGTTAGAGCTTTTTATTTTAGATAATAATAATTTTCCAAAGACAAGTGGAAGCCTTGCAAGAGCAACTGCAAAGAGGGATTGTTATTGGGGCTAGAGATGAAAGTGAGGAAGACTTTCTAGAAGAAGGAAAATTTAAAGAGGTTCAAGAAGAAGAAGAAAGGAATCTGGAGGCTGATAGGCTTCTGAGGGTTATTTATAGAATTGGAAAAAGGACCAAAATTAATGTTCCCACATTTTCTCAAAATCTTAATCCAAAAAGAGTTAATCGATTGGATCAATGATATGAAGGAGTATTTTGAGTATGAAGATGTAGAATATCCTGAGAAGATCAAGTTCATGAAATCAAAATTGAAGGGTCATGCCAAAATTTGGTGGCAGGAGGTCCAATTGGAAAGAAATCAAAGAGGGAAGGATAAAATCACAAGATGGGTTCAGATGGTGGACAAACTAAAAAAGCAGTTCATTCATTTTGACTATGAACTTGATTAGTTGAAGAATATACACAAGTTAAAGCAAGTAGGAAAAATTTTCCATGAATATAAAGAGGATTTTTACGAAGTCCTCATTAGGATAGGGCATCAAAAAGATAATAAGGAGAAGGTTTCCCATTACCTTAATCAGTTAATACCAAGTATTCAAGAGGAGCTAAGTTTGGTTAGAATGACCAGTACTAAAGAAGCCTACTAGTTTGACTTGTGAGTTGAGGAGAAGCTAAAAAGAAGGCATGATGAAAAGAAAAGGGGTTGAGGCTAAGGAGTAAGGAGTGGTGGTAGGTCTTTTGGAAACTAAAATGAGGACTCGAGAAAAAATGAAGATGTAGGTACTATACAAAATTAGAGGAATGAGGGTCTCAACCACTCCCATGATCAAAACCATAGAGATCAAAGAGGAAGAGGAAGATGAAGAGGAAGGCCTGGACAAGGAATAGGGAGAGAAAATTTTAGATTTTTTTCTATTATGGTGAAGAGGGGCATCAAGCCTATGAATACAATCAATTACAAGGAAGGATAGATAAGAGAGTTGAAGACGAGAAGAGAGTGGAAAATGCAAATGAAGAATCCAAATTTCAGCATTTAGATGATACAAAGAGTTGAGAAACCCTCATTATTAAGAGAACCCTAATACCTAGAGAGGAGTTAGATTAGAGGGATGGTTTGTTTTGCATTAAGTGAAAGTATGAGGATAAGTGTTGTGATATAATAATTAAGAGTGGGAGCACTGATAATCTGATGTCAAAGGAGATGGTCACAAAGTTAAAGCTCAAAGAGAGAAACTCCAACATTCATAGAGGATTTCCTAGATGTAGGATGATCACAAAGTCATGGTCAATGAATAGTGCTTGGTGAAGTTCAAGAATAGAAGGTATTATGAGGAGTTACTATGTGACACCATACCAATGGATGCATGTCATATGTTTCTAGGAAGGTCATGGAAGTACAATAGGTGTGTTGTACATGGTGGTTGAGAAAATATCTATTCTTTAACAAAGCATGCAATTTGTCACAAGCTAAAACCCTTAATGAAGGAAGAATCAAAGGTATGTAATAGTGATAAGGCATGTCTTATTTATGGGATAAATGTTATGGATGGCATGAAACATCAACACTTATGTTATGCTTTAATTTCTAGGGTGGATAAACAAGGTTCTAGAGAAGTTCTAGTGGAGGTTTCAAGTCTATTAAATGAGTGTCAGGACATTATATCTGATAATGTCCCTGAGGGGTTACTACTAGTAAGGAAAATCAATCATTAAATAAACTTACTCCCTGGAGCCCATTTGCCTAACAAAGAGTCTCGTGGGATGACTCCTATTAAGATTGAGGAGTTGAACAAACAAGTTTAAGAGTTGTTAAGGAAGGGTCTCATTCAAGAGATATTGAGTTCATGTATAGTACCTACAATACTAGCATTAAAGAGCATAAATAAGATAAGCATTAAATATAGATTTCCCCTACCAAGGATTGATGATCTTGTGGACTACTTGAGTGGAGATCAATACTTCATCAAGATAGAACTTAAGAGAGGGTATCACTAGATTCATATTAGAGATGGTGGTGAATGGAAGACTTCATTCAAGACCAAGGAAGGTATGTATGAGTTGTTAGCCATTCCCTTTGGGCTAACCAATGCACCAGACACCTTCATGTGACTCATGAATGAATTACTAAAAAAAAATATGGGAATGTTTGTTATTGTTTATTTAGATGATATTTTGATTTTTAATAAGGCATTAGATGAATATTTGATGCATATTCATAGATTCTTTGAGAAGATAAGAGAGAGAAATTGTGATATTTCTATCAGGATTTAACTGTGTAATTTGACTTGCTGTGGAAATTATCTCATGCTTATCAGGAGATAAACTTATGATTAATTTGAAGAAGTGTAGCTTCATCAAAAAGGAATTAGTCTATTTTAGGTTTGTTGTCTCACTTGATGGTCTCAAAATGGACCCAGAAAAGGTGAAGTTCATCCTATAATTGTCTATCCCAAGGTCTTCCACTAAGGTGAGGTCTTTCCCATTTGATAACTGGGGGGTGAATCAGTTGTATCCAGTTATCCTACATTCCTTAAAACACTTTTTCACAAACTTAATTCTTTAAACTTTCAGATCATTGGCTTAGTAAATAGATCTAGCAATTAACTTAATCATCCAACAAACTATTAACTTCATATATACCGAGTGTCCAAGTAAAAATCTAGTTTATAACAAGTTGCGGTAGTAAATAGTAAACATGAAATAAACATGCACCATAGTAAACATTTACACAATTTAACACAAGTATTTAACATGGAAACCTTGTTAAGGGAAAAACCACTTGGGAACTGACAACCCAAAATTTCACTTTTTCTGAAGTGAGCCCTATTAGGAGCCAACCTTGTTAAAGGTTACATATACATTGTTAACATGAACTTGTTAATGGATTTTCACCAAAGGTCATCTAGACCTTATCACTCCGTGAAATATATAAATAGAGTGGTATGCTTTAAAGAACTTTACAAAACATTCAACTAAATGTCACCATATAATGGATTTACAACTAAAACTTGTTAGGTCCACTTGGTTAAGAGATTTTCTGCTACAATGACTGGAATGAAATAGTGAAATGATCTATTAGATTTAGCACTACCTTTGCTTATTTACATATCTATTTTACTCTGTCTCTTTCATCTTTCTTCCTTTTGATTCCTTCAAGATAATCCACTCAATAACACATCAACTTAGCACTTCTCTTGCTTGATCTTCACAATGTAGTTCAACTCGGTTATCCTCTGGCTATCAACTTTTTTTTTCTTCAACTTAGTCAGCAATAATGAACATTATGCTCATCCCTTAAATAGAAGACTTTTTGCTTTGCCACTCCATTAGATCCATTCATTTTTTCACTTAATCACAATCATTAGATCTTCATCCATCTTAGGTTCATTAAATCTAGACACTTGGTTAATATGCCTTCACCTTGAAATTCATGCTTCAATTAAAATTATCTTCATAGATCTTCTTTGAATTTCACTATTCATTGATCTCATAACTAACTTTATCCTTATCCTTGAAACTTCTTGAACAATCTTTATTTTCATCAAATATCAACCTTAGATTGAATCTTTTATAAACTATTATTCCTTTCCATTGCTTAGTCAACATTACATATCACTCAATCAATACTAGGCTCAATTAACACTATAACTGCTTGGTTAACATTACACATCCTTCACTCTTCATCAGGTGCTTGGTGATAACTGTAGTTGCTCGATTAATACTAGGATTCTTTATTCACCGATCAAATTGGCTTGCTTAAACATGATCTCAACACTTAATTGAATCATGTAAAACAATTAAACCAACATTATATTGTCAAAGTCTAACTCATTAAAGTTCCCATTGAATACCATACACTTATCATCACTTGCATCATTATACTTTCTTTAAATCCTCTTCATTGATCAAATGATATGGCACTCTACTGAATTAGTATAATGTCTCACTTATTAAGGTTTGACATCAATGACAAAATAATAACTAATATGACTCTTTTACATACATTAATACCATTATTAGTTAGGGGTAAAAATTCCATGGTTTGGCTAGTTTCTATAGGAAGTTCATTAGAGATTTTAGTAGTATTTTTGTGCCCTAATTGAAATAATGAGTGAGGATAGAAAAGAGTTGAAGTGGACTACATGAGCTACAAGGAGTTATGAATTATTGAAGAAGAAGGTGACAAAGGAACCTATGTTAACACTTCTTGCTTTCAATGAGGTGTTCTAAGTGGATTGTAATGCCAGTTGTAGCATTATTGGAGCTATATAGAGCTGAGTAAGTAAGCCTATTACATATCTCAATGAGAAATTAAATGATGCAAAGAAGAAGTATTGTGTTTTTTTATCAGTGGTTCTATACAATAGTTTAGGCATTAAAGAAATGGAAGCATTATTTGTTGCCAAAAGAATTTTTTTTGCATATTGATCACCAAGCATTACAATATCTAAATAGCCAAGGTTAATTGAATAAGAGACATTTGAAATGGTTAGAGTTCATATAGAGCTATACGTTTGTATTGAAAATTTAAAGTGGATGATCTAATAGGGTTGCATATGCATTAAGTAGGAGGCAAATATTATTGCCAAATATGTAGGTTGAGGTGGTTGGGTTTAATGAACTTGAGACTTTGTACCCTGGAGATCCTGAATTTTCATAGGCTTGGGAGGCTTGTAAGGAGCCTGTTACTCTAGATAGGATAAGGTGGCTAAACTACATAATCAAAGATGGCATTGTATTCAAAGGTCACTAGCTATGCATTTTGAGGAGTTCTATGAAGAGAATTTGATTAAAGAGATACATGGTAGAGGAATGGTAAGACACTTTGGTTGAGATAAGACCATTACCTTTGTTAGTGAACATTTTTTTGCCTTAATTTTCACAAGATGTGAAGAAGTTTGTATAGATTCATTGAGTACATTAGACAACTAAAGGAGTCAATCACAATACAAGACTCTATTAGCCACTGTCTATTCCATCAAGGCCTTGGGAAGATATATGTATAGATTTTGTTATTTGTTGTTGAGAACACAAAGGGGAAATGATTTAGTATTTTTAGTGGTTGAAATTTTTTTGAAGATGGATCATTTCATCCTTTCCACAAGATCCATGATATGATTCACATCGCAAATTTGTTCTTCAAAGAAGTGGGGAGGCTACATGGTCTTCCAAAGAGTATAGTTTTAGACTTTGATCCAAAGTTTGGTGGGTATTATTGGAGAACCTTGTGGAAGAATTTGAATAATGAGTTGAAGTTTATTTTTGCACACCACCCATAAATTTATGGAAAAAATGTAGTGAACAAAAGTCTGGGTAATTCGTTGAGGTTCTTAGTAAGTGAAAAACACAAGGGATGGGACTTGATTCTACCACAAGCATAATTTTCTTATAACTATTATATGAATAGAAGTATGGGTAGGTCACCACTCCAGATTGTGTTATGGGAGAAATCAAAGAACTACACCAAAATTAAGGAATCTTGATGCAGGAGCTTTTAGTGGCTTTTTTATGCAGGAGCTTTTAGTAGTTTTTTAAAAGATTTTTATGTTTCCTAGTTTTTTTAGAAACATGATTTTTATTAATAACCTCAAAATATTACTTCCAATTTTGAATTTTAGTTTTTGAGTAAGGAAAATAGGTTTTAACGGGGCCCTGAAACCCTTATACAATAAAATTCAGACTTGAAAAGAATTCTTAAAGTAACAGTTTAACTAAAAGCAACCAACTGAAACAACCCCCCACAAATAAAAGAAAGAAACTTGAAAAAGCCAAGGAGGGCAGGACAAAAAAAATAGGAGCGACAAAAAAGCCAGGAAGGTAGCTCAGGTGATTTCTCTAAGAATTTTCGCTATACAAATTTCCAACTCCAACATTCTTCCAACTGCCTCCTTCATGTCAGAGAGATCTTTGTCAGGTTCCTAGATATCCTTCTTCTTCATGTTGGATCTAGATCACTTCCTCAAACTATCTTTAGGAGACCTGTCCTTAGCACTATTGGGAGAAGGATCCTCCTCCTTGTTGGCCCTATGTTCTTCCACTTTGTTAATGAGCACCTTTATGTTCTCATTAGCCTCTTTGAGAATGTTATAGCTTTGTTCAGCTATAACCTGCATCAAGTTCTCCATAGTTTTGACTTAGCTCTTCACTTCCTCCACTCTATTATCCATGTTCTTTTCTTCCTCCATTTTCCTATTTTTCAAGTTGTAGTTCTCCCTCTTTGAGCTACTCACTCTATATTTGAGCTCTTGGATTTCATGAAAAATCCATTTAGTGGTGCAAAAGTTGTCCACTGTGCTATTTTTAGCATTGTTGAGAACATCCATTTGAGGATTTTCCTTAGTGGTGTCACTAAAAATCACAAGGGTTGGGTCAATCAATTCTTCCATTTGGACTTTGTCCTCTTTAATCTCTTTGACCAAAGTTCTAATCAATTCTCTATTAATCCCCATTCTAGCAGAAATAATGTCAAAATTCCTCCACACCACATTCCTATCCCTACTAGTAATCATGCATTTGTATTTGTTGGTACCGAATTCCTCACAATTCTGCTCCTGCACATCCCCTTCACCCTAATTAATGTCCCCCTCTACCCTTTCCTTCCCCTACCCTTATTTTTCCTCCTTGGACTCAGAGACTTTCCCTCTTTTCTGGCCCCTAAAGGAGCTGACATCTTCCTCTTTACTGGTCAACATTTTGATGGTAATGTTTCTATTACCCCTCTTCCTCTATGTGCCCTCCCCTTCTCTAAGATAAATCTCTTCCTCACCTTTAGCACTGTCGCCCTTCATGTCTATTCCCTTGACCCTTTCATTATAGTCCTTGTCTGAAGATACGTAAAAACCTAGTTTAGGTTCAATTAGTGATTTTTCTCCTTCCTTTCCATTTTAATGATTCTTTTACTAGAAATGTGTTGTGGGGACTCTTCCTCCTCCAACTAAATGCATCTCATGGCAAATAGTCCTCAGTATCAGAAGGCAAATAGGCCTCTCCCAACTCTTCTGAGTGCCCTTTGCCCTTCTTGACCTCCTTCCCATTCCTAATTTGTTTCCCCATAGACCTAGCCTTAAAAAAATTGTAGATTAACAACCAAAGCCACTCATGGAAGGTGGGGTTGCTAGGATCATTTATATTTTCATTAATAGAAGAGTAGAGGTAAAAGGGAATAGATATTTTGACCCCATACTTGAAATGGTTGAGAAGCTTGAAATGGTGGGTGTAAAGGCGATTGAATCTAGTGTTGAGGAAGATGTACTTGATAATTACCCATCGCACAAACCTCCACAGTAGCTTAATGGTGCTCAACAAATAGTAAGTGCCCTTCTTCACCAACGACTTCTTTTCCTCTAAATCCTTGGTGAATTTGACCACCACTTGCCCCAAAATCTTTCTATCTCTGTAGAATTTCTTTCCCATAATTGGAATACCAGTCATAGCAAAGATAACATCCTCTGTTACCGTGAAATTCACCCCATCAATTTTAACAATTTTCTCATTCCAACTCTTTAGCATGCTCTGGGTAATGGAGGGTTTCCAACCACGGAGCCTTTTTATGAAATTTGTGACTTCACCTTTTTTCAGAATGCTCCACACCTTGGAGCATCTATGCCACTTCTGGGCTTCATCCTCTGGTTCCCTCCTATGTCTTTCCCCCACCATGATATCTTCCTATGTGCAAGCTTTATTTCTAGTATTGATACCCTTCGAAGCTAGAATATCTTTGGCTCTAGTCATTTTCTCAAAACTTCCTTTCACCTTGTGAACTTTTTGCCCAAAATCCACACTCAAAGAAAGTTGATGGATATTGTTGATGTGAGAAGTACAAGTGTTTTCGTATTTACACATTACATTTATGCACATACCAATAACTCATAAACAATCATAATGAATCTACACATCATATTTCTACACACTCCCCATAACTCATAATGTCAACAATCAACAACCAACTCACCCACTATCATCCACTCACCATCCCTTCTCCCCCTTGTACCATGTCTCTGTAGACCACATCCTCAACAGACCCCTCACCCTCTATACATAAACAATTACTTTAGTAATTCTATACAAAAGGTACTTCTATACAAAAGTATAGGGATTTTATAATATACAGGTTACCAATTAATCATAATGGACCTTTTATGATTCCCAATCTACCCAAGATCCTTTCCCTTTCAATCAACTCATTAATATCTGATGGGAAATTATGACCATCCATCCACTTTGCCACTCCATTATACTTGATCGCCCAATTAGCCAACTTGTTCACCACTTAATTGGCTTCCCAATACTCATGAACCACATAGGTTTTTTCAAAGGTCTTAAGGTGTTGGATGCATTCATTAATGGTATTCAATATCATCCATGTTGGCTTGTTCTTCTCATTAAGGCAGTCTATAATATTTTTAAAATCTCCTTCTAACCAAAGACTTTTGACTCCCATATCTCTAGCTAGTTTGATTGTTTGATGAGCTGCACTCACCTCTGCATAATGACTAGTCTAAATTCTTAGAGGGGCAGAAACCATAGATATCCCTTTACCATATGCATTTCTGATGATACTTCCCAACCCTGATTTTCTTGGGTTGCCTTTGGCCGCCCCATCAAAAAAAAATTATGCCATCCCTCATGTGTAAGAGTCCATCTACAATCTTCCCTCTTATTTTTATCCCTTCCCTTTGTGCTAGGAAATGGGATAGGACCTTCGATATTGGTGTAATTTTCTAGCATAGCATTGAGCCATTTGTGGAAGACAATGTCTGCCTTAGTTTTCTTCTCCCTAAAAAATTTGTTGTTCCTCTCTTTCCAACCCCCAACCCCCCCCCCCCCCCCCCAACACACATGGGGTAAGGTTCAATTCCACATGACCATGATATCACCCCCTAACAACCCATGGTGCCATTTTTCAAAGAGCCCCAAAATATTGGAAGGAAAGCACCAGGTCATTGAAAAAAGACAAGAAATGAGACCAAATAATTATGATGAAATGGCAATGGATAAAGACATGTTGAACACTCTCACTATGATTTTTGCATAGAATGCATCTATTGGGCATCGTATTCCCCCTCTTGGTAAGTTTTTCCACTATCAAAATGTGGTTTTGAAGCATAGTCCCAAAAAAATGTTAATTTTTGGGATGAGACCTGAATACCAGGCTTTGGCCCAAATAGGAGAAGGACCATTGTTCTGCAAAGTCTCATAGCCAGAGGCTACAATGTAATTACCATTCATAGTCTCCCCTAGATTATGGAATCCTTTTTGTGGGAGAGGGGTATATGCCCGACCATTTCCATCATCGGCTTGAGCTTTGGGGACATATCAGTCAAATTAATCCACTCGATTTGGCTCTTGTAGTCACTCACCTTGCACCTATATCTTTCCATACAGTCATTAGCCCATCTGTTAAATGGCTCTATGTTCCATAGAGGCCTTGGTCTAAGCCAATCATCATGCCAGAAGTTAATATCTTCTACATTACTTAGTTTCCATTTAGCTTTATCAAAAGCTAAGCTCTTCATTCTCAAAATGTCATTCCAAAAGTTAGAGTCCCTATGGTCAGGATCCCTACTGATGAACTTTTTGAAATTGATATTAGCAGCATACTTGAACTTAGAGATATCTCTCCATTCCCCATTGGTGTTGAACAACCTCCAAATCTATTTCTCTTGGAGGGCTATGTTGAACTATTTCAAATTCTTGATCCCTATATCCACCTGCTTCTTTGATCTATAGATGTTCTCCCAAGCCACCAAAGGGTATTTCTTGTTGCCTTCAATGCCAAACCACATAAAATTCCTTTGAATAGCTTCCAGATTATCAACCACCTTAGAAGGGGTAGAGAAGAGGCTTAAAGCATAAGTGGTCAAGTTCTACAAAGTAGATTTGATTAGCATCACTTTGCCAACCTGACTCAGAGTGATGTCTTTCAATCCTACCAACTTCCTATTGAATCTATCTATGAGATTATTCCAAAAGATGTCAAGAGGTTTGGTCCCCAAGGGGAGATCCAAATAAATGGAAGGGAGGACGCCAACATTGCAACCTAGAATGTCTGCAATTTTCCTATATCTGTCCATTGGGGTGTTAAAAAAGAACATCGAACTCTTGTTCCAGTTGGTGAGTTTCCCAATGGCATTGGAATAAGTATTGAGGATGCTCTTCACATTTCTAGCTTCTTTCACCGAAGCCTCTCCCCCCAAAATGGTGGCATCCATGAATTATTGGTGGGTGAAAATAAAGGGACCAGAGGAAGGTTTCAAGCCCACTAAATCCCCTCTACTCCTTTTGAAATGGATAAGCCTACCCAGATCTTCAGCCAGGATGATGAAAAGGATAGGTAAGAGAGGGTCTCCCTGCCTAAGCCCCCTAGAAGATTTGAAGAAGTTAGAGGCGATCCCATTGACCATGACTACAAAGGAAGAGGTAGAAACCAATTAAGAAATAATCTTTCTAACTTGGCATTGAAGCCAAAAGCTTTCAAAATTATGTCCAAGAACCCCTAGTCCACCCTATCATAGGCCTTAGAGAGATCAAGTTTAAGAAGAAAACCCTCCTATTTACCAACCTCAAGGGAATAGATCACTTCATGAACCTCAATGATGGAATCCAAGATTTGTTTGCCAAAGACAAATCCTGATTGCTGAGGTGCAATAATCTTTGGAAGTAATTTGATAAATCTATTAGTTAAACCTTCACAAAAATCTTGTAAAAAGAATTGTAGAGGCTAATAGGTCTAAAAGTTTCAAAAGAATCTACACCTATGACTTTAGGGATCAAAACCAAAAGGTGGCATTGATTTCTTTAAGTAGGTTCCTGGCACCAAAAAATTCCTGAACAACTTTGATGAGATCATATTGAATAACCTTCCAATACATTTGGAAGAAAAAAATGGGGAAGCCATTAGGGCCAGGGGCCTTCTTAGTAGGTAGAACAAACACCACCTCCTTAATTTCTTCCAGCTTTGGGATGGCTGCTAAGGTCCCATTTTGAGCTTCACTAATCACACTAGGAATGACATCAAGGATAACATTCTAGTCCTCTTCTTCCAAGTTAAGGTCTTTAGCTAGAATGGAAGAAAAGTACCTAATAATCTTCCCTGATGGTATCGTGCCCCTTTTTAATCTCACAAATTCTATTGGTAGCCCTATGTTTCAAAGTGGATAGGTGGAAGAATCTTGAGTTTTTGTCCTCTTCCTTGAGCCAAACCAACCTAGACCTCTACCTCCAAAATATTTCCTCTTTCCCCACTATTTTGTGAAGCTCAGCTAGAATATCCTTCTCATAATTCATCCTAATATCATCATAACCTCATATTTGAATCTCTTCCTGCACCTCAGTCAAAATCCTCTCTTTAGCTTGAAAAATATTACCAAAGTCCATTTTTTTTCATTTACGAATTCCATTTTAATGAATTTAAGTTTCTTGGCTACCTTATACATGGTAGTTTCTTCCACCTCTATACCCCACCACTCCTTAATTTTGTCAAAAAGGCCAAGGTGAGTAGACCACATCTTTTCAAATCTGAAAGGGAAAGCCTTCACTCTATTGATGGTTTCTAAGGTAAGAGAGATTAGAGAATGATCTGATCCAAGACGCACCATAGACGAGAGCTTGCAATAAAAATGGTGCATCCATTCCAAAGTGATGAGGGTCCTATCTAGTCTTACCTAAATGGAGTTCAACCCAATCTTATTGTTTGACCAAGTGAATTTTCCTCCCTCGAGATCAACATCTAGAAGGGCTAGGTCCTTGATCATGTCAGCCAAATGTTGCCTACTATCCACATCAGGCGAAAGCCCCCTAACTTCTCCAAGGCCAAGAGAGGGGTATTGAAATCACCCATAATGATGCCCTTTGGTTCTCCCATAAGAGCCAACAAATCACTAATTTTTTTCCAAAAGATTCTTCTATTATTCTTAGTATTAGGGGCATAGATGTTCATGAGATACTAGCTAACCTAGGCCTTAGGATGAAATAAATTCATGAGCAAAATATTACCTTCATCAAAAATGATGCCAGCTTCAAAGGTTTCCTTCCAGATAACTAATAGGCCTCCAGAAGCCCCATCAAAGTTTGTAGCCGTGTTCTTCATTCCTTTACTGAAATATATCTTTTCAACTTTCTCCTTTTTCATTTTAGTTTCCTGAATTAAAAATAAATCTAGCCTATGATCCCTAATCATATTCCTAACAATTTCCTATTTGTGGATTCCATTGAGCCCACGAATGTTCTAGGAGATGATCTTCATACTTTATTCTAGTTGCATGTTTCTTAGATGGTTCTCTGGGTCCCATCCATAATATTCCTCCTTATTTCTTCCTTTCTAATTTGATGCTTGTTCTTCCTGCCCTACCCTATCTTTTTTCAAGTTATTTTAAAAAGTTACTAAAAATGGCAAAAAATAGCTTTATTAAAAAATTGCCAAAATTGGTAATTTTGGATTTGTATTTAAAATTGCAATTTCTCTCATTGTAGGAGAGGAGGATTTGGAAGAATAATAAAGAAGAAATTGGAGTTTTAATATTTATTTTTGTGTTCTTTCTCTCTTATATTTCTATAATTTATTTGAGGAATTTTGGCTACATCATCTGGTATCAGAGCTCAAAAGATTTGGGAAAATAATATTTTTGTATTTGTGTGGTTATGAGTTTATGTTTATGTAGGTTGAGAAGAGGAACTAGTTTCCAAAAATTAAGTGGAAAAGAGAAAAAATCCAGTTGTGGCAAAGGATGGACTCGTTTGAAGAGTTAGATTTATTGATGAAGTATTTGCAGAAGAGGAAAGAAGAAAATAAAATAAAAGAGAAAGAGAGGAAGACAAAGGAAGAAGAGATGAGGTGATTAGAGTTGAAAGAAATTTTAAGAGAACTACAACAAAATTTTCAACAATTAAGAAAGCTAATGGAATTAGAAATGCAAAAATGGTACCTACCAGTCAAGAAGGAGATCACATGGCCTATTCAAAACAAGAAAAGGAAAGAAGAGACACAAAAAATAAAGGAAGAGCAAAAAAATGAAATGGTCAGTATACCAATGACTATCTTGACATCAAGAATTGAAGAAGCCAAGATAAACATAGCCGCGGAAGAGTCTTTTTGTCATTTTCAGCCTTATGTTCAGAATGAGCAAACATAAATGATTGTTTATAATGAGATTTCTAATTAATATGTTTCAGATTTCTTTGTTAATGAGGTATATGAATGTTTCCAAAGGTATTGTGTTAATTGTGGAAATGGTGGATATGTTGATATATTATATGTTGAAGACATAACTGGTGATTGTACAAAAACATATGCAAAAGAAACTAAATTTTGAATTATAAAGGTCAAGAGGATGTTGAATAGAATATGGGTAAGGAAAAATAAGAGGAAGAGGGATTCAGTGTTGCAGGATAATCTATGACATAATTGTAAGACTGAAAAGAAGAAACAAACTTGTATTCAAGAAGACTTGAATTTGCTTTTATCTGGATAAATAAAACTCATATTCAGTATAGTGAGAAGCATTGGATTAAAAGAAGAAGAAAAAGAAGCATGCATTCAAAAAAAAAAAACTTGCAAGAGCTACGTTTTTTCAACTGGAGGAGAATGATGCAGGAGCTTTTAGTCACTTTTTGATGTAGGAGCTTTTAGTAGTTTTGTTAAAGATTTTAATGTTTCCTAGTTTTTTAGAAAGTTGTTTTTTATTAATAATTGTGGAATATTACTTCCAATTTCAGATTTTAGTTGATAGTTCATGTTATCTCAATTTTAGGACACTTCACGAAAAAATTTAGCTTTTTCTGAGTTGTTTTAAAAAGTTGCAAAAAAGGCCAAAAATAGCTTTATGAAAAAATTGTCAAAAATGGTAATTTCAGATTTGTATTTAAAATTGTAATTCCTCTCATTGTAGGAGAGGAGGATTTGGAAGAATAATAAAGAAGAATTTGGAGTTCTAATATGTATTTTTGTGTTCTTTTTCTCTTATGTTTCTATTAATTATTTGAGGAATTTTGGGTGCATCAAATCTAGATAAAGGAGGCAGGACTAGTGTTGAGGCAGAGGACTGTGTTGAACATGTCAAGAACCTACATGAGGAAGTGTGTGAGAATATCACCAAAATAAACATCTAGCATAAGGCTAAGGCAAATCAAAGGAAGAGGAATAAGGAGTTCCAAGTTGGGGATCAAGTTATGGTGTACTTGAGAAAAGAGTGATTTTCAATATCTACAATAAGCTAAAGATGAAGAAACTTGGGCCCTACGAGATTTTAGAAGAAACATGAATAAAAATGAGGTGGAATTTTCAGATGGAATCCATAGTTCTCCTATTTTCAACATTGCATATTTAACAGAGTATTAAGAAGGAGGTATAGAGAAGGAGTCAATACTTGAGCAATGAGTCAATACTTGAGCAATGTCCAATTCCTATCTTTGAGAAGATGGAGATTGAAGAATTATTGGGTACTCGTTTGTAAAGGAGTACTAGAAATAGGTAGTATGAGGAGTACCTAGTAAAGTGGAAAGAAAGGCTTGTGGAAGACTTGACCTGGTTACCTAAGGTAGAGGTTGTATGTTTGGGTTTTCCTCAACCAACTAAGACATGCTTGGGTGACTTCTAAAATTGCCCTAGGTGTCTGATGCAAAAGCATCCAATTATGTAAGGAAAGGTTTGTATCACACAAAAAAAAGTCTAGAGATAGTAATTTATTTTTTTATGTATTTTCATTTTTAAATACCCATTTGAGTAAAATAGAGATTCTAGCTCTCAAATTTGCATTGTTACTTTTTTAAGTCCGTATTTTGGTACACCTTGAGAAATGTGTAAATGATTTTTTTTTGCAATCCATAATTATGAAGAGTTGGAGGGTGTAACTTTGGGTAAATATTGTAATTGACATTCCAATGACTCATTGAAAAGGAATCAGGTCAAAATGTTTCACCATTTGAAAGTTATTATAGTTTTAAGTTGTATGGAGACTTGCTAAAAACCCTTTAGAGTCAAATAATGGCCTTGTATGGCCTCAAAAAAAGGGGGATGGTCATAGGTGTTCATAGATCTATAGATTACTCAAAGAGCTTTTTGATGATGTAAATAGTTTATCAATCCAAGTCCTGGATCAAAAGTTATGCTTCTAGAAATTTGGACCACTTTTTCTAAAATCTTTTGTTTTTACATTGACTTCTAATTTGAATTTTAGAATTTTATTTTGGTACCGCCACCCAATTTCAAAATTTAAATTGTTATCTTTTTTTTATTGGTAATAAAAGTAGTTCTATAAATATCAAAAAAGGATCATTACATCATATGGGCCCCATCATGGGCATTAGAGTAAACCATCCCAAGGCCTAAACATCCGAACTACCAACCATACCCACAAAGAACTATCTCAAAAAAATCAAAAGCCACAAAATGTGATCAAATAAAACATTTCAAACAATAAAAATATCAAATAGCCACGCAACTTGAAACAAGGATGACTGGTTCACTTGAGCAGTTAGCGGCTTCCTCACAAGTGATATTGGGGAGATGCCCCCATAGAGAGACCATTGTGACCACTTCTGCATGCACTAACACCCCTCCTATAGACAACCATGGTACTTTCTTTACTTTCAAGAAGTAAAGCAATGTTAATCCCTAACACAATCTCCCCTAAAGTAGCACCACCCACAACCGTCAACTCAACCAATTGTTTTTGAATAGCCCCACCATCATGAGCCACACACAACACCTCCCCTAAATCAAAACCTTCATTAGAATTCCCACACTCACTATGCCTTCCTTGTTTTGAAGAAATATGTTGACAGACTATAAGTCAACCATCCTTGTCTAGTAGGACAAAGGATTTAATAGGTGTCAACTTTTGTTTTCTCAGGCTCACCACCATGCCACCAACTAGAGCACACTCTATTATAATGGATTGCAGAAAAATGCCCAGTTCGTGGAAACCCCATTAGGCTAGTGGCATGTGCACCTTTGGTGGGGTGTTGGAGGACTAGACCAGAAGGGGTTAAAACTACCCATGGTCACCCCCAATAAATATCCATGGGTGACACTCCATGTGAATCCCAACCACAATTCTTCCCTATTAATAATGGTCATCAAACCCACTCACCACTTTGGTTTGATGCAAGCTCAAGCCGCACTCAAAATTTTTAATTTGGAATCTATGACTATTAAATCAACTGCCAAGAATATTGAAGATATGTTAAGGTTTGATATTGACCTCTAGTCAAAATCCAAAAAATCAATTTCATGGCTTCCTAAAAAAGCCCATCTTCATGCTCTAACACATTCCCAAGTTGTCGAATAGAGATCAGCCCTTCAAAAGTTAGAATATAGCCATTCATGATAAATGAAAAGTTAGCCTTCATGTTCAGAAGGGCTCACTTATGCAATCCTCAATAGTAATGTGGCAAAATAGTGAAAGAGTCTAGCTTAGAAAAGCCACATTTGAAGCCTTGAGAAGGGGGATTTGTCAATGATTGCTTCACAATGCTTATGAATGTTGCAATCATTTACACGTATCATAGGCACAAGTAAAATTGAGGAGGTGGTATACCTGCCTATGCTTAGTTACATGATGAAATAATAATCAAATTTAGCATAAAGGAAAATATAGTTCACATGGAGCAATATCCCATAAATCTTCAAAGAGTGTCAAATCAATTGTACTTACACCAAGCTTCGACAACTTGTCTACTACACCTTTGACCTCCCTTAGGATGTGGGTTATTCTGAAATCTTTAAATTCATTGTAGGAGACACCTAATTTGATTGATGTACTTATTCAAATACCAGACCTTTGTTTACCCTTTTGCAATGCCTTATATAATCAATTGGGAATCACCTTTTGGATGGATCTTTCAGGCCCATACTCTTAACCCAACCAAGATTGCCTCTACTACTGCAAGGCTTTCCACCTGATTGTTTGTTCCATCAACAATACATTTTGTCAATAGTGACAAAATTCTACCATCTTTACCCCTTGCCATTGCTCCAATACCTGAGGGGCTTGGATTGCCCCTTGATGCACCATCAAAATTAACTTTTATCCAACTTGCTTTAGGTAGTTCCCATTGAACCTTCTCCTGGATTCTAGCATGAGGATTAGCCTCCCAATTCCCATTAATGAGCAAAATGTAAATTGTATTCTTATCCCTAAACCTAAAATAGGCTATTTAAGGCCTATCCTTAAGGTGAAAAGGCATTTTTTAGGAAGTTTGGGAGAAGGCACTATGAGAAGGGTTTTCATCCAAAATCTAATAATATTGTATCCCACGGGGCATGTAGTTAGTTTTGTTTAGACTGGAATACATGAAATAGCTTCTTATTTCATATAACATAAATTTTCCTTTTCTATTGTGTTCATTTTTGTCTCAATTTGTGCCCTCGCCATTAAAGTTCATTTATTATTTCTACTACCTCATTTTATTGAGAAGAAAAAAGGCATAGTTCTCTACCAAACAATACTTTCATTTTTATAGAAATCATCATATTCCCCATAATAATATTCACCCCTAGTATCAAACCTTGACACTTTTGTCTTATAATATGATTGGTTCTCAACTAGGGCCTTATTTTTTTAATCTTTGTGAACCATTAGGATTTAGATAACATAGAATAAATCAAAGAGTATCTTTGGGTATCACTATTTATGGAAATTACCCAATGAATCAACATCCATTGGACTACACACATCTCAATCAATAATGTTAATGATGTCCTTTCCTTGAAAATGTCATTAGAAAATGATGATTTATTGTATTTACAAAACACACGATGTTTACAAAGCTGATTTGTATAAGCAGAAAAATGGTCAAATAAATAATTTACTTAGAATGGTATAAAGGCATTTTTAGTCCCTGCCTTATAAAGCGGGGAACTAATGTTTTCACCTACCTTTCTCCATTAAATTTTGCAATTTAAAATTATGTATCCTAAGCTTGTAACAAAGGATATTGCTATTTTATTTTAAAATTAATTTATAAGCAATAATTTTCATTTTTTGATTAGCTACTTACAATTTTCCTCAGAAGTTTATCTTTTTTAAGCTCATAAAATAGATAAAAATAAATAAAGATCATGCTAAGTATCAATTAATTACATTAAATGATGTCTCAGAAAGTAGGTTGTGTGGAGTTTGTAGTCTTCTAGTGTTATCTTATCATTGCCTAAATTTTTTAATTATCTTCACATTTTAAGCAGTTGAAACGAAGATTTCAGGCAATCAAGCGGATTTGGCAGGCGAGTTTAAAATCTTTTGCTCATTCCTTTTCCTTTTAGAAAGCTTTTGTTTGTGCAGATGAAAAATGGAAACATTAAGTCAATCCTACTAAACACTTCTACCAACCTCTTTTTTTCATTCTTTTCAAAATCTATTATTTTAAATATTTAGAGAAAGATATATGGATCAAAATAATTGTGTGAATGTTAAAAATCAACAATTTGGTTTATATATCTTAGAAGAATAAATGCATGTATTTTGAAACAATATCATAAAAACTTATTATCCCTTCTTTGTTTTTTTAAGTTGCTCTCACAAAAATACAAATTCATCTTTTTAAAAGTTTCTTAGCTAATTACTCAAAATATATATATAAAAATATAACACTTATAAGACATAAATTAAAATAAATTGAAAATTGATTGGGGTTTCTTATTAGTTGTGGATTAATATGATATGCAAACATTATAATTTTATAAAAAAAACAAGAATGAAATGCAATTATTATTATTAATAATAAAAAATATGTGATTGTTGTCTAGTGAGGATTCAATTAGATATTGAGAAGGTCTCTTTTAGTGTGAAGATTTCAAATATGCATTGTATGTATACATTATAATTTTGCTACAAACATTTTAGATTTATATATGTAACTTCTAATTTTAAAAACTAAAAAAAAAAATAGTAAATTTTGTCATCCATTTATAAATTTTTACCAAAAACTATTTTCTATTTTGTAAATAATAAATCCTTATTATAAATTATAATTTTTTTATCCTAATCATAAAAATCTAAATTGTAAATAATAAATAATAATAATAAATGTTATATGTTAATCATAAATGTAAGAGTAAATCTAATTCAACTCAACCCTAACCCTTTATTAATTTACGTTAGACCCAAACTAAAATGAGCCCTAAACAAATTTTACATAAGTATAGCATGTAAACTCTAGCTAGATTGTAAACTAAAGCACTTGGTTTAGTTCCATAAATTTCAAATTTAAAGACTATTTATCATTTACACGATCTTATGTATGTATGATTTCTTAAACAATTGCATACAACCAATGTTGAAATGAATCATCTAACTATACTTTTCTCTAGCAATAGGCAAGAAGTGAATCTCTACTAGAGCTCTTGTTCATCTTTGTAATATATGGTGCAACAACATAAATGCATTTTAATTACTGGTCAAATTAGGAGACTGACTAAAATTGGAAGCATTTATCCTAAACAAGAACCTTATCTAAGATATTCTATCAATCATTAAACTCTCTCTCACCAAACTACAACTAAACTTGTCAAATATCTATGTATACTAGGATCATTTGACTTGTATGCACAAAGTAGAATCTACGCAAAACTTGGAGCATGCAAATAATTTATGGAAGAAAATCATTCCATGTGAAGAGTCATGTAGTGCCTCTTGTGGTCACATTTTATTTCATGTTATTTTCATCTGAGTTGGAATCTACTTATTTTTGTAGATATCTCCACTATGCAATCATACATTGCACTATGTCATGCACGTGGTTACAATGCATTATTTTTGCTTTACCAATATCATAGCTAACTAGATGCTATATTATTTCGTTGTTTACCATTTTCTTCATATCTACATGATGACACTTTAAGGATTTGACATGATGTTTTGTGTTGATATCTCATGTATTTTGTTTTCAAAACAACAAATTATGTTATCATTTGACTTCCTATTATATCGTATTGTTATTGTTGTTTGATATGTTATTGAGATGTTTCACTAATATATGATTGCATTTTTATAAACGATTATTGTGTTATTTCAATTTTTAATGAAATGTACATTGAGGATTAAAATAGGGAATGAAAAATTTCATGACATTATAATAAATATGAATGATTGCATCACTAGAGGATTTATGATCCATTAGCCATATTTTATAATTCATGTATATGCTTTCACTGTAATTAGTTGGTTGGACTTGATGTGTGCATATTTCGCTAATCATTCACAATTCAAGCAACATCATCTCGTATGGATAATTTATCCTTAGTTAATTTTATATGTTTAGTACACATTGGTAAATATGGATTTTATTTGAATATAACATTAGATTAGTAGATGTGTTTGTGCATTTAAAGTTACTACAGTTATCACAATAGAGTTAGTAATTAAATGTTAATTTAATATTTTGGAGGTTAATTTTATTTACTGACTAATTTGTTGTAGTTGAATTCCATTTAAATGGAATTGATTTAATAATTTGTAGGAATTCAATAGCTAGTTTCAATTTATTTAAGTGGTATAATTTTAAGTCATTTTTGGCCTTTTAGCATAAGTGGCTTTAGTTTAAAGGAAATAGTTCTTTTTCCTAACTTTTTTTTGTTGAGAATTTAGATTTTGCTTCAAATTATTTTGGAGAAAACTACTAAATTGATCATTGTGACTCATATTCTCATTGGATTCACATGGGAAACAACTTGTCCAATTCATGTCATGATTGCTTCCATTTGTCAAGAGTTGTTTTGGTGTTCATGAAGAATTCTTTTTATTTCCTCTTTGTGTGAAGTAAGGCCTTTTTAAATTTTGTTTTGCTTTATCTTTTGAATCGAAGTAAAATGCTTTGGTTTTATGATTTGAGTATTAACATTTACCCATAATCTCATTGCATTTTATTGCTTGGTTAGATTTTTTTATTTGTAAATTTGGAAGTTGTAATTTTTGTGGAATATTTTCTAGCATGTCCAAAATGGGAATTTTGTTGGAAAAAATTATTGTCAGGTTCCTTAGAGGAAATTGGTTTATATTTTCACTTTACTCAAACTTTTAAATTTTAACTATTTTGGGGGTTTGTCAATGGTGATTCCTCTCATGAATGAATTTTAGTCCATGTATCCTTGGCACGCTTTCTTGAAAATTTGGATTGGGAATTAATCCCATGATTTTGACCTTTGTGTGCTTTAAGTTTGTGGATATTAGATTCACCATGCAATATGTGCTTCTAGAAACTAAGTTAATTTATTTTGCAGTGTACATGAGTGTTATCACTTTCTTCCTTTTTGGATTTTCTTAATGCTTGATCATGATCACATCTTGATTGGTTATGTTAGTATTGAGGCAATATTACAAACATATTTAAGTGTGTCTTATCACAATCCCAAGGATCTGTACTCTTGGTTGAGATGAATAGAGATTGTTTTATCTTCTTTTTTGTTATGAATTAGGAGTTCATTTCAGAAATATTGTATTAGATTGGTTGATGTAGAGTATTACAATGGATTGTCTCTGTAAGGTGGGATAGCACACAAAGTGGTCCTAAGGTAACCCTTGTAGAGTTAACTATAATATTTTATTACATTACTAATTAAATGGGGAATGTGATTATAAAGATAAGCTTGCATTTTCTCAACAACTGTTATTGAGAGACGTAAGCTAGAAAAGTTACGTCCATCTATAAACGTTGAGTTGACACCAACATGACCATTCATACATGTTGAAATGGCATAGTAGTGATCATCTATTAGGAGATGTGAGCCACCACAATAGATCCTCCTTAACGAGAGAAGGTTTCTTGAGTCTTGATCTCATATCATGTCTAATTCTAAGTAGAAACCTTGAACTACTTGCATTATGTTACCTACATTCATGTGATTATATTGGAACCTTATAATTTTTCCTCTAAGTTTTACATCTAGTTGGCATGTGTGGTTCATTTTGGGTGTTTTGTATACCTTATGATAATGGTCAGGTATCTATCTTTGTGAGCATGGTGGGTTATACTTTAGGGTTCCACATAGTAGGATGGTGTTGTATATCACTATTGGGGACCAATGTATGATTGAAAACCTTATCTCAATAATGAATTTCCAAGCATGATTTGCTCTTTCTATCCCATGCCTTTACATTTTTGTATTTTATGCTTATATATGTATATGCTCAGTATATTAGTTTGATATTGATGTTATTCACTATAATGAGCATGTAAAACCTCAATTTTATGTTCTAATTACTCCCCAATGTGGAGTTATGCATTGGAGCCAGCACTTGTCATTTTTTAATTTTATGAATTCTCAAGAAATTTGAGCATTTGGATGCTCTTTTGCTGCATGTGTTTTGTATTCTTGTGCATGAATGCATTTTTTCTATACATATTTATTATAACTTCATACACATTCACTATTCCCATGCATCTACATTAGGCTTGCCTTGGATAGAACCTACTCTTGTGCATATGATCTAAGACTAATTTAATGCATTTGTGATCATTTGCACTTCCCTACAGTCTCTATAAAACTAGATTCCATGGTAAGATTCCCCATATTTTTGTGATCATTTTATTATTTATGCATCTTATTTTCTATGTCATTTTATCTGTGTTAGGATCTTTTCAATTTAGATTTAAAACGAACTTTGTTTTGTATTCTATGAAGGACAAACTTGTCTACTTGTTAGCGATTGGTGACAATAGTCTAGATAAGGTTCATGGATGTAATATCAAGTCCCATATGGTGGCTTCAATGTGTTTTTGTGTTCTAGATAAGTGTTTTAGTATCTTGGAACCCTTTGAAGCATATTTAAGTTTTCTAATTGTATGCAATTTTTTGACAATCATGGTTTACTTCCAACATGTTTATATATTTATTATGGTTTGTGATTTTGAATGCACTTATGTGCTTGATCTATATATTTACTTTTAAAAAAACTATTAGTGCATATTTTATCTTATTTTCTGAGGTCTCCTTAATGGGGCATTACATATGATATTAAAGCCCATATTCACATGTTGGGATCTCTTGTGTGTATATATACATACCATATTTTTTTGAGTAATAGGTGGTTGTGATTGTTAGATCTAATGCTTATCATTTTACCAAATAGCCTTATTATGCCTTGCTAGACATATTAAAGTGATTTTGTTCTATATCTTATTATTTTTTGAAGGACAGCTCCTTGGGTGGAGTTGGTCGACAAAATTCTTATCAAGATAATAATGAGGAGGAGCGACATGAGGAAGAACATAGGAGGAAAAGTAACATGAGGATCACCCCGAGGAAAAAAGAGAGGGTCGTGATGGTAATGGCGAGAATATTCAATTGCTTTAGTTACCATGAGAATTTATTACTTAGTTGGGACCTCATAAGGAGGAATTTTACTAGAGGGAGTCTTACTTATCTAATCATGGAGAATAAGAGGAGAGGAGAGAGTGTGAGTGTTCTCGCACTTCACGTATCTTGAGAGTAGAGCGCATGATAGAAAAGGTAGAATTGGATGAGAATATTATGTTGTGATATGGAGCCTAATCAAACTCAGAGATTAATTTTTTCCCCACTTTATTCAACATTATTTCCCCCCAGATTATTACTATATGGGTTTAGGGGCAGCGCCCCTTATAGGTTCGTGGCGTAGCAAATGACTTTATTATTATAAAAGGCATCAGGTGCTATTTTTATATTGGATGACTTATTCTAGCCCTAATTTTGTAAGTGAAAAAACTTGTATAAAATGAGTTAGGGTTAGGGATTTCATAATGTATGATGAGATTGTAGCTTCTTGTGGTGGTATTGAGTTGTAAGGGATTGCAAATTTTAATTACTAGATAATAATACTATTGGACTTGTTGTTGGTGAACGTAGTCCAAGGATTGGGTGAACCACGTTAAATATTTAAATCTTGTGTTCTCTTCTATGTGATTTATTATTTTCTTATATTAGTTATATTTGCATGTAATTGTTATTTATGTCTATGGTTAATCCTAACAAGTGATATCAAAGTGAGGTGTTGTCATTTTTTTTTAGTTATCCTCTATAGGAAGGTTTGACGGTGGAGTGGGAGTCTCATGGTTGAGTGGGAGCGATGATAGATGAAGGTAAGTTGAAGGGTGAAAAGTTTAAATGGGCAAAACATTTAGTTATGGAAACTACAAATGGAGAACTATATTTATCAAAAGAATTTATGGTGGTCATTGGAAATAAAATCCAAGAAACTAATAGCTATGACAGATGAGGACTGGGATATTTTAGACATAAAGGTATTTGAAAGTATTTGTTTATGCTTGGCACAATCATTTGCATTTAATATTACAAAAGCAAAGACAACTGAAGAATTGATACAAACCCTAGAAAGGTTGTATGAAAAGCCCTTCATTTCAAACAAGGCATTTCTTAGGAAGCATTTATTTAATATGAAGATTGTAAAAGGTGGATCTATTGCAAATAATTTACATGAGTTTAATACAGTTACTAGTCAATTATCTTTTTTAAATGTCAATTTTGATGAAGAAATTAGGGCTCTCTTGATTTTGTGTTCTTTGCCTAAAAGATGGAATGGCTTGGTAATGGTTGTGAGTAATTCTATTTTTAGATCTAATACCCTAAAATTTGATGATGTGATTGGTGTTATTCCAAGTGAGAAAAATCGTAGGAAAATCTCAAGAGGATCTACATCAAGAAGTGCTTTGAAAACACATAGCAGAGGTAGAACGAATTAGAGAGGAAATTTTTTTGGAAATCGTGGTAAATCAAGAGGAAAGTCAAAGGGAAAGAGGTCTCAATCTACAGGACCAAGAGATTGTTGGCACTATGGAAGACTAGGGCATAAGAAGAAATATTTTTGGACTCGAAAGAACAATGAAGGAGACAAACAAGATGGAAACAAGGAGGCAAATGTGGTAAGTAACAAATCTGAAGAGGATGCTTTGCATTTTTTATAAAAAGTGTTGATGATTCATGGGTTTTAGATTTTGGGGCTTCATTTCATGCTACTCACCATAGAGGTTATTTTCTTGACTATGTCCAAGGGGATTTTGGGCTAGTTTATTTGGGGGATAACAAAACCTGTCAAATTGTTGGAAAAGGAAAAATTAAGATTAAGTTATGGAATGGGAATCATTGGCTACTACAAGAGGTAAGGCATGTTCCAAGGATGAGTAGGAATTTAATTTTAGTAGGACAACTAGGTGATGAGAGTTGCATAGTTACTTTTAATGATAAAAATTGGAAGGTTTCAAAAGGTTACATTATAGTAGCAAAATGTGTGAAAGTAAGCACTTAATATCTTTGTACATGTCATAGTGTTCTTTCTACTTTAATTGTTTCAAAGACAAATGAATGTTTAGGAATAGTTGTTGTAGTTGAGTGGGGTGAGCAAACAATTGTTATAGATTCTAATACAATGCTATGGCACAACAGACTTGGGCACATGATTGAGAAAGATATGAAAATACTTCATTAAAAGAAAGTTTTACAAGGTATAAAATGTGTTAATATGGATTTTTGTGAAAGGTGTGTGTGTGGAAAATAAAAGAGAATTAGTTTGGTGAAGATTGGGAAGGAAAAAAAAAATGAGAAATTAGAGCTTGTGCATGCAAATGTATGAGGACCAACTCAAGTATCTTCCCTTGGTGGCTCTCATTATTATGTTACATTTATTGATGATGCAACAAGAAAAGTGTGGGTTTATTTCCTTAAACTGAAATATGATGTATTTATAACTTTTAAGAAATGGAAATGCTTGGTAGAAAATGATACTTATAAGAAGCTAAAATGTCTCAGATCTGATACTGGTGGTAAGTATTGTACCAGATAATTTGAAGATTTTTATTCTTCTAGTGGTATTCATAAATAGAAAATTATTTTAAGGAATCTACAGGAAAATGGAGTGGTTGAATGCATGAATAGATTAATAATGGAGCATGCAAGGAGCATGAGGTTTGTGTTGCCCTTAAACATGTGGGCTGAGGTTTTCAATAACATTGTATATTTGATCAATATAGGTCCCTCTACTCATTTGGGTTGTGGTGTTTTAGAGGAAGCATGAACTAGTAAGAAGGTGAGTTATTTTTTTCTCAAAACCTTCGGTTGTGAAGCATTTGCACATACAAATTCTGAAAGTAGAACCAAACTGGAAGCTAAATTGAAGAAGTGTATATTTTTTGAATATGGCATTCATGAATTTGGTTATAGGCTTTGGGATTTTGAAAATCTTAAAATTGTAAGAAACAAGGATGTCGTATTCAATGAGAAAGTGTTGTAAACGATTTGTTGTTGCATCATGAGAAGAAAGAGAATGATTATGTAATGTTGGATGATACTTAAAAGGATGTTATTCCATTAGTCCCTCATGTTTCACAACAACTACAACAACAAATACCACACACCCCAGTGAATGTTAGAAGATCAACAAGGCTAAGTAGACCTCCAAAAAGATTTTCGCCTTCTTTGTATTCCATTTTATTAATAGATGTTGGTGAGCCTGAATGTTATGATGAAGTTGTGTAGGTGGATACAAAGATTCAGTGGGAGTCTGCAATGACAAAAGAAATGGACTCCTTGCTGAAAAATCAAACTTTGGATTTATGTAAGTTACCTGCAGATAAAAGGGCTTTACAAAATAAATGGGTTTACAGGTTGAAAGAAGAGGATGGAGCTAATAAAAGGTTTAAATCTAGGTTAGTTGTAAAAGGATTTACATAGAAAAGGTGCATTGATTTTGATGAGATATTTTCTCTTATTGTTAAAATGTCTTCTATTCATATTGTTTTTAGTATTGTGGCTACTGAACATTTGCATTTGGAGTAGCTTAATGTTAAAACAACCTTTCTTCATGGTGATTTGGATGAAGATATATATATGGCACAACCACAAGGATTTGAGGTCAAAGGTAAGGATAATTTAGTGTATAGATTGAAGAAAATTTTGCATGGCTTGAAGAAAGCACCTCAACAATGGTATCTTAAATTTGATAGTTTTATGAATAAGCATGGTTATACTCAATTTGATTCTGACCATTGTGTTTATTTTAAGAGGTTAGATTATGATATCTACATTATTTTATGTTTATACATTGATGACATGCTTATAGTTAGGTCTAACATGGATCACAGTAAGGGGTTAAAAAAACAGTTAGCACATTCATTTGCTATGAAGGATTTGGGGGAAGCAAAAACAAATCCTTGGTATGAAAAGTTGCAAAGATAGGAAGAACGAAAAATTGACATTATCTTAGGTTGATTATATTGAGAAGGTGTTGCAACATTTCTTTATGATGCTAAAGTTGTCAGCACACCTTTACCTAGTCATTTAAAATTGACTAAGGATATGTGTCCAAATACACCAAAAGAGGAGGCTAATATGTCCAAGGTACCTAATGCTTTAGCTGTAGGGAGCTTAATGTATGCCATGGTATGTACTAGGCTAGATATTTCCCATGCAGTGGGAGTTGTTAGTAGGTTTATGACTCATCCTAGAATTGAGCATTAGAATGTAATTAAATGGATTCTCAAATATTTGAGAGGAACATCCAATAAGTGTTTATATTTTGGGGGCTCTACTATTGATTCATAATACTGATTCATAGTGCTATGTTGACTTAGATTTGGTAGGGGATATTGATACTAGGTGGAGTACTACAGGTTATGTGTTTACTATTGGTGGGACAACCATGAGTTGGATTTCTTAGTTGCAAAAGGTTAATTCTTTATCCACTTCAGAGGTAGAGTATCTTGTTGCTATAGAGGTAGACAAGGAAATGATATGGATTTAATTCTTCATGGAAGAGTTGGGGCACCCATAGATGGACAATTGTTGGTTTACAAATAGCTAGAGTGTCATTCATCTTGCCAAGAATTCTTCTCTACATGAACAAAGACAAAGAACATATAGTTGTGGTACAATTTCATTTGGTCAATTTTGGATGATGGACAATTAAAGCTGGAGAATATACATACATATGATAATCCAACAAATATGTTTACCAAGGTAGTGATGAGGGATAAGTTTAACTCCTCTTCAACTACAGTTGGTCTTCTAGATTAAATAGATAAAAGAACACCAAATTCCAGGGTGGTTTGATATTCAAGTGGGAGTTATAGGTTTAGTAGTGCTATGATTAGTCTCTAAGTGGGAGGTTATTGATATGGTGTCTAATTAGTCTCCAAGTGGGAGATTTTTTTGATGTGGAGCCTAATCAAACTCAGAGGTTAATTTTTCCCAACTTTATTCAATGCAATTCCCCCCAAAATTATTACTATGGGGGTTTGGGGGCAGCGCCAGTAAGACAAGGTCAAGGGGCAGTGCCCTTTGTGGGCTCTCGAGGCAGCAAATAATTTTTTTATTGTAAAAGGAGTCGGGTGCTATATTTTATTGGATGATTTATTCTAGCCCTGATTTTGTAAGTGACAAAAGCTTGTATAAAATGGCTTAGGGTTAGGGATTGCATAATGTATGATGAGATTATAGATTCTTGTGATATTATTGAGCTATAAGGGATTACATATTGTAATCACTGGATAATGATACTATTGAACTTGTTGGTGGACGTAGCCTAGGGATTGGGTGAACCACATTAAATCTTTGTATCTTGTGTTCTCTTCTGTGTGATTTATTATTTTTTGATATTAGTTATATTTGCATGTAATTGGTATTTGTGTCTATGGTTAATCCAAACATATTATCCATACAAAGACATGAGAGAACTTATAAGGTCCCAACTAGGTATGTTTAATAATTGTTGTGATGGTACAAAGCCTCAAACTCATCATTTAGATGTTGGATGTTTCTTCACTATGAATCTATAAACAGGAAACAATAGATTTTTGTATTCCATTTTGCATCGTAAGAGTTTCTCATCTACTTGGTAGTGCATAGAGGAAAAGAAGCTCTAACTATATATAATGACCATGTCATGAGAGATATTTGAGGAATATTTCCATAAGAATTTTATTTCTTACCACTACCAAGAGGCATGAGTTGACAAGTTTCACTATCTCCAACAAAATACCATGCCAATGGATTAACATGAGCATAAATTCTTTAAGTTGAGATAGTATGCCAGTTATACACATGATGAGCCTATGTTGGTATAACATTTCATTCAATGCCTTAATGGTTTTATTATGTGAGATGTTCATATTCCCCAACCCAAGACTTGATCTTGTTTCCAAGAAGGTAAGATTGGTTGAGGATAATATAGCTAGGAGTTTTGATAGTATGATTTCATAGTGAACAACCTTATAGACCCTATGCATGGAGTACATAGGTACAACCCACATTATTTTTCTAGGCATATTAAACACCTCCTAGGACCTGACACTATCAATAACATAGGAAGAGAACTATGAGTCATCAATTTGGTCATAATATAGATACCCTGAGAGTTAGAGGCTATAATTAGAACTATATTAGGCAACCCCAGTATAGTCAGTCATCTCAAAGTGTCCAACATAGTACAAGTAGAGATAATTTTGATCAATTAAATCCTTCTTCTAGAGGATGTGGTTGTAGTCTGGGGTCATATTTCGCTTGTATCCAACATGGTAATAAGGCAACTCTGTGTCCTTAGAGAGTTGTCCTGTGGACTAGTTAGAGGTAAGCTACTTTCAAGTTTACTATTGGTGATGTAGCTAGATCCCTCAAAGTATTTCTAAAAAATGATAACGGTCAAGTTGAGCATCAAGTTTCCTTTTTAAGAATACATGTGTGTTACATGGTATTTCTACCTCTTTATTATTTGATCTTGATACTTTAGATTCCATTGTTTGCTCCTTCCTTGGAGAGCAATGTGAACTATTAGAAACATAACAAGTTGATAGTTAGAAGGTTGAGTTAACCATGAGTTTTGGAGTGGTTGTAAACTCCCTTGTTCATATTTATGTATTGATTGGGGAACCTTTGCCACCACCATAGATCTTCATAACATACCCTTGGGCTCGTATGTCATTATTTTAGGTATTATTTGGTTAACTTCCCACTAGGTATATATAAATTGCCAACACAAGTTAATTGTTGTATTGCGGTATTCTTGAATTTGATTTACAAATCATTCTACACCTATCTAAACCATTTTGTCCTTGTGATTTTATGATTTTATTTGAATTAGGTTCTTTTGGAACGAGGTGAGATATTTGGGCCATATCAATTGAACCTAAATATATGATAATGTATACAATTCCTTTGTGAGTAGGATGTTGATTTTCATGACATCAAGGGGAATGTGAATGTTATTTTAGATGAATTGAGTACGAGAAGGCATGAAATCTTTATTTTGTCTCTCAATATAGATTTGTGCGGCTATATTCTTAAGGCCTTCCATAGTGACATTTGGTATTAGGAAGATAGAGAAAATATTGATTGTGAATGTAGCCTCATGGATTGATTTTTAGATTACTCTTTGGAGTCAAATACATTTTTGTGGCACCATGGGTGAATTTTAACAAAATTCAAAGGATATTAATTCTTAAGTTTTGTTTGAGACACATCATGAACCATATTTTACACAACTTGGCATCAAGAAGATGTATGCCAACCTTAGACAATTATACTTATGGAAAAGAACAAGGTGTGATATCGTAGATTTCATGACTAGATGTCTTAAGTATCGACAAGTGAAGGAGAAACATCAACAGCCAATAAGTCTTGTGTAACTACATACCATTCCTAAATGGAAGTGACATGCGATATCTATTGATTTTATTACTAGGATACCTAAGTCATTACACCATCATCATGATAGTATGATTACTGTGAACAAGTTGTATAAGGTTGCTCACTTTTGACCCATTAGAACTTATATATTATTGTTTTTGTATCACATATTTATGGAGTATATAGTTTGATTACATGAGATACATTTCAAGATTATTTCAAATAGAGATCCAATATTTAAATTTGTACTGTGGATGTCTCTCTAGCATGATTTCATAACATAACTCAATTTTAGCTTAATTTATGACCCCAAGATCAATGGATTGATAGAGTTGGTGAATAAGGTTCTTGAGGACATGCTTCACATGTATGTAATGGATAAAAAGTCAAAGTGGGAGGAGTATTTTTACTTTATAGAGTGTGCTTATAATAATGGGTACCATAGTTCTCTTGGCATACATCCTTTTTAGGCCTTGTATGGTTGACTATGTTGTATACCTTTGAGGTGGGATCATTTAGAGGGCCATGTTGTGTTGGGTCCTAAGATGCTTATGGATATGGAACAACAAGTGACTCATAATAGAAATCATTTGATTATTTCCTAGTATCAAATGAAGAAGTATGTTGATACCCATAGGTTGGATCATCACTTCTCGATAGGTAACCATCTTATTTTGTGAGTTGGGTCATGAAAGAGCCCAATCCATTATGGAAAAGGCTCTAAGTTAGCACCACATTTTGTTGGACCTTTTTATATTCTTGAGAGCTTGGTAATGCTTCCCATTGTTTGACATTTCCTCCTAACTTATTGTGCATCCATGATGTATTTCACATTTTTATGTATTCCCAATGTGACCCATGCTATTGAATGGGGTGGTTTACATGTAACGACAAGTAAATTTATTTGGAGTGTGTCCATATTATTCAAAATTAGAGGTTGACCCTCAGTGGTTTAGATATTGATTATATAAAGGTCTAATAAGATATGAGCACCAAGACTTTAACTACTTAAGAGGATGTTTTTTGGTTGAGAGATTTGAACCCCTATATTTTTGTAGGCTTCTAGGAATAAGACAATGTTTGTGGGGAGGAAGAAATGCCTCTTGTGTTTGCATTCTACTCCATTTGATTTTGATATGAGTTGATCTCTTCTGATTTTTATGGTTATCAAAAGTGATGTAATCATAAAATGCACTTTGTGATGCATGTCATTATAGTACTCTATTTTGTATTTACTAGTATTGTAGCTTATTAGATGTTTTATTACATGTTGTTTCTTACTATTTTAAGTATATATGCATAATGATGCTTTCAGGATGTAACACAATGCTCTATGATGATATCTAGATTATTTAGTATTCAAGCCAAGAGATTATGGTATCATGATGTTTCTATCTAATTCCCTATCATATTTGTCATTATTGATGATTTATATGTTATTGATTTGTTTCACTAATATATGCTCATAGTGCTACAAATGATTATTTTAAAGTTTTAAATTTAAATAAAATGCACACTACGGATTAAAATATGTCACAACTACATTTTAGTACATATGAATGATCACGTAACTATAACTTCAGTGTTCCATTAGTCATCTTGTTATTCATGTATATGCTTTGGTTATTTATATCATAATTAGTTTCACTTGATGCGTAAGTGTTTTGAGGAACAAGTATTAGGCACTATTCTACACGAGTTGCAACTCTGATTTTGTCTTATCTCCAACCATGACATATGTGATAGTTTTAGGAATTATGCATTATTAAGCCAATATCAATCCTCATATGGATAATGTGTCCTTAATTTATATGAACCTCCAAAATGTGTGGGTAAATTCAAAATTCATTTACATATCATGATAGACTAGTATATGTGTCTGTGCATTTAAAGTTCTTGTACTCATCATAGTGGAGTTAGGTCCAAGTTAATTTTATTACTGACAATTTTTTTGTAGTTGAATTCTATTTAATTGGAACTATTTAAATTATTTTCAAGAAGTGTATAATTTATTTTAATTTATTTAAGTGATTTAATTTCAAATTCTTTGCAGCGTTTTGTAAAAATGACTCTATTTTGGAGTAAATAACTCTTTTTCCTCATAATTTATTGTTGAAAATTTGGATTTTTATCTAAATTATTTTGATAAAATCAATGAATTGTTCATTGTGCTTGATTCGCTTGTTAGATTTACTTGGGTAATAGCTCATTGGATTCATATCCTAATTGCTCCTTTTAAACTAGAGTCATTTTATTTTTTGTGAAGAATTATTTTTATTCCACTATTTTTTGTGATTTCCTCCTTATGTGAGGTAGGGCATCTTGTTGCTTTCGTCCCACTACATATTTTGATTCATAGTAAATTGCTTTAGTTTTGTGGGTTGAGTACTAGCATTTCTCCACAATCACATCATATTTTATTTCGTGGTTGGTATTAAATTATGGGCTTTTATTATTTGTAAATTTGGAATTAGTTGATTTATGTTACCTAGTTTTCTTTGTGTGCGCATAAATTTTTTTACTAGGTTAATATATTGTTAGGTACCTTAGAGAAAATGGGTTTTTCCTTTTTTTCTTTATTCAAAGTTTGAAATTTTAGCTATTTAGAGGGTTTGTCAAAGGTGACACCTTCCAAGATTGAATTTTAGTCCATGTATGTTTGTCGTGGTTTCTTAAAAATTTAGATTGGGAATAAATCTTATGATTTTTTTACGTATTTGGTTTTAATTTATGGATATTTTATTAACCTTGGAATCTGTGCCCCTAGTAAATATGTCAGTTGAGTGTGCTATATGCACACGTGTTCTTGTCATGTTCTTTGCTTTTTGTTTTTCTTGATACCATGTCTTGATTGATGATGTTGGTGTTGAGACCACATCACATGTACATTTGAGTGTGCCTTCTCTGAATCTCAAGGGACATATGCTCTTGGTTGAGGTCAATAGAGATAATTTTATCTTTTTTTTGTTGTAAATTTGGAGTCCATTTTTGAATTATTGTATTTGATTGGTTGATGTATAGTAGTGGGATGAAGTGACTCTCTAAGGTAGTAGATGACATAAACTGGTCCTAGGTTAACCCTTTGTAGAGTTGATTATAATAATTAAACATTGATAATTAAACACAAAAAAATATTAAGATAAAGATAAACTAGCATTTTGCAATGGATTTCTATTGAGAGATGTGAGCCATTACAACCACAACTATTTGAGATGACATTTCCATGACCATTTACGAATGTTGAGCCAACATAATAGAGGCTATCTATTAAGTGATGCGAGTAGAGCCTCCTTGATGAGTGAAGGATTACTTGAAGCCACATGAGTATTTACGAGCCATGTGATGTTTTTTTATTCTTTAGTCTCAATGGCATACCATGCGTAGCTCTAAGTAGTGGCATTGGCGTACTCACATTATGTTATTTGCATTCATCTTATTATAGCGGGACCTATGAATTATTCTCTAAGCTGTGTATTTATTCAATGTGTGTGGAGTGATTTTTGGTACATGTCTACCTTATGATTATGATTGGGTGACTATCTTCATGGGCATGCAGGTGGGGTGGGCTTGATGACTTCACATGGTAGGGTGACATTGTATGTTATTGTTGGGGATTGATGCACAAGTGAAAAAATATTTTAGTGATGGAGTTTGGAGCATGATGCACTCATTCTAGACCATACTTTACATTTCAATGTTTTATTCTTATACATTTAAATATGCTTAGTAGACTATTTTTTACTTTATGTTATTCATTGTATCAAGTTTGTATGATCTTGATTTTATGTTCTCATACTTCCGTGGTGTGGATTTGTGCTTTTTAGATTTTGCATTGGAGTTAACACTTTTCATTCTGTAATTTATGCATTCCCAAGAAAGTTGTACATTTGCATGATATTTCAATGTATGTGTTTAGTATTCATGTTTGTGCATGCATTTTGTTGTGCATATGTTATAATTGTGTGTGTATTTATCATTCATGCACATTCATTTTAGGCTTGGCTACAAATAGAACCTACTCCTATGCATGTGTTCTAAGACATATTCAACACATTTATTAAATTTTGTAATTCCCTTAGGTCTATGTAAACATGGATTTTATGAATAGATTCTCCACTTTTTTGAGGTCATTTTCATGAATTTGCATCTCAATTTTCATTTCTATTCATCCATATTAGGACCACTATGCAATTTTGATTTAAGATGAACCTTGTTCTAAATTTTCTTCAGAATGAATGTGTCTCCTTGTTAGTGACCATCGACAATGGTTTGGTCCTGACCTAAGAGGTTTGTAAACGTGGTCTAGACTCTATCATGGTAGTTTGAGAATATTTGTGCACACATGGCTAAGTATTTATGGGTGTCTTGTGTCAAATAGACTACATAACTAAGAGAGGGATGAATTAGATATCCCAAAACACTTTTTCAGGAACTTAATTAATCCATACAATCTTCAAACATTAATATAATTAAAACACATACTAACATAGAGAATATAAAAACCATACACCATGAATGCAATAATTAAAGTGAAAACCCAAGATGGAAAAAAGCATAAATAAACTAACTCTCGTGAATATAAACATTGCTTGAGGTGACATTGGTTAAGGTGATTTTCACAAGGACTCATCATAAGTTTCTTATAATAGGTAGGGCTCACTTTCAGTCAAGCTAACTACCCTAAAATACAAAAAATGATTGACTGTAAAATATTCTTACCATATGTACATATCAAGTCCCGGCTAATGGCACAATAATAACTATCTATAATAGACTTGATTACATATCTTTAATTAACCTTCAGAAATCTCTTGCAGAACTAAATACTTCTTTTTGTCACTAGCTTTCCTTTTCCTTTACCATTATCATTTACATTTCTTATTTTGCTTGCACACTTCACAAATAGGTGATCATTTTCATAAGTATACTTACATCATATCACCTTCAATGTATATACACTCAAACTCATTTGGATCCATAGATTTTGTGTGTGTGTGTGTGTGTGTGTGTGTGTGTGTGTGTGTGTGTGTGTGTGTGTGTGTGTGTGTGTGTGTGTGTGTACACACACACACATTGATTGAACCATATACATGAATCAACCTAGAAATACATACCATCTTGAATAGAAATATTATATCTTGAGATATTCAATAAATTTTAATGCCCTAGCACTAAACCTAAAAGTTAGGTTGTCCATAAGAGATATTTATACCACATTACCATACAACCCAAATATATGTTGAATACATAAGATAATTACATTACACAACACAATTACAACAAACATAACATATGAGATATATATCAAATATGATGGAGGTGCCACAACCAAGACCAAGTCTTGATCTCGACAAAATTATATGTGTTGAGAAATAGTACTAAGTAGCATATGTCCAAAACTAATTACAATTGACACACTAAAACCTTCTGACATACTGCATGAATGTCTAAATAGCAAAGATAGGTCTAGAATAAACTTTGAACACATCAACCAATGATATCCAACCAATATTTATATTATTGAATACCATAGATGTACCTAAAATATATACAACTAGAGAAAGGATGACCATTCACATAATTCATTACCATAATATACTACATAAGCTAGATCAATATTGTATATCATTTGAAGCACAACCACCCGATACATAGGTTTTGACATCAGTGACAACAATGAGAATAACAATAAGATCTCAACATCTTGAAACCATTGGAAGTATGTTTGAGTCTTCTTATTGTGCATGATCATGGTTCACTTACAATATGTTTTTATCTTTATTTATTCTTCATGGTTATGAATGCACTTATGTACTTGATGTATATTGCTACTTAAATAAATAAATTATTAATGCATATTTGACCTTGTATATTAAGAGTTCCTTAGGTGGGGTATTACAAATTATGTGATAGGAGAAACCTAAATAAAAAACCTAATTATCATCACTAATATTCTTAGATGGAATAAATAAAACATAAAAATGAGTATCAAGGGACTTTTCCATTAAGGAAACAACATTTGTTTTTTCTAAAGGATACATTCCTTCTCCATATTTTGTCTTTTAGCACAATTCCAACACTATGAATTTTTTGAGGGTCTTAGAATTTTCTTTAGACTTATTCCTCTTTTTGTCCCATTTAGGCCCTCTCTTTTTGAACCTTACTCATACATGCAAGACAACTTTATAGGAAAAAAATCAAGAGAACATGTAGCATCCCTTTAGAAAGAAGATGATTACATCATCTTGTCAATCTTTGGATTTTCGTTATTACCACTAATGACAACAAATAAATTTTCCTAAGATTCAAGCAAAGAGACAATAAACAAGATACTCTATCTTCACCATCTTATTTAACATATGTTGAGCATTTTGAGTTAAAGCCAAATTAAATAAATTCAAATAATCAACAAAAAATTCAACATCTTAATTTTTTTAAGAATATTACCCCCTCCTGAGATATAACTTACTCCCCAAACTATTTGTTAGATGATTATCACCTATCCCCTTTCAGATCTTGTATACAAAATATTTTGAATATTTTGTGGAGATATTTGATAGGATGAAATTAATAAGACATCTATGAATGGTCTTCATGTCTTACTGCCCATTTTTTCTATGTTTATCAATCATGATAGCTAGATTTGTCTACTATGAAATCAAAATCACTGATATATTTCATCCAATTGATCTAAATATTTTCCTCATCTTGTAACCAATGCATAGAAAATATTTAAGGGCTCCTTAAATACATTTCAAATGTCGTTAGAATAAAAAAGGATGGACAAACTAGTCAAAATTTACATGCTTAAGTGTCCAAAGGAGAAGTTAGACATCAGTAAATAATAAAAACATTCCACAACAAAATTATTCAAAATACTCACAACATTGTCATTGTTAGAAATGCTTTAGAATAACTGAGTGGGGGGGGTAATGAATCAGTTATTCAAGGTCCTGATGTCCTATTCAAACTTTTCACTAAGCGTAGTGAACCCATTCAACCATTCATTCATCCAAACTTTAACTTATCTAATTAGCAAGTTATTGTAAATCAACATGCAAGTATAACACATAAGAAATCAACACATGACACGGTGATTTACGTGGAAACCCAATTTGGGAAAAACCACCAGTAACATGCTACTCAATTTTCACCCTTCTAAAGTGATGCCCTGTAAAAGGCTTGCCCTATTAAAGGCTTACAACACACTATTAAATGTGACCTTGGTAGAGGATTTAACTAACCTGTTAGAAGTGAGCCTGGTTAAAGGACTTTAGAACATTCACTTGGAATGTCACCCTGTTAAAGGATTTACAAATGGCTATTAGGCCAACCCAAGTCCATAGGATTTTTAGATCTAATACAATTGCTAGTGAGTATTAGAAAATCTTGACCTTATTTCAACATACAACTTATCTTGTAGATTTCAGATCACTTCTCAGCTCATACCCTTGTTTGGCCTTCAATCTTTGCAACTCTTAACAACTTGCCCTTCCTTTCAAGCTTTATCTCCTTGAGTCTCCATACTCAATGAACTAGTGCAATCGTCTCTTCATGACCACTCGTAGAAGCAGAGCCTCTGTGCTCTTCCTTCTCCTAGATGTCTCCTCCTTGACACCCTTCTAACTACTTCACAGATTTGGCTCTTCAGTAACAAAACTATCAGCAACTCATTACTTCTTGGTCTATAACTTCTTAAATAGAAGTCTTGGAGTACCATTTCCCACTCAATACTTCCATTTTTTAATTTCAATTCACATGGATTAGGTAGGATTCATTGCATCTAAACCATATTTTGTTTCCTCTAGAAACTTCTTGATTAATCCTTTAGAATTTGCCCAAAATTGGTTTACATAGGATTTTGTGCCAACAACTCATCATCCTTATCCTCCAACTCATTCACAAAATTCAATGTAACCACTATGTTGGCTTAGATTTGGCAATTCTTCATCTTTTGAAATAATGCAGCAGCTCGACACTATTGAAATACTGGTACTCAACACATATTGTGTTACTCGGCATCAACTAATTTTTTCTTGATGCTCGACACCTGAAGATCACTTGGAATCAACTAAATTTTTTTTGATGCTCGGCACCTAATCTTTACTCGGCACACACTAGAAATGTCTATTACTTAGCTTCTACTAAAAATTGCTCGGCTTCAACTAACTTGCTCAGCACCCACTTATGATTTTAGTTTAGGCTTTGTAGTCAACCTTGTTACAACGTCTTCCTCCAATTATTCTAAGTGTGACCAACCTCTATATCTATGAGTATGTCATCAATACATTACTTGACCATTGTCTTAACTGATCCTTGCACTTCATTACAACATCATAACTCAACCTTTCCCTTAGGTTCTCTTGTTGATCAAATCCTCTTCATCAATCAACTAAGTGATAGTACTTGAATCTTATAAGCAAATATCATCCCTACAAGTAGCAGGTTTGACATCAATGAAAAAATAATGATTGAAAACATTCTTGTTTTTACAACAATCTCCCTCTTTGACCTTCAACAACAATGAGCTTTTCAATCATATTTCCAACAATCTCCCTCTTTGGCATTGATGGCAAACCAAACTGATCAACCATCAAACTAAACTATTCAACAACAAGCTTACTAGGTTAGAATAGTAATTCAAATGCCAAAAAGTGAATTGTTACATCACTTCAACTTCTACTGTTCTAATTGCTTCATTTTAGCTTCTCCCTCTTTGCTATTGTATCCTTGTTCTTTGTCTTTCTCCCTCTATATTGCTCATCTTCTACTATTTTGATCAACCTTAAACATCTTTTACCTCATACCGTTGATCAGTTGTCTACTTCTCCTTCTTTTTTGATCCTTTATCTTCAACAGTTGTTGATCAATTATTTACTTAATATCTATATTGCTCATCTTCTGCTGTTCTAATCAACCTCAAAAATCTTTTACCTCATACTGTTGATCAGTTGCCTACTCCTTTTCTAATCCTTTATCTTCAATAGTTGTTGATCAGTTGTTTACTTCTCCCTCTTTGACAACAATGCCAAAGACATATTAGCATCTTGATATGCAAATGTAGCTCTTACAGTTTCATCCAATTTCTCCCTTTATCACCTTGCTTGTGACTAATTTGGAATTTCAGCACTTCTACTACTTTAGACATGGATCCCAAAGTAAACATCTTCTGCATCAATGTGTAAAATCTTCATCATTCAACTTATTTGATGCAGGGCATACTTGCTTTTTGGTTCAAGTAGCCTTAGCTAGGGGTATCACCCCTAACTTACCTCTAAGATACTCAAAAGCATCTTTTGGTAGTGCCTTTGTGAAGATATCAACAATTTGTTCCTTTGATATAACATATTCCATCTTCACTTGTTTGTCTTCCACCAGCTCTCTTATATAGTGATACTTGATTGCAATATGCTTGGTTTTAGCATGCATTACTAGATTCTTTGATATATTGATGGCACTTGTATTATTAGAATAAAGTGTCACAGGCTCAATTACCTCTTCCTTCATACCTTGCAGCAAATGTTTGATCCATACAATATTGGTATAGTTTATAGCAGCCGCCACATATTCAACTTCAGCAGTGGACTATGAGGTGTAGCTTTGCTTTTTGCTTGTCCATGTAATCAACCTCTTTCCTTTGAAGAGTGCTCCTCCACTAGTGCTTGTTCTATCATCAATGTTGCCTCCCCAATCTATGTCAGTGTAGGCTTTTAGTTCAAACTTATCATTCCTCTTGTAGTATAGACCAAAGTCACCAATTCCTTTCAGGTATCTCAGTATTCTCTTTACTGCCATTAAGTGATTTTCTCTTGGATTTGTAGAAAATCTTGCTACTATTCCAACAACTAATGCAATGTTTAGTCTACTATGTACAACATATTGTAGCTTGCCAATCATTGACCTAAACAATGTCTAATTTACTTTAGCAGACTCATCATTCTTGGATAGTTTATGGCCTGTTGCCATTAGTGTGCTGACTGGTTTTGAGTCTTCTAGCCCAAATGTTTTGAGTACTTCCATGATGTATTTGGATTGGGTCACAAATATGCCATGCTTCAACTGATGTACTTGTAATCCAACAAAGAATTTGATTTCTCCAAACATTGACATCTCAAATTCATGCTTCATTTGATCAACAAAATCTTTGCATAAAACATCTTTTCCTCCAAATATTATATCATCAACAAAGATTTCTAATATCAAAATGTCTATACCTTCCTCATCTTTGATGTACAAGTTGTTGTTGTCATATGTTCTTTCAAATCCTATCTTCATAAGATATTTGTGCAACCTCTCATACCATGCTCTTGGTGCTTGCTTCAATCCATAAAGTGCTTTGTGTAGCTTGCAAACCATGTCCTTGTTCTTCTCATCAACAAATCCCTCTGGTTGTTCTATGTAGACTTCCTCTTCCAGTATACCATTCAAGAAAAGGAGACTTCACATCCATCTGGTAGACTTTGAAACCTTTGTATGTAGTATATGCAAGTAATGTTCTTACTTCTTCCATTCTTGCAATAGGGGCAAATGTCTCTCCATAATCTAGTCCTTCTTCTTATACATAGCCTTTGCAAACTAGTCTGGCTTTGTTTCTTGTTATCTCACCATTCTCATCAAGTTTGTTTCTAAATACCCATTTTGTACCAATCACATTCTTATCAGCTGGTCTGGGAACTAGAGACCATGTTTTGTTCTTCTCAATCTGATCTATCTCCTCTTTCATGGCTTTATACTAGTCTTCATCTTATAGTGCACCTTTTACTGTTTTGGGTTCAACCTTGCTTGGCAGACATGATTCATTCCTGAGCCTATTCCTTTTCATTGGTCTTGCATCCTTGTCACCAATTATTTGATCTACAGGGTGATGTCTTCTTACATACTTGGCTAATCTGGATTCAGTCCTTCTTTCCATGTTTGATCCTTCAACTTCAGAGTCATTTCATTCTTCTTTATCTATCATTTCATCATTTCTTTCTTGCATACTATTTTCTTAATCAAAATGTGCATTTTCTACATTCTGCAACTTGGCTTCTGAATGCAGTTCAACATTCACTGGTTGGGACTCGGTAGATACTGAAGTTTGTTGCTGATTCCCAACTTGATTTGCAACATTGTCTTCAACTGTCATTCCTTCATAGAAGTATATAAAGGATCTATAATACTCTATTTACTTTGAGTCATCAACCTGAACTTCTGCATGCTCATCAAAATTTACATTTGCACTCTGCACAACTTTGTTAGTTCTAGTATTCAAACACTTATATGCCTTACTTCTAGTGAAATATCCAAGGAATATGCCTTCATCACTTTTTGCATCAAACTTGCCATTCCTAATATCTTTTAGAATATAGCATTTACAACCAAATACTTTGAAATGTTTAACATTAGGTGAATGACCATACCACAATTCAAAAGGTGTTGCATTTGTACCTTTCTTGACTTGAACTCTATTTAGTGTGTAGACTGCAGTACTTACAGCTTCTCTCTAGTACTTTAGTGCAACATTTTTCTCCATCATCAAGGTTCTAGCATAGTCAATCACTGACCTATTCCTCCTTTCAGAAATACCATTATGTGGTGGAGTTCTTAGTGCTGCTATTTGCCTTTTGATACCTTTGTCATTGCAAAATATTTCAAACACTCTTGATGTGAACTCACCTCCTCTTTTTGTCCTTAGGCATTCCAGGTTCTTTCTTGTTTCCTTCTCAACTCTAGCCAAATACCACTTGAATATTTGAAATGCATTAGATTTTTTATTTAAGAACATAGTAGTCATCCTAGAATAATCATCTACAAATAGCATTATGTATTTGTCTCCTAGGTAGCTTTGCACTTCTACTGGGCCACATAAGTCTATATGGACTAACTCTAGTACTTCTCTGGAAGTGTATGTTTTACTTTTGAAACTAGACTTAGTCATCTTTCATAGTTGACATTGTTTGCACATTGTGTTTTCAGGTTTCTTCAACTTGGGCAACCCTCCGACTTGCTTTTTCTTGCTGATACTAATCAAATTATCAAGATTAACATGACACAACCTTTTATGCCACAACCACACATCATCAAGTATAACAATAAGACATGTTGCATCTTCCATATCTAGGTAAAATAGGTTACTCCTACTTTGTTCACCCTTTTTTATCAGATTTCCATTAGTGTCATAGATCTTGGTAGTTTTGTTTCCAAATTTAACTTTGCAACCTACATTGCCTAACTATGATACACTCAACAAGTTGTAGTTCAATCCTTCAACATAGTATGCATTATCACATGAAATTTTCTCTATAAGTTTTATAGAGCCTTTTCCTTTGATATGACATGGGGCATCATTACCAAATCTAACACTATTTCCATCATACTAAGTAAAGGTAATGAACTTACTTTTGTCTCCTATCATGTGATGTGAGCATCCACTGTCTATGATCCACTTGTCATTCTTATTCACACAGGTAACCAATGTTGTTGCTTCATCTTCATCTTTGTCCAATTTTTCCCTCATGGCTATATAAACTACTTCATCATCATTCTCATCAGAGTCTTCTTTAACAATGTAGCATCTCTTGCCTTTCTCCTTGTAATCTTTGTTGTCATCTTCTCTTTTATTCCTAAACTTGTTTCCTTCTTTGTAGTTCTTCTTCTATGGACATCTTGCATCTATATGACCTACTTCATTGCAATTAAAACATATGATAGGGAGCTTACTTTTGAATTTTCCTTTGCCTCTATGGAATCTCCTAGCTAGTAGTGCTTCCAAATGTTCCACATCTTCCTCATATGTGCTGCTATCACTAGATGCATGTTTTCCTTTTCTTCTTCTCTTGCTTGATGTGCCCTCCTCAATATCTTTTATTGTCATTTGGCCTTGAAAGCAGATTTGAGGTTCTCAGGTTTGTAGTTGTCAAAATTGGATAGCTCAAATGTAGTAAGTCTTCCTACTATTCCTTCAAAGGTTAGTGTGTTCCCTTGTACACACCTCAGCTCTTGGATGGCTAAAACTCTTATAGCATAGATAGGAAGTAGATTTCTTAGGTATTTGTTGATTGTTGTTTCTTCTTCCAATTGTCCACCTAGACTTCTTATTGCGCTCACCACTTCTTTCATTCTTGCAACATACTAAGCAACATTTTCACCTTCCTCCATCTTCATGTCATCAAACTTTCCTCTTAATCTTTCTCTCTTTGCTCTCTGGACATTCTGATCTCCTTCATAGATTTCTAATTAAGGTTTTCCACATTTTGAATGTAGTGTCACAGTCTTTGATGTCATCATATTTTGCATAGTTAAGTGCAGAGGCAATCTCCAACATTGCTTAGTTATGCTCCTTTTCATTCAAATCATATGCAATGAGAGGTCCTATTGGAGTTATATGTTCTATTATAATTGAGGTTTGTGCATAGTCACCTATTGATCCAAGGTGCAATTTCATCAGACTCTGCCATGTAACAAAATTGTCTTTGTTGAGCTTGGGAACTTCTCTCTTAGACATCTTGATCTTCTTGCTTCTAGTACCTTGAAACTAAATCAGCAAATGGCTCTGATACCAATTGTTAGAAATGCTTTAGAATAACTGAGAGGGGGGGGGTGAATCAGTTATTCAAGGTCCTGAAGTCCTATTCAAACTTTCCATTAAGTGTAGTGAACTCATTCAACCATTCATTCATCCAAGCTTTAACTTATCTAATCAGCAAGTTATTGTAAATCAACATGCAAGTATAACACATAAGAAATCAACACATGACACAGTGATTTACGTGGAAACCCAATTTGGAAAAAACCACCAGTAACATGATACTCAATTTTCACCATTCTAAAGTGATGCCCTGTGAAAGGCCTGCCATGTTAAAGGCTTACAAAACATTGTTAAATGTGACCTTGTTAGAGGATTTAACCACGTTGTTAGAAGTGGGCCTAGTTAAAGGACCTTAGAACATTCACTTGGAATGTCACCCTATTAAAGGATTTACAAATGGTTGTTAGGCCAACCTAAGTCCATAGGATTTTTAGATCTAATACAATTGCTAGTGAGTATTAGAAAATCTTGACCTGATTTCAACATACAACTTATCTTGTAGATTTCAGATCACTTCTCAGCTCATACCCTTGCCTGACCTTCAATCTTTGCAACTCTTAACAACTTGCCCTTCCTTTCAAGCTTTGTCTCCTTGAGTCTCCATACTCAATGTACCAATGCAATCATCTCTTCATGACCACTCATAGAAGTAGAGCCTCTATGCTCTTCCTTCTCCTAGATGTCTCCTCCTTGACACCCTTCTAACTACTTCATAGATTTGGCTCTTCAGCAGCAATAGTATCAGCAACTCATTGCTTCTTGGTCTATAACTTCTTAAATAGAAGTCTTGGAGTACCATTTCTTGCTCGATACTTCCATTTTTTAATTTCAATTTGCATGGATTAGGTAGGATTCATTGCATCTAACCCATATTCTATTTCCTTTAGAAACTTCTTGATTAATCCTTTAGAATTTGCCCAAAAATGGCTTACATAGGATTCTGTGCCAACAACTCATCATCCTTATCCTCCAACTCGTTCACAAAATTCAATGTAACCACTATGTCAACTTAGATTTGGTGATTCTTCATCTTTTGAAATAATGCAGTAGCTCGACACTATTGAAATACTGGTGCTTGACACATACTGCGACGCTATTGAAATACTGGTGCTTGACACATATTGTGTTGCTCAGCATCAACTAAGTTTTTCTTGATGCTCGACACCTAAAGATTACTCAGCATTAACTGTGTTTTTCCTGATGCTCGACACCTGAAGATCACTTGGCACCAACTAAAAATTTTCTGATGCTCAACACCTGATCTTTACTCAGCACACACTAGAAATGTGTATTGCTTGGCTTCTACTAAAAATTTCTTGGCTTCAACTAACTTGCTCGAGACCCACTTATGATTTTAGTTTAGGCTTTGCAATCAACCTTGTTACAACTTCTTCCGCCAATTATTCTAAGCGTGACCAACCTCTGTATCTATGAGTATGTCATCAATACATTATTTGACCATTGTCTTAACTGATCCTTGCACTTCATTACAACATCATAACTCAACCTTTCCCTTAGGTGCTCTTGTTACATCTCATTGATCAAATCCTCTTCATCAATCAACTAAGTGATAGTACTTGAATCTTATAAGCAAATATTATCCCTAAAAGTAGCAGGTTTGACATCAATGACAAAATAATGATTGAAAAAATTCTTGTTTTTACAACAATATCCCTCTTTGATCTTCAACAACAATGAGCTTTTCAATCAGATTTTCAACAGTCATGAACACAAAACCATAATTATCATCAACATCTAGTTTGTAAGTTTGTGACAATATGATAACAAAAATTTGTGGCTAAATAAAAAAAAGGTCTATTGTGGGCACACTGTGAGCCAAAATGATGTCCTAATGGGTGCATAACACTAGTTGAAAATATAATTGTTGATTACATGGGTGGAAAATTAAGAAACACCACTCAAGTGAAGATTGGTGACAACACTTTTATGTCAAATGTTAGGAATTAACTGCTTGATAGTGATATTAAAATATGTTAGTTTTACAAATATAAAATAAGAGACAAAATAATTTGCAATAGGTAAAAAAATAAATAATTATTTTATTAGTTTCAAATCTAATCAAACTCATTGTTGACATAACCCCACATTGAGATAATGCCTTACAATATTCCACATGATGTAACAACTATGTAGATGTGAATATTTTATAGAAAAGTTTTCATGAGTGAATATGTTGGCATATGACTAAAATTCAACTACCAATGTATATAATCCTATAAACAATACAAAGTATACAAATTTTATATACATGTATAGATGAAAATGACGATGCAATATAGAAAAAATCCCTCTAAGAGCTTAGGAATATGTCCCTTATAGTGTTAATTTGATATTTTATCTTAAAATTTTGAGCCTTTTGGACATGACGTGGGGCTTAATTTTCCCCAAAATTATAGATATCTAAAAAGCCTAGCAATTACCTTCGAAGTTTAAACCTTCATAAATCTAAGTATCACCTTGTAAGGAGTGACCTTGTTAGAGGTCTTCAAAAACATCTCACCATAATGTCACCTTGATTAAAGGGTTTACAACATGACTATTAGGTCAAACTTGATTAAAGTATTTTTATTGCCAAAATGGTTATAAAGTAACAACTAGGTTGGTCTGATAAATTATAACTCACTTTTCATGTTAAGATCTCTATTCATCTCATTCCTAGCTCATTGACTGGTCTTCATCAGATTCTCCATTCCTGAACTACTTAGCAACACCTCAAGCAATCTCACTTTCACCAACTTCTCACTTTTCCTCTGCAACTCTTGTTCCTCCACTTATTCTTCACAATTTGCCATTCCATCCTATAAAACATCTTACATGCCTCCTTAAATAGAAAAGTTTAATCTTTTTCCACTCAAACATAGCCATAAATCTTACGGTTTGATTAGATTCATTAAATTTGTTCATCATTTTGTCTTTCTTCTTCTTTCCTTGAAACTTTTGGAAACTTCCCGTTGAATCATTGCCTTAAATTGCTATCAAAATTAATTCGTACATTGAATATGCTAACTCATCAATCCTCATCTTTAACACGTTTTGACCATTCCATAAATTCAATTGTGATGGCCTCAAATCTTGATTCTTTCTCAAACTATTAATATGCTGACACTTGATCGTCATTATGTTCTTCATCTCAATCATCACTATGTAGCTTGGTTACTAGTGATTTGTCTCACTTGGCTTGCACTAGCTTTCTCGCCCATCACTATGCTAGGTCACTACTTTAGTTTTCCTCACCTTGCTCAATAATGCTTATCTTCTTCATTGACCTAGTAATATGTTGCTCAATCAAACTAGTGTTTTACTTAACTTCTTGACTTCTATCAATCATCTCTTCTACACTTCAATCCATCTTTCTTCTCCACTTAATACACTAATCAAACAACATGTTTTATCTTGTCAAATACTAACTGATCAAGTGCCCTTTGTAATTCCATCACACTTACTCCTCTTTACTCAACCACTTTACTAGTTCATCTTATTATCTCTCTTTTTAAATCCTCTTCATCAATCAAATGATATGGCCCTCTACACTATTAGCAAATGTTTTACCAGTAAGGTTTGACATCAATGACAACATAAAAATTGTTCCAATTATAGTTCTAGCAATCTCCCTCTGTGGCATTGATGGCAACACCTTTAGTTACCATGCAATGGAAAAAGTATTCTCTAGATTTTTCAATGTCAACTTCCTATATGGTTTGTATCAAATTTTCATTAATATCCTTAGCTTCATTATGATTCTCATCCATGAAACCTCTTATATGCTCCCTCTTTGCACTTCTCCCTCTATGATACCAATTAAGATTCTAATTGTATTGGCTCCCTCTTTAACATATCTCTCATTTCACCGGTAGCTTCTTATCCTCTTTAGGTATTGGATGGTAACTTGGTACACATCTCCCTCCTTGACAACAATGCCAAAGACATCATGTAAAAATCTTTATCCTTCGTACTACTTGATCTTTGAATTATCTCTCCCTCTTTCATCTATCTTTTTCCTTGACTGTATCACCATGTGCCTACTTGCAACTTTATCAACTCATACTATTGTCCTTCTTTTCACATCTTTGGGCAGCTCCTAAAGTGTGATCTCCTGCATCAATCTGTAAGATATTATGGTCATAACAATTGATACATTGTTGCATATCATAGGATTCTTTGATGTGTTTATAGCACTTATGTTATCACAATATATCACCAAATGTTCAACAAATTCTTCCTTTATACCTTTGAATAATTGCTTAATCCACACTATGTTTGAACAATTAACTATTGCAACAATATATTTAGCTTTTGTTATGGATTGTGAAATACAATTTTGCTTCTTGCTTGTTTATGAAATCAATATCCTGCCTAGGAAGAAAGATCCTCCACTTGTACTCTTTATATCATCAACATTTCTAGCCCAATCAACATCTATGTAAACTTTTAGCTAAAACTTGTCATTCTTCTTATACCATAAACCATAGTATTTTGTTCCTTTCAGATATCTCAATATCCTTTTCACAACCATCAGGTGGTTCTCCTTAGGATTCATAGAAAATCTTGCAATAATTCTAGCAACTAATGCAATCTCAAGTCTACTATTAATAACATATTGCAATTTGCCAATCATTGACCTACACAATGTCTAATTTACTTCAACAGAATTATCATTCTTTGAAAGTTTATTTCCAATAGTCATAGGTAATCCAACTGGTCTTGAATCTTTCATTCCAAAGGTTTTTAGTATCTCCTTGATATATTTTGATTATGTAATGTATATACCTCCTTTCATTTGATAGACTTGCAAACCAACAAATAATTTTATCTATCCAAACATTGACATCTCAAGTTCTTTCTTCATCTCATTAGCAAATGATTTGCACATTAAATCTTATCCTTCAAATATGATATCATCAACAAATATTTCAGCTAATAATATCTTATCCTTGGATTCACTTTTCAAATACAAATTGTCATTATCATTAGTTCTTGCAAAACCAATTCTCATCAAATATGCATGTAATATTTCATACCATGTTCTTGGGGCTTGTTTCAAATCATACAATACTTTATGCAACTTACATACCATGTTCAACAAATCCTTTAGGTTGTTCAATGTAGACTTCTACTTCCAAGATTCCATTAAAAAATGCATATTTGACATCCATTTGATACACCTTGAATCCTTTATAAGCAACATATGTAGTAATTTTCTTACTCCTTCCAACCTTGCAACTAGAGCAAATGTCTCTCCGTAGTTGATTCCTTCGTCTTGAACATATCCCTTGCAAACCAATCTTGCTTTGTTCCTTGTGACTTCACCTTTCTCATTCAACTTGTTTCTGAATACCCACTTGGTTCCAATCACATTCTTATTTTTTGGCCTTGGTACCAATGTTTATGTTTTGTTCTTCTCTTTTTGATCAATCTCCTCATTCGTTGCTCTAATCCAATTTGTATCATTAAATGCATCTTTAATTGTTCTTGGCTCAAACTCACATGGTAAACATGTATCATTCTTCGACTTGTTTCTTTTCATGACTCCTAAATCTTTTTGTCCAATGATTTGATCAAGTGTGTGGTGTCTTCTCACATATTTTGATAAAATAGATTCAAATATTCACTCTCCTTGTTGTTGTTCACTTGGTCTAGCTTGCTCATCTTCTTCAAGTATTTCCTATTATAACTTGGCTTTCTCCGTCTGATGTTTAGTCTCCTTTGTCTATGACTCGACATTGTTTGACTATAGATGCTCAACAACCTCTTTCTCTTGTTCAGGTAAAGTAATTGGTTCTCCTTCATATATGTATACAAAGTTTCTATAATCTCCAGGTTCCTTCTTGGAATCTTCTTCATTCCTTTCTACGAATTCATCAACTCTAACATTTGCACTTTCCACAAATTTGTTAGTGTTAGTATTCAAACACTTCTATGCCTTTCTTTTAGTGGAATGTCCTAATAATGCACCTTCATCACTCTTTGCATCAAGTTTTCCATTCCTTTAATCTTTCAATACATAACACTTGCTTCCAAATACTTTGAAATATTTGACATTAGGTGCATAGCCATACCATAGTTCAAAAGGGGTTTTGTTTGTATCTTCCTTGACTTGAACTTAGTCAAGTCTATAAACAACAATACTTACAACTTCTCTCCAATACTTTTGTGAAACATTTTTTTCCATCATCCTTGCTCTTGCATAGTCCATGATTGATTTGTTTCTTCTTTCAACTATCTCATTTTGTGGTGGAGTCCTTGATGTAAACATTTGTCTTTTGATTCCTTTATCATTGCAGAATGTATTGAACTCCTATAATATGATTCACCTCTTCTACTTGATTTCAAGCATTTTAGACTTTTACCTATTTCCTTTTTAACTCTGGCCAAATACCACCTAAACATTTGAAAAGCATCAAATTTTTCTTTGAGAAACATCACAATCATAATTCTAGAGAAATCACCAACAGATAGGATACATTACTTGTCACCATAATAACTTTGTACTCTAATAGGACCACATAAATTAGTATAAACCAACTCCAAAATATCTTTAGAAGAATAGGTCTTTCTCTTGAAACTAGACTTTGTCATTTTTCCTATTTGACATTGTTTGCACATCACTTTAGTAGGTTTTCTCAATCTTGGTAATCCTCTTACTCTTTTCATACTACTAATGTTTACCAAATTATCAAAGTTCACATGACACAACCTCTTATTCCATAACCAAACATCTTCAAATTGTGCAAATAAACATGTATTTTTAGATAGGTCTGGATAAAACAAGTTACCTCTTGTTTTCACTCCACTTCCAATTAGTTCACTAGTAGTATCATATATTTTTGCCTTCTTATTTTTAAATTTAACTTGATAGCCTAAACTATTCAGTTGTGCCACACTCAATAGCTTATATTTTAGTCCATCAGCCCAATATGCATTGTCACATCTGATCTTGTCATTCAATGTAATAGATTCTTTACCTTTCACATAACATGGTGCATCATTTTCAAACTTAACACAACTTCCATTGTAGAGTTCTAGCTTTTCAAACTGACTTGTATCACTAGTCATATGATGTGAGCAACACTATCAATTATCCATTATCATTCTTTCTAACATATGAAATAAGAGCAGTTTCCTTAAACTTTTCAGCCTTGTCAAATTCATCTTTCTTTGAAACATAAACAACTTCTTCATCATGTTCATCAGAATCACTTTCAAAACCATCTTCTTCAACAATGTAACAAATTTTCTTACATTTTCCCTTGTAGTCTTTGTTACCTCAATTGTCACTCGTTCCTCGGCATCTGCTACCTTTTCTTTCCTCTTTTTTATCTCTGTCGAGACACCTTATGACAATATGAACAACTTTATTACATGTAAAATAGTTTAAGAAGTTTACCTTTGATAAGTAGGAGATATTTCCACAACAAGTCAAATTGTGATATTGCTATCAGGATTTAACTGTGTAGTTTTTGAGTCAAATTCATTGACTCATGTTTCATGAGATGTGATTCACAAATTAATCCATCTCTCATGAGAATAAATGGAACACTTAGCACTCATTAGACTTAGGTGATGCTCACAGAGGTGAAGTATCACTTAGATACTCATTGGGAGCCCCAACGCTTCACCTTTGTGAGCTTCACCTAGATACAATGAGTGATAAGTGTTCTATTTAATCTAATGAGAGATGGATTCATGTGATTAAAAACTACACAGTTAAATCCTGATAGCAATATCACAAGTTTACCTTTGTATTTGCCTTTTCCTCTTGGTAGCCTTCTTGCCATTAATCCTTGTAGACCCTCAAGGTCATCATCTAATTCACTATCACTATCCACAAGATTACTTTTAAAACTTTTTCTTCTTTTAGATCCATCAAGGTTTAATTGAGACTTGAAAGTAGATTCAACACAAGAAGGTGTATAATTATCAAAATTTGACAATTCAAATGTAGCGAGTCTACCAACTAGACTATCCAGGGTTAGGTCATTATTAGGTGTACATCTTAGTTCTTTTATTGTGGATACTCTAATGACATAAACATGAAGTAAAGTTATAAATACCTTGTTGAATATAGTCTCTTCAATTATGTCTACTCCAACACCTCTAATTGAATTCACCACTTCTTTGATTCAGCCATAATACTGGGCAATAGTTTCTCCTTCTTTCATTCTGATGTCACCAAACTTGCCTCTCAAACTTTTAGCTTTAGCCCTTAACACATTTTTGTCTCCTTGATGAATTTGTGCCAAATTATCCCACATTTACTTTGCAGTAGTGCAATGCTTCACATCACTAAACTCAACTTAACTTAGGGAAGATACTAGATCTATTATCATTTGATTATGCTCCTTCTTTTATTTTATTTTCTCAATTTTCATGGGTTTAGGTGCTTCCATGTATTCATTGTTTAAGTAGTATAATTCAAAATCTTCAACTCCAAATAGATGCAATCTCATCTAACATTGTCATGCTGGGAAATTCTCTTTGTTCAGCGTGGGCACCTCTCTTTTGTACATCTTGATCTTTAGCTTAAGTCCCTTCAAACTTTTCTTGCAAGCACCACATCTCTGATACCAATTGTTAGAATGATTAGAATAATTGAGAGGTGGCTGAATCGGTAATCCTTAGGTCCACATTCACCAGTTCAACTTTTTAACAACTTCAAACAACTCAATCAAACTCATAAATTCACTTGATCAATATAAAAAATCATTAGTAATTCAACTTATTTATATCTGTAAGAATTTGGTATAGCTCTGATACCATGTAAGAATTTTCCTGAGGGCAAAATTACCCAAGACCAAGAAGTAGAATAACTAGCACACAAAGGCCAACAGAGTATGATCAGAATAACAATATGATATTTAATTGATTGCATAATACACTAGACGTGCTTGTATATAAAGGCCTCTAAGATGCATCTAGAATGTCTAGGAGTTAGCAATATGATAAGCCTCACAACTAAGCACATGTCCACCAAGAATGGGTTATCCTCCATTAAGCAAAGGAGTTAGTGTGATGATGAGACGATAAGCCTACAAAGGTGTGTCACATAAAATTATGTTGTAGATACCATGTGCTTAATTAAGAGTGTGAACAACTGTGTTGTCAACATGACAACTCAGTTGATTATGCAAACTCCAGTGATGTAGACACCATGTGCTTAATTAAGAGTGCGAACAACTTTGTTGTCAACATGACAACTCAGTTGATTATGCAAACTCCAGTGATGTAGATACCATGTGCTGAATTGGAGTTGCTTACTCCTGTGTTGTCAACAAGACAACTCATATGAGTACGCAAACTGCTAGGTGTCTAACCTAATAAATAATAAAATAATGCATTTATCCTGAGTAAACTTAAGTCAAGTGTAAATAATAATTATTTACACTAATAATATCAACACCTACCTCTTTGTTTTTGTGTTAGCCGAATTGCAGAAACATATAATAGTAAATAACATGACACATGAAAACAACATTCACACAAGTATAACACCAGGATTTAACATTGAAACCCAATTTGGAAAAAAACACCAAGTAATAAGTTACCTGTTTTTCACTCTTCTGAAGTGAGCTCAGTTAAGAGCCAACCCTGTTAAAGGTTACAAAACATACTATTAGGTGTGACCCTATTAAAGGATTTAATCACCTTGCCAGGAGTGGCCTTGTTAGAGGTCTTCAAAAACATCCCATCGAAATGCCACCTTGATTAAAGGGTTTACAAAATGACTATTAGGTCAACCTTGATTAAAGGATTTTTACTGCCACAATGGTTAGAAAGTAGCAACTAGGCTGATCAACTAAATTACAACTCACTTTACATGTTCAGATCTCCATTCAATTTATTCCTGGTTCATTGATTGGTCTTCATCACATTCTCCATCTCTAATCTGCTTTGCAACACCTCAAGCAATATCACTTTCACCAAATTCTCACTTTTCCTTTACAACTCTTGTTCTTCTGCTTATTTTTCACAAATTTGCTAGCTCAACCTATAAAATATCTCACATGCCTCCTTAAATAGATAGGTTTAATCTTTTGCCACTTAAACATAGCTATAGATCTTAGGATTTGATTAGATTCATTGAATATGTTCATCATTTTATCTTTTTTCTTCTTTCCTTGTAAAATCTAGAAACTTCTCATTGAATCTTCACCTTAGATCACTTATCAAACTTAATTCATACATTAAATATGCTAACTCATACATTAAATATGCTAACTCGTTAATCCTCATCTTGAACACATTTTGACTATTTCGTTAATTCAACTGTGTCAACCTCAAATATTGATTCTCTCTCGAACTGTTAATATGCTGACACTCGATCATCACTATGTTCTTTAGCTCAGTCATTATTAGGTAGCTTGGTCACTACTGATCTGTCTCACTTGGCTTATACAGGCTTGCTTGACCATCACTATGCTCGGTCACTACTTCAATTTTCCTTCACCTTGCTTGGTAATGCTTAACTTCTTCATAGACCTAGTAATCTGTTGCTTTTTCAAATTAGTGTTTTACTTAACTCCTTGACTTCTTACTTAACTTCTTGACTTCTATTAATAATCTCTTCTACACTTCAACCCATCTTTCTTCTTCACTTAATACAATGATCAAAAAACACATTATCTTGTCAAATACTAACTAATCAAGTGCCCTTTGTAATTCCATCATACTTACTCCTCTTTACTCAACCACTTTACTAGTTCATCTTGTTATCTCTTTTTTCAAATCCTCTTCATCAATCAAATTATATGACACTCTACACTATTGGAAAATGTCTTACCAGTAAGGTTTGAAGTCAGTGACAACATAACAATTGTTCTAATTAGAGTTCCAACAACACCAACCACTATTTTGCCTTTGTGGTATTTGATTATGCTTCCAGATCTACAAAACCCCATATTACTCAGAGAAACGTCATAATTTTTTTATGTCAACTATTACAAAGAGGAATCCACTTTGTATCAACTCTTGAGTTGTCAACCAAATGAACATCGAGATTTAAAAACTAAAAAACTAAATTGTCATTTTTAACATCCATCTTAACTACTTAATAGATCTATAAAAAATAAATAGATAAATAAAAAATGATACTAATTACTATAACATTTATTTACAATTAAGTAATCCTCCTATAAATAAAATTATTATATGATGATAAAAACAATAAGAATTGTATATTAATGTAGACTTAAAATAGAAGACAAATGAAAAGGATATATAATTTTCACCACTAAATTTAGTGTTTAAACAATATCTAGGGAATTCCTCTTTTATCCATTTCCATTTCCCTCGAACTTTATCAATCAAACTTCATAATTTACAAAAATTAATCTAAAGTAATATTGTTGAGCCCCTGATCTCTCATAAGTTACTAAAACTGATTTCATCCATTGATTTAAATGTGATTATTAGCTTAGCTTAATGTAGTGATTCTTATCACTTCCATCATCTCTCCACCTAACTTGTTGGCCTAAATGTGCTCTCTACTTTTATAAGCCTTCATTTACACAAATGCACCCTCTAATGAAAATAATAATCTAAAACAATATCGTTGGGCTTTTGATCCCTTAAACCACTTGATCTTAACAAGTTGCTAAAGCTCTTTTCATTCACCATCTAAATGCAATTATTATCTTAATATAATAATTTTCACCACTTGCACCATCTAAATGTAATTGTTATCTTAATATAATAATTTTCACCTCTTGTACCATCTCCCCACCTAACAAATTGACCTAAATACCCCCAACAAATTGACCTAAATAACCACTCTCTAGTTTTATAAGTCAATAAGTTAGAAGAATGTTTAGACATGGACAACGCCAATGGGGTTATAGCCAATTATGTGATTAAGCTTTTTCTTTTGCGGATGACCTCATTTTAATTGCTTAAATTGCAAATGGTCTGGGGGAGCACTTAAGGCGCTTGAGACTTTTTGTCAGTTAGACATGATGCAAGTGAACACTAGCAAAACAAAAGTGATGATTTTCTCTTTGAGAAGAAATGAGAGGCAACAAAACACTTTCCTTTTCAATTGCAACCCATTAGAGATTGTCGACAAGTACAAGTACCTTGGAATTGACTTCAACAACAAACTCAGTTGGGAAACATGTGGAGCAAAAAGAATTCAAGGATGATGGAAAGTGATATATTATTTACAAGACTAATGCAAGGATGCAAAATTATGGGATTGGAAAACCAAAAAGATGCTCTTTGGTTTGGTGTTTATACTGATGATCCTTTATGGTTGTGAGATTTGGGGCAACAACATGTTTGATCAGAAATGGAGACAAGTAGAAATAATCCAAAAGCATTTAATCATCAACAGTCTCAAAATTAAAACAACGGTCCCCTATGAGATCCTATTGGTAGAAACATGCATCCTCCCTTTAGAGGCCTCAACAATGATTTAGTTATTATGCTATTTAAAGAAAGCCCAAGTATGGAAAATCATCGTTGGCCAAAGTTGATCATGGAAGAAAGGTTGGACAGAAGAAAGAACACATGGATGAAGCAAAATGTTAAATGGATGAAAAAAATGAAATATTGACATGCACAAATGTCGAAATAACAATACTAGAATAAAACAACTCTTGAAGGAAAAAACCAAAAGTTGCAAATGGTCAAAACAAAAGGGGCACAAAAAAGTCTATTATATCAAAGAATTTACCCAACACAAAACCACAAGGAGAAAGCATATGTAGGAGCAAATACCAAATGGAAAGCTAAAATGCTCATAGTTGAACTTAAGACGAACTCTCACCATTGGAGATGTGAAACAGGTAGATGGATGATACCCAAGGAAGAGTGGGCAGAGAGAATATGTCTAGTTTGCAACGAGGAAGTGGTGGAGACTCAGAAACACTTTGATTGTCTGCTCCAACTATGGGGATATTCTAAAAACAAGCACTTTAAGTACTCTTTTTGAGGAAACACAACTAGATATGACAAAAAATGTAGTGATTAACATTTATCAAAGAGCCATCTTCAAGAAGTAGCATCAAAAGACTTAATGCTCTCGCACCCTTTTCTCAAAAGTGTGCTTGTGTTTTTGACTTGTGAATCACGTAGAATGTTTTAGCCTCATAGACTTCATTAAAATCTTTCTTTCATTAATTCACTTCACCCATGCACCCTCCAATAAAAAAACAAATCTAAAATAGTATTGCTAAACTCTAATGTGTGCTTGTCTTTTTGACTTGTGAATCCCTTAGAATGTTTTAGCCTCTAAACTTTGTTAAGGGTCCGTTTGGTTCCTAGAAGACGACAGGAATTGGTTTTTTCAAAATTCGAATTTGAAATTTTTTGCGTTTGTTTCAAAATTGGCAAAATGGAATTAGCATATCAGACTTCCAATTTTGCCTCAAAGCTAGGTTTTCCAACTTCCTACTAGCAAGTAGGAATTGAAAATCAAAGCTTGGTTATATTTTTTAAGGAGTGTAAAAACAATAGATTGGACTACTTTTTGAAATTTGCCCTCAACTCCAAGCTTACGCATAAAAATGTGTCTTTACACACATCTTCCAAGTGAAACAAATGGTTCAAGTAAAATCCCAAAAATCGGAATGAAGATTTGGAAAACCTTGATTTGGCTAAACCAAAATTTGTAGAAATCCTGATTTTTTAGATTCTCGAACCAAACGGACCCTAAAATCTTTCATTCATTCATTCACTTCACCCATGCACCCGCCAATTAAAAAAACACATCTAAAATAGTATTGCTAGGCTCTTCACCGCTTGATCTCTTGCTTAGGATAGCGTTTCTCATCACTTCCAGCATCTCCTCGCCTCGCTTAAATAGCGCGTTCCCTACCTTATAATCCTTCATCTACGCGATGCACCCTCCAAGCTAGGGTAAAATGCCAGAATTTGCCCTTTGCATCGTTCCCCAACTCCTCTCTACAAGCCTCGATTTGTTTCGTTTTTCGGCGGCAGACGTGAAGAAGCTCAGGGGAACCGAACAAATCTTTTAGGGAGTCTGATTCAGGTTTGTGCATTTTTTCCTGCATTTTCTTAGGGATTGATGCATTTTATTATCACCCACTAGTAGGATCTATTAGATCTGATTATCTTTAATATTTACGGGGAAGGGCTATGTTGCCTGCATTTCTTTCCATAGGGCGTGACGACTTCTCAGGAAACGGCATTCGGCATACTGCGTTGTTATTTGTTGAGCTCTATCTGGTCACGGTTCTTTCCTATTTCCTTTCCGCCCAGCTTGTTACAAAATACCGAGTTTGAGAGGAGTTTGCTAACAGTGGTAAAGCAGGTTTCCAATTGGGAGGCGGGAAGAACTAAGTCCAAATCGGATTTGCGTACTTATTTATTTTAATTGCTATCGTCGCTCAAAGGGGACTGTCTACGGGACGAATTGTTGGGCAGGATCTAGTAATGAAGATTAATTTGTTCCTGCGTGGAAGGATATATCAGAAGTATAAATTCCTGTTGTTGCTCGTCATATTCTAAGGTTGGTCTGATTTTGAAAGCTATAACAATCTGAAGAAGTAAGGATTTTATTTGATTGATTGATTTCTGTATTCTGAATCTGCACACTGTATCTTTGAGATACTCTGTTATATCATGTTTCAGAATTTATTAATAAATGTATATTTCTGTTGAACATTTATCTTTCTTGTTATTATCCTTGTGATACCTTCAATGCCGTATGCAATATCAAATCTGAAAATTAGAAATTAGGGTGAAAATCAGAGTTTTAGAGAATTAACCTGTTTGGAGATATTACAAAAGCATTGCTCATTCAAAGCATTTTAACTTCTTGGGTCAATTTTGAACCTTTACTTGAAAATCATTATTAATTAAATACCGAAAAGTTATTCCAAATAGTAAAGTTGGTTCTTTTGGGCATGTTTCATAATATTTATTTTTTAATAGGTAGATTGCAGTCATGGGGACTACTCTATGGTATTAGGCAAAAAAGAAAAGAAAGTGTTTCTAATTATAAAAGTTTGGGAGCCTTACAAAGTATATATATATCGAATCATGACATGAATCGACCATTAATTGAAATTGAATTGGACACCAATTGGAATCGAATTGACCATGAATTGACAAATTAAAAAACCTTTGAAATTTTGGAATCGAATTGACCATGAATCGACAAATTAAAAAACCTTTGAAATTTAGAGATTTTAACACTTTTAAACTTATTTAATGCACCCTTTATTGAATATAACTTAAACACACTATAACATCATCAAATAGAAGCTAACATACATAAACATTGAACATAAATGATAAATCCATCACATACGTAACTACATTACATGCAAAATGTAAATTGTAGCTGAAGTAAATAGAAATCATAGGATCATAATGAGTCAAATCATAGAATGTATGTAAGATGAAGATCCATGAAATGTATGTCTATCAGTATCTGTAAACAAAATGAAAAAAACAAGCCTCTAGCTCAAGCCTCATCATCATCCTCAAGCTCGACCTCAGCGTCAGCCTCAGCCTTTGAGTATCCTGTTTGCCTTCTGCAAAGGTGTCTAAGGTAGGTCCTAGAGGACTGCTGACCCATAGCCCCCACACATAAGATGGGTTCACGAACATCACTAGGGCCTATGTCTGTGTGTGCATCCGCCAGTGCTTGAACGTGCTCTAGCTGCCTCTCTTGCCATGGCCACAACCTCAGCCTCTCTATCTACCTGTTCAACCCACTCATGGTCTGCCTCAATGAAGCTAGATCCACAACCTTAGTAAACTACGCTGATTTTGGATTAATCTCGTTTAGAATGATCAAAGAGGAATCAACGCCCAAAATCTGTGTGATCCTAAGATGGAGGTTGTAATGAACAAAGACAAGATCATTCAACCTCTGTACAAACAACCTATTTCTCCTCTTTGAGTGGATATGCTCAAACATGGACTAATTGCAAAGACAAGATCATTGAACATTTGCCACCATCTATCTGAAATAAGGGAAAACAAAAACTTTTTTTCTCATTTACAACTTTAAAATTACAAGATAAAAAATTAAAATGCACAACTTATAAGCCATAAACGTAAGATTCAAGAATATATTATTTTTACCTGTCTGTATTGTTGTCCGAGCATCTATGGCCAACCTGCTAGAGAAAATTGGCCCTTCTTTATTATTGAATTTGTCTAGCTCAATGATTGCATCTGCGCTATCCTCATTGCTACTCAACCTTTGGATCATTGTATATAGGTCGGTGAGAATCTCCTCATTTGCCTTGAAGTCAGGATGGAAACATAATGCTGGTTCTAGATAATAAGTTGTTGCATTGATGGGTTGATGGCGCTTATTCTGCCATCTCCTATCAATTATCTCCCAAATAGGGGCATACTTCTCCTGCACTCCTGCATATTGGGCTCTAATGACCTCCTTGGCTCTATCCATGCCCTCATATATGTAGCCCATAGAGGGCTTCTCCCCATCAGTAGTTCATAGGAGAGATATGAGGGGCTTAGTGACATGCATATAATGTAAAAAAAACATTTGAGTCAAAATTTAAATATAAAACTAAAACTAAAATTAAATCATCAAACAATTAAATAATAAATATTAAATACTAAATGTTAAATTGTAAAGAACGTGCCTCAACGATTTCTTTAGCAGGTTTCCAAAAACCATCCTCATCAAAGATGCGATTCACCGCATCTACCCCTGCAGTGGTCGTAGCATAGGAAGATGTAGTCCACTCCCACCCAACAAACATGCTCCTCAAATCTGCCCTTGATGTCAACAAGGACTGCAGTGTGATAAAATTCGAGGCAAACCTCATGATGCCTGGATGAGCTAACTCCCTGCCTCTTGTGTAGTGCCACATTGTGCTAAGGATGAATGCATGATTGTAGATAAACTTGCATATATTTTTGGTCCTTTCTATTACGAAGTAATTGGTAAAAAATACTTGCTTGTTATTAACAGAGATCGAGAGGTCAATTTATTCAAAAGAATAAAGCGATGTTTCCTTAGGAAATTATAAAAAAGAATAGAAATATTCTATAAAGCTAAAAAAGCGAAAGCTAACTAAAGCTAACTAGATATCTACAATAGATAACCATTAACTAATAATAGACGACTTATCTATTATTGTAATACCCTCCCTTAATGGTTAATCTATCTAAAACGGCAAGTTGTCCTTTGAATTTGACAACCTTATTAGGATCAAGAGGCTTGGTGAAAATGTCTGCAATCTGATTTGTGGTAGGAACATACTGCAGATCAATAGTCCCGTCTTCAACCAACTGTCGTATGTAATGACAATGAACATCCACACGCTTGGTTCGTTCATGGAAGACTGGATTCCTTGCTAACTTGATTATGTCTTCGTTATCAACAAACAAAGTAGTCGGTCCTGCTGGTGACATCTGCATATTCCCAAGCATTCGACGAAGCCAAACAGCGTCACATCCTTCCTTAATAGTCCCTCTGTATTCAGCCTTTGTAGAAGAGAGAGAAATTGCCTGCTGCTTCTTGTTGGTCCATGTGACTGCACCAGATCCCAAACTGAACACATATCCAGATGTTGACTTTTTATCATCAACAGAGCCTACCCAATCTGAATCTGTGAACTCACTGAGTTTAGGATTAGAACTCCGAGAGTACAGAAGTCCATAATTTGAAGTGCCCTTCACATAACGAAGCACACGCTTTGTTGCCATCCAATGATCAACCTTAGGAGCTATCATAAAGCGTGAAATATAGCTGACTGCGAAGCTGATATCAGGCCTAGTAGCAGAGAGGTAGATGAGGCTGTCTACTAGTTGCCTGTATGTAGTATCATCAACGGAAGGAGAATCAGACTTTGCTGATAACTTGAGACCTTTCTCCATAGGTGTAGATGCAGGTTTGCAATCTTGCATTCAGAATTTGTCTAATAGAGCCCTGACATATTTGGACTGAGAGATGAATATACTAGAAGACTGTTGCCAAACTTCAACACCTAAGCAATAATGCATGAGCCCAAGGTCAGTCATATCAAAAGATTGGCATAAGTTTTATTTGATTCTCTGAATCAAAGATGCCGAACTGCCAGTGATGATCAGATCATCCACATAGATAACCAGAATGATGATGTCACTATCAGTAGTCTTGATGTACAAATTTGAGTCTAAAGAACTCCTCTTGAAGCCTTGATCACTGAGGTACATATCAATCTTGATGTACCATGCCTGAGGGGCCTGCTTCAAACCATAGAGAGCTTTTACCAATCTGAGAATCTGATGGTCTTTACTAGCAACCTTGAAACTAGGAGGTTGCGTCATGTAGACCTCTTCATGGAGATCACCATTCAGGAAAGCACTCTTTACGTCCATCTGATGGACCTTCTAGCCAAACTATGTTGCCATGGCTAGGACTAATCTGATGGTGCTCATCTTTGCAGTAGGAGCAAAGGTCTCCTCATAATCAATGCCCTAACGTTGAGAAAAGCCCTTCGCCACTAAACGAGCTTCGTACTTATCCAAAGTACCATCTGATTTGTATTTGATTTTGTAGACACATTTGCAGCCAATGGGTTTCTTCCCTGGTGGAAGATCAGAAAGGACCCAAGTGTTCTTCAGCAGGCTCTAGTGTGCAGATGTCATGGTGCGTTCCCACTTTGGAATTCCTTTAGCCTCGGAATATGTTTGAGGTTCAAACACACTGTGAATGTTAACCATAAGAGCAAAGTTAACAAAATTTTTAGTTTTGCTCTTTTTCAGAGTAGTTCTCCCATCAATGAGCTCATCATCACGAAGATCAGCAAGTGTCTTAGCCCACCACTTAGGTCGGATAGGAGAAGGACCAACAGTAGTACTAGGAGATGCTTGATCAGTAGGATCCTCATTAGAAGAAGCTGGATCAAACTTAGGTAAAGCATTTACAAAGTGAGGTGATCTTGCAGGAGAAGCCGGAGGTGTCTATACAGGTATCACTAGAATAACTAGAGCTACAGGAGCTACTAGAGCTCTCCCATCAGGTGGACCTAATGAAAGCCGAACTCCCAAATCATTGGCCTGCATAGGCTAGTCTGTTGGATCCAAACAAAAGCAAGAGAGCCAAAAACCTTCAGGTGATTGATTCTGGGCTTGTGACCTAACCAAGCCTCTTCCGAAGTTTTACCTTTGACTGCCACTGTGGGTGATCGGTTCAACAGATAAACTGTAGTATTAATTGCTTTTGCCCAAAACTGCTTCGGAACATGTCTGTGTTCGAGCATGGAACGAGCCATCTCGGTGGTTCCGACGTTCAACTACACTGTTATGTTGTGGCGTGTGGGGTGTGGTGAACTGGCGTTGGATGCCATGTGTAACCAAGAAGCTGGAGAAAGCATTAGAACAAATTTTCCGCCCATTCTTTGATCTAAGAGTAATAATAGATTTTCCAGACTCTTTTTCAACCAAGGGTTTAAACTTCTGAAATATAGTGAATGCATCTCATTTCTTTTTAAGGAAATACACCCACATTTTTCTACTGAAATCCTCTACAAACAATAGAAAATACCTGTACCCAAGAACAAAAGAAGTGGCCATAGGGCCGCAAATATCGGCATGAACAAGTTGAAGTACCTAAGAAGCTCGCTAAGAATCGCCACTGGGGAAAGGTGTGCAATGTTGCTTCCTAGCCTGACATGCGTCACAAACTCCAAGGTTTTGAGTTTGAATCTCTGACAAACCAAGAATAGGCTCATCCCGAGCAAGTTGTGAGAGATAATGCACATTTAAGTGCCCATATTGCTGATGCCAAAGTGTACTGACAAAAGATCGCCGAGTAGCCATAGCTAAGTCCTGAGAATCACCAGAATCAGTAAGTCTGAAAAGACCATGATCCTCAAGACCTACTGCAACAGTAGACTAAGTTGCCCGATCAGTAATGGTGCATTGATGTGAACTAAAGGTGACTGCCAAGTGTGGAGAATGTCGTAGCTACTGATTTGACTGAGAGTAGATTTAGTTCCATCCTTGGAACGTAGTACACATCAAGGAATATGAGATTCCTCCCAACAGACTGAATCTGAATGTTGCCTTTATCGACTACTGTGTACTCTTGTTTGCCATCAAAAATAACAAAATCTGAATAAGGCTGGGAGTTAGTAAACCAGTCTTTGTGGTGAGTGAAATGTCGAGAGGCCCTTGAATCAATGTACCAGGCAGACGACTTCACATGATCTGCAGGTCTTTTAGCCATAAAGGCATAAACGGTAGATTCCGCCTACTCAGTGTGCTTTGCACTGTTCGCTTTGGGTTGCGAACTTGATTTCTTAGACTAGGCAACTAAGCGTTTTCGACAGTCAACCTTCATGTGACCAAACTTGTGGCAGTAGTTGCATTGAATGTTCTTCTTTTTGGTACCATCGGATGCTAGAGCAGAAGCCTTCTGCTTAGATGGTTGCTGAAACTTGCCCTTATCCTTTTGAAAGGATTTCGCAGGAAAGGCTTGATCAGTGGAGGTGGAACTGGAGCTGTTATTGAACTGTTGTTTCCACCGATCTTGCTGAATCAGCAGGGTACAAAGATCAGTGAACTTTAGATCAACACCAGTAGATGTGATGTTGAGAGTCTCGATAAAATGCTCATAGGATTTTGGTAAACTCCGAAGAGTGATTACCACAATATCCTCTTCCTCCATCTTGCGACTGATGGCAAGTAGCTGATCACGAATTTCCTGAATCCTATTCAGGTGTGCTTGGAGCGTGGTTCGCTCATCCATGACAATAGAAAACAGAGTGTTTTTCAGAAAGAAGGCTCTGCTCTTGTCGGAAGTCTCATGAAGACCTTTTAGATGTGTTCAAATTTCGACAGCTGTCTTGTCGGATGGAAACTTGAGAAAGTTGATCATCAGCTACGGATAATTTGAGAAGCATCACTGCCTCTTGATTATTCGAATCCCATGTAACTTGATCAGGACCCTTAGAAGTCGGAGGCTTTGTAACACCCAGAACAAGTTGATCGGTGTTCCGATATTCAAAGATTGCGATGATGCGCTGCTTCCGAGTTCCATAATTGCGACCATTGAATTTGGAATTATGCTCGAGCAAAATATTCGTTAGAGATGCCATGGCACATTTTTCAATGAAAAATTGTGAAAATCTGTGAAGGCACGTTCTTCAAGGCAAAAATACGGAAGACTCAGAAGAATCAGAGAGTGACCCATAAGAGAGCTCGAAAACCCCATAAGGAATATGTTGTTTTTTGGATCCGCTAGCTCAAAAATTGAGGCACTCAGAAAAAATGGACAACCCAGTTGAGCTCTCGAAAAACCCACCACGAATCTGCAAACAAAAAAATTTTCCGACGCCAAAAATTAGGGTTTCGAGCCAAAAAACCAGTTGGCGGATATGAAGGTCAAAACAATAAAAAAATGGTGTTTGCAGGTCTGAAAATGACGATTTTGATAAAAAAAGGGGCGTTTTTGTTTGAGACGGCATAGAGAAAGAGATTTTAGCAAAAAAAAATATTGTGATTTCAACCTCAAAAATGCTGTTCCGTGACTGCAGAAAAAATGGATGCCAAAACTGAAACCCTAGCTCGCGATTTTCAGATGTGATGAGGATTCGAGTTGCAGAAAAACAACCTCTAGATCTGCGATTTTCAGCAGACGTTTCTTCTAAGGAACCACTAAAAAGAAATAAAAATGAACACCCGAATTCTTCACAAAAACGGAAAACCATAGCTTGAGTTTTAGTTAGATTTGAATTTCTCTAGGCAGAAAACCCTAGGTGGGTTTTTGAGAAATTCGACTGAATTTTTTTTTTGAAAAAAATTAAACAAATAATTTCCAGAAGAAATTATAATTTTTTCCAAAAAATTTGAAGTATTAGCTTTGATACCATATTACGAAGTAATTAGTAAAAAATACTTGCTTGTTATTAATAGAGACCGAGAGGTCAATTTATATAAAAGAATAAAGCGACGTTTCCTTAGGAAACTATAAAAAAGAATAGAAATATTCTATAAAGCTAAAAAAGCAAAAGCTAACTAAAGCTAACTAAATATTTACAATAGATAACCATTAACTAATAATAGATGACTTATCTATTATTATAATACTTTCTACACATGATTTGACCTACTCAAGCATGCCAATTTTCTGCAATATGAGGTCAAAGCAATGTGCTGCACAAGGAGACCAAAATATGGTGGGGTCCCTCTCCATGAAAAGATTTTAAATTAATTAGAAATTTAAACAATTTAGAAATCTTAGAATTAGAAAAAGTTCAAAATTCAAATAAATTTATTTTCAAACTTGAAAAGTTAAAAGTTTACTTGTAGCAACATAACTTGCTACAGTATCTGTCACCTCCTGCACCACATTTTGTTCCCCCACCTCTGCTATGACTTCCTCAATAACCTCACATAAGTATGTGGCATTTTTTATATGAGCGGAAGCATCAGTGGATTTGAGGAACATGGTATATCCTACAAAACAATGAATTATCATGGATCATCAACAGATTAGCAATCAACAAATCAAAAACTAAATTATTCAATCATGATTCACAACAATGCATGCAGAAAAGTAGAATGATTAATCACCTCCACAGGGAACGAGAAAATTGAGGAGTGTTCTATTCCTCCTATTCGTCTAACCATCAGTCATGATGGTGCAACCTTTTTTGGTCCACTCCTTTCAGTGGTCCTCAAGCTCAACCTTCATATCCTCTACCATTTCATCTAAAAGGTATCCACTCAACTCAACCTCAGTTGGGGTTTAAAACCCCAGACCACAAATAGCAACCACATCTATCATGTTTTGCCAATAAGGAGCCCTGTCACAAATAGTAGTATGATTAGAAATTTAAATGACAAATCATTATGTAAATTTGTAAAGTGAATCTATGATTAATCAATGAATCATTAAACAAGTAGATAAAATTAAAACTTTACTTAAAAAAATAAATAAAAAAGAGTCAATTACATGATAGCAATAAATGGAATGTTGCAAAATTTTCAAAATTTGCAAATTTTTTTTTTGGCAACATCATGAATCTCCTTGTCAAACCCATGCCCTCAAGCGCGAGTTGTGAGCCAAGAGAAGTGTGGGGCATATACGAAGAATATAATCAAGAAGACGATGACAACTCATATACGATTCAAAAAGATGTTTAAGAATATAAACAAGATCAATGTAGAGGAAGAAATATACAATCACTATCACTCGAGATATTTCATTGTTAGACAAAGTCAATGAGGGAGAGTTAAATGAAGTTGCTACACAAGTTTGTGGATATCTCTTTGGGAGTTTTTGGAGTTGGTTCCTTAATTATTATTGTACCACCCCAACAGTTGCCATTGACATTGACTGCTAATGAGTTCACATCTAAGGAGGCTACTTGGTGGGAATAGTTGAGAAGCTTCAAAGGAAATAATGATTAAGGAACTTATCTAATATGTTAGAATGCAAATAGCTGCAAGAGGTTGGCAAAAACACTTCAGATAATTATGATAGATATCAGTCCTGCTGTTTAAGCAAGCTACCATTGGGGTCCCAGAGGAAAGTTTCTCTATTTTTTGATCCGAACTCAATATTTGAGCTGTTTTACTTTGTTAAAAGGCATCTTTTTGGGTAAAGTTAGATTTCTAACCACATTATAATTCTTATTTTAATGCAAATTTTCATTCTAGGGCAAAAATTGGGGCAATCCCAAAAAGGGGACATTACAAGTGGAATTAGAGCATTATCATGTTAACCTGAGGGACATTATGATGAGTTGATTACTCGAAGAGATAAATATGGTCTTGGTTGGACGTTCTTGCCTCGTGTGGGTGAAGTGAAATTTACTCGAGGTGAAGAATTTGGTCCTGTTTAGATATTCTTGCCTCCTGTGGTCCTAGTGAACTATGTCTACACACATTCATGCGTATGCTCTATTTTTAAAATACGCTCCCCGTTTGATCTAGAATCAAAGAATAATAAGAAATGTGGAATTGATGTAGGGGGAAAGGCAGGAAAAAGGGTTATGGTCTCCATTGAAGTAGACCACCTTGATGGAAGGTGAAGTTCTGCCATCTTACAACATTCCTCCTTCCTTGGTGGATGTCAAAGTCGTACCAACAAAGTCAAAAGGGTCAAAGTCCCACTCTTAGGCTTTAGATTAGATAAGTAGAGAATCCCACGACAATCTCCCTATCATTCCTACTATGATGAACTAATTAACTATTGGGGATGGGGCATAGGTAAGGAAGCAATACAAGCATCCTACTAAGTAGACTACCTGACATGGACATCTAAGTTGTGCCATTGAGGCCAAGAGGGCGAAAGTTCCGCTCTTGGGCTTGGTATGGGATTTGCTTGGACTTACTTATTATGACTCAATCTCTATCAACCAAATTGATGATAAGAGCATAGGAAATCACTTTTTTTTGAATTTATATATAGCTATCTAGGTATCTAATGATATTACTCTATATGGATATATATGCACTTGTTTCACTTTGTGGTTGCAGGATTCATGGTAAAAAGCACAAATGAAGACCAACCATCATGTAAGCACTGGGTCTATCTGATATCAATTTGTTGCTATGAACTTGTTCCTTCTCTTGCAGTGATGAGAGAAAACTTGTCAAGTTTCGACTATTGATCACAAATCACATTCATAGACTAGCATAGTAGAAGGTGGGTTATGGATAGATCTCCATGATCATACAATTATTGCTCGAGGACAAACAATTTTGGGAGAGGGGGAGGGAAGCGGGGGAGAACTGTTATATCCCCTCGTTTGATTCCCTAATTCCCTAATTCTCTTTCTATTTTATTAAAGCTCGAGCAAAACGACTACGGTATAACTTCAAGTTCAGCCAAAGATCTCGGGAAGTATTCCTGCTGTTACGTCATAGACAGCTAGTAAACAGTAACTTATAGAAGTTTCCTTATATCGTACTAAAAACTTATCAAAGTTTGAAGTTAATCGATATGAAACTAGCAAGTATCATCTTCAATCCCAGGTTCCAATGATATTATTGGAGCATTCTGCATCTCCAGCTTGTACTAATGGTTCAAGGGGAGGTCCTGCGGCAATAGCTTCCCAATCAGGTGCATCTGGAGGTTGATTTGCAAGGATATCTTTATTCTTCTCAGCAACATTAAACTTCGCTTTAGCCACTAACTGTTTCAGTGCCTCGCGCTCTTTTTCATTTAACATTTCATTATAGGTATTGAAGTAATGGGCAGACTTGATATCTGCTTTGTAAACCACCATTGCACCTTCCTTTAGCAAAATCATGAACTTGCTCTTTGGTATTTCTAAGACACCTGAGACCTGAGACATGATAAGAAGATAGGCGAGTTTTATAGAAAATCCAGGAAGGTCCCTCTTAGATCCTTGAAAAATTTCCTCTTTCCTTTTCTTCCAAATGAACCATAAAACTTAGTTAGTAAAGACAGACCAAAATTGATTAAGATCAAAAGAATTCACAAAACCAGCCAAGATTTATTATATAATTCTCTTTTAGAAAGAAGATTTAATAAAATTAGATTTTATTAAATTAAAAACAATATTATATAATCTTTAATATGATAATATATTATTGAAATAATGATATAATATATACCCAACATTAATATCCTTAGTACTGAAATTTATAATATAAACTGAAATGTATATATAAATGAAATATATATGATTGAAAACGTTAATATCAAACCATTAATACCTCATCATGGGGCATGTCTTTAAGGAATGATACTACCTTTTCCTCACCCTTTGCAGGTATAGATAGGGAAAGGAGTAACAAAGCTCGGTGAAAAGGGGCGGGGGAATCAAGGAGCATTGGAAGAGTTGTTGAAATCAATAGATCAGCTAGTCAGTGGAGGGATCCAATTCAAACTATAATTTCTAGTCCAGTAACCAACTCCTTGAGCAATCCATCATACATGAATACCAAGAACAAAGGAGAATAGACATAAGGAATCACTGCAGAGAACATTACAAACCAAACATTACAGGATATTGCATTCATCAACCCAAATATTATTGTGTTGTGAACCATACTAAAGGCGACTCAGTAATTGTTTGGGGCAGCCAAATGGTGGTGGATTAGGTTTGTTGAGCATGTTCACATCCACAGGGGAGAAGCAAGCTACTACATGGACAATTCATCTATTGCCATTACCAAACTCACTGTACATTGCTGTCTGTGCAGTGTAATTGATAATCTATAGACACAATGTGATTACAAGTAGGATGATAGTTGGTGGGGTCAGTCAATTTAATATTTAACAGCTATCTACATGATAAGCAATTTCATATGTGAAGAACAGAAATACAGTCAATCAGCATCTCTAGTGGACTCAGCCAGCAATATTCTATATAGATTGGAAAATCAGATCATATTCTTAAGGCAGCTGACGAGTAATACACAGCTTGGGAAGACCATTAAAAACATAAACAGAATAATACACTGTCATTATCGCTGGAGATGGTTCATTGTTAGATGGAGCCGATGGACTGTGTGATCCTGGGAAGCTTCTCCACAAGAGTCTGTGGATATTTCTTTGGGAGTTTGTGGAGTTCATTCCTTAATTATTATTATACCATGCCTATAGTCACCATTGACATTGGCTGCTAATGAGTTCATAGAAGAGGAGGCTGCTTGGAGGGAATAATTGAGCAGTTTAAAGGAACTGATGGTTGAAGAACCTATCAAATATGTTAGAATACAAATAGCTGCAAGAGGTTGGCAAAAGCACACTAGATAAGTTTGACAGATATCAATCCTACTGTTTATGCTTGCTACCACTGGGGTCTCAGAGGAACATATCTGTTATTTCTTTATCTGTACCTAATAGTTGAGCTGATTTACCTTGTTGAAAGACATCGTATTGGGTAAAGTCATATTTCTAACCATCTTATAATTCTTGTTTTAATGAAAATTTTGAATCTAGGGCAAAAAATAAGGGCAATTCCAAAAATCGGACATTACATGACTTGAAATATAATCTCTAATATTTTGAAAGAATGAGACAGATTGTGGTGTGGATGACTTGAAACATTATAATTACACTTTAACATTTAAATCAACTGAAAAAGACTGATATACACCTGTAAATCGTTATCTCTATATAAGTTTTAATGGTAATTTTGGAGCTTGAACTCTTGCACCCCTATAATACTGTTGAATGGTGAAATGGCTATGCAGGGGCGAAACTGTATCTGTTTAGACATTTTGTTTGTATTTGTTAAATAAATTAAAATATACAAAAGCATTGTACTGTAAATTAAAAATTAATTAATAAATACAAGTAAATTGTCTAATCAGGTGCATTTTGGCCATGCATAGACATTGCTGTTGAATGGTCCCTGTAATACCTCTTATTGTAACATTTACAAATCCAAAAATTATCTGCCATTTTACAATAGTCAATTTTAGAAGGGATGTAGAAAGCTCAATTATTTATTTCTCTGTTTCTTCTATATTTGAAGAAATAATTAATTACCACTATCATGTAATTTGTTTCTTTTTTTCTTCTTTATTTGAAGAAATAAATAATTAGCACTATCATGTAATTTGTAGTTTGAGCTGTATAACTGTTCAAAGTATAAATTGCAATGCAATGAGATATCACCATGAATGTTACCATGGTTTTTGCAGGCAAATCTGATATGTTTTCGGCCATTGCAATGCATATTCAAGTCAAGGATACTGCAGAGAGTATACCAGGTACAACGTTTTCTTACACTCACAAGGTGATATAAACTATAATTTTCTGCTCATTTTTATTTGTTACCATCTCATCTCTTGTGAAAATTGCACAGAAGGTAGTGAGAAGAAAGGAGAAGTGAAGAGGGTGGTGGACCTGGAAGTCAGTGAACCAGCTTTAGGCATTGTATTATGCAGGTTTGTGTTTATGAAAAGCACTTTGGCATCGGAAGTCATTGACAAGTTCAACTGGACTTCTGCAAGTTTTAAATTTTGCAGGGTGATGGCTTATGGGAAAACTTTAGACAAGTCTCTTCTTGTGATGCTGGAAAAATGTGCAATTAGTGGTTTTGAAGGGGGAAAGCTTGTAGAGGAGGGAAAACAACTGCAACAAGTTGTGAAGAACAAGCTCCATGTTTTCTATTTATTGACAATGTGGTTCATCATAGTTATATTATGCAGCTGGTGCAAAATGTTTATAATCTAGTGAGCAGCCAGAGGACGACATGGACTCAATACAAATAATTGTCAAATTGTTGAGGAGCCTAAGGAAGCATTCCTTGACATTTGTGCATATTTTCAGAGTCTGTTTTGGGAACTTGTTGGTCATATCATAGATTCAAGAAAATTTGAAGCTTTCCACAGGAGAATGCCAGTAAAAAACAATGACTGTGGGAAAGTGATTGTTCATGATATTCCTAATTTGATTGGAATGCAAATGAGAAGAGAAAACAAGGATATCAAATTACAGGTATGCTCAGATGTAGTGGAAAAGCTAATTTTTTGGTAAAATGGAGTAAATAGCTTTTGATAATACATCTTTAATCACAAGCATAACCACACATAAAAAAGTCATAGTCTGTTCCTACTGGGCTAGATTTTGTGTGGGGGATGTGATTGCTTTTCCATTTGGAAAAACTTCCAAATTGGCGAAGCGTAGAGTGTTTTCAATGACATTCTTTGGTTGATGGGATGGGAAGTGTGGAAAAGGAAACAAGGATTACAAATTACAAGAAATATGTGGATACAACGAAAGATGAATCACAATTGAAAAACAAGAACAAAAGATTTTTATATACATTTTTAATCATAATTAAAGACTACATATTTGAAAGCTGTGGAAAGCTGCAAACCATTTTTGTAAAGTTCTAAAGCTAAGAAATTGGGTGGTACTAAACAGTTCGTGTGTCAGAGAATTTGAAATCCTCCATTTATCTGTGTGGATGTTGAGGCTGTTTTTCTTTATTTAAAGATACTTTCAAAGTGGAGAAGCATACAGTTGTTACTGAAATGGAGAAGCTTGTAGTTCTTTTAATGACATACTGTGGTTTTACTGAAGTGGAGCAGCTTTCCATTTTCTTCATGATGTACTATGGCTGGAAGGAAAATAGGAAAGGAAACAAGGATTTCAGTATACAGGGAATCTTTTGATGCTGTTGGAGTTGAACCTGAGCTTCTAAAAAGGAGTTGAGATAATACATCTTAATCCCAACTGAATCTACACATTTAAATGGCATGCAGAATCCTTTCATGGGAATTGGATGATATCAAACAATTCATTGACAAGATATATAAATTGTGATATTGCTATCAGGATTTAACTGTGTGATTTTTGAGTCAAACTCATTGACCCATATCTCCTACTTATCAAGATTTATAAAGCTAAGATCCTCACTTTGTGGACATTACTGTTATGCTTTTAGAGATGTTTTCAAACTACAGTTTACTTCATTGGTCCCAATCCAGAGATAGATTCACACATGTAAGCGTGCAATTTTACAGCTGGCTATTTCATTGTTCATTCTTTCACAAATGTATAGTTAAAATATTTCATATTTACTTATGGGCAAGGTAGACCTTTAACTGTCTATGGCATTGAGCACAAAATTACTATTGCAAGATTTATAAAATAGATTTTACTTCCTCGTTTGCCTTGTGCAGTGTTTACTCACAGCAGTGGAAATTATATTAGTTTTAATAATATCTATATCAGACAAAGTCTGAAATAATATGTTTAAATTTGAGAGGTAGTCATATCTTTTTCACGTAAAAGCCAAAGATAAAATATTAATGTAAAAATAGAATTGGTGTAACCTATCAGCAATTGGAGTGATAGCAAGTTCACAACTTTCTAGTACTATCTTCATCTTCAGGTAACTATTGGATGGTCAAGCAATCTAGGACATGAATCTTTTCATCTTTTAGACCTGTTTTGTAATCATATTATATGTTTGTTCCTCTATAAGGAATTGGACAGCATTAGAGTTGGAAGGCAAGCTAGTTTAACGTGTCTACTCATTTCTAATTATAGGGGTTCTAATTCCCAGACTTGCTATCTGTAACATTTACTTAATCTCTACTCCCGCTCTACGTTCTTGCTCTGCACTCTGTGTTCTGGCCATGGCCCCTCCCCACACTATTTCCTCGGTGGACCCTGTGGCTTTTGGGGCTGCGTCTCCTCGGACTTTTTCTTCCGATGGGTGTTCAGGGTTTAGGTCTGCTTCTGCTGGTGGTGGCAAAGTTGCCTCTATTGCGGATGTGGCAGTGTTCAAAGCTGATGTCCATGGATTGGGGATTCCGTCTGTGGATTGTCCGACTTTTCCCTTGGTTGTGACTCTTGTCTCAGTTAGTAGTCCTATCTGGTTGGTTTTGGAGGACGTTATAGCTGAAGAAATTGCTCATACGAGTGAGGACTTCTCTAGGAGGGCCTCTATTTTCAAATTATGGGGCTTTTGGCCTTCCCTACAGGCTCTTCATGCTTGGATATCTAAGCACCGAGACTTGCTGATTTTTGAATCTGTCCAGATTTACCTTATGGCTAGGGGTTTTTTCATATTAAAATTTGATGCTACTGATGATAGGAGGGCTATTTTGTGTTGTCATTTCAGCTGGGAGGATCGTTACCCTTTGTTGGCCAAACCTTGGCACGAGGGTTTCGATCCTGCATCATAATCTTTTTCTCATATACACCCTTTTGGGTTCGGCTCCCAAATCTTCCCCTTCCCTTGTGGTTGGTCTAGATTTTGATCCGTTGTTGGATATGGCTGCTGCGGTTGTCCCTCCCTCTACGGGTTAGGTTTCGAAGTTACGAGTGTGATCTTGCCTGGTTCTTTGGTTGGGTCAGATGGCGAAGCTTTGGTTTGGGAGAAGCAGGCTTCTCGGGTGGAGGAAGGTTGGACAAAGGTTAAAGGTAAAAAATACAAACATTCCCAACAGTCCTCTGATCGTCTTCTTAGATCTCACTCTTTTGGGAGTCGGGGGTCTTAGTTGTTTTTTTTCATTTTGAGTTTTATTTGGTGGCAGGTGCCTTACTATGTTATCTGTAAGGTTGCCTTGGTCACCTTTTTTTGGTTGGTGACCTGTTTCACTTTTGGTCTGTTGTATCTTTTGTTCGGTCTCCATTGAAATTTTTTTGTTGTGTAAAAGGTTTCAGACACCCTTCAAAACCTGTTTTCCTTAATAAAAAATAGTTACTCAAATCTCTTATTCCTTTTTGTTTGAACCACAGAACTAGGTATATGTATAGTAATATTGTGTAGGCAATGCACCAATTAAAGTTAATACTATTTTTAAATGGATACCTATTTTGCGCCTTGTATGTAGACAGCTACTCTTACATTATTTTGCAATTAGAGGCCTATGTATGAAGGAAATCCACTGAGAAATATCAAGTTCCTGAATTGAAGTTTGAAACTGTAAACCTCTCGTGTTTAGGATGGTTTTGCCCCTCCCCTGATCACCTGGGATCCAGATCATTGGTATTAGAGTAGTGGTTTTCAAATGTCAATACAAACTTGCACACAATAATATAAGGAAGGTCGGTTGGTTCAACAATTCAACTTGAGAGAATTCAGATGAGTGCCTCAGCAAGAGTAAAAATACTTGATGCATAAAAGTGAACCTCTGAAAAGAGTGAATTTTCAAAAGATTGTAAACACGCTTGAGATAATGTCATGAGTTCTTTGAACAGTTTTGCAAAGTCTTGTTCTTGCTCAGGTCTGTATTTGCAACACATGAAACCTATATTTTCCATGAAATCCCAAATTCCTTTGAGTGTATAATGCCAATGCGGATATCCCAACATTCAATTGATAATGGGGTAAAGCAACGAGAGGGTTGTTTATCTATTAACGATTTCATCGACACAGGAGGTTTAAATTTTTATGTTGAAAATGTCCATTTCAGTGTATTACTACTAGCAAACACTCTCCTTGCAGCACAAAATAGGCCATTATCCTTTTCAGACACATAATTTCTTTGTTTTGTGGAAAGATGTGCAAGTAGCAAATAACTGAGTACATTATAGAATCCTAGGACAAGTATGTGTGTATATGAGAATCCTCAAACAACATGAGTGTTCAAATAATTGGTATATCATTTGTATTCTCATTATAATGAAATATTTGGTCAAAAAAAAATGACATGCGTGTCACAATGCATTCAAAATTTAACCCAAGTTGAAGTGCATAAGTATTATTTGGGCAAGATTAAGCCCACATAAAATCCAACTATAAGACCTGTGAAGAAGGAAAGTTCATTATGTAGAAACAACAATAAAATTCAAAATCATTTGTTATAAATGCTAAAACAGTTACCAACAGTATTAGTGTAGAAACTGGAGAGCTTTTTCGTCTGACAGAGGAGAGAATTTTAGTAGTAAGCTTGTAGAAGCTTCATGGAAATTCCCCCTGCTCATGATGTTCAAATATCGAGTATCTATCTGCATTGGATTGAGGATTTTCCCCTTAGAATTTCCAAATTTGAATCTTGCAAGGCATGATACAGTTTTGGATAAATAAGATAAATTTATTAATGTTCAACAAGAGACCACCAAGGGTCTAAGGGATTGGAAGCAAACAACTAGGGCAACAATCAACAAAATGAGCACAAAACAGTGTCCAAGAAGAAACCAAAAAGGAAAAGGAAAATAGAACTGAAGTAGAAAGATGAAGGATCCTTTTTGAGTGAGAAAAAGTCCAATATTGAAGAATAGGGTCTTGGGTTGGGAAGAGCCTGAGACCACCACAAAGTGTCACTAGAAATGGAGTATTTTTGTTGAAAATACTCGCTGTGAGGCCTTATATGCTTGGAGTGGCTAGAAGTGGGAGGGTCAAGCCACCCCTTTGAGCCTTGGGCAAGGGACATCTGTGAGAAAAAAGAAGTGATAAGCCTGATTAAAAACTTGTCTCGAAGGGAAAAGAGCTTGCAAGGTGTGATCATAGAGCCATGTGGCCTCGTGAAGGTAAAGAGTAATGCATTGCTGGTCGATGTATGTTGAAGGAGGACGAAAGGGACTTGCACTCTTTGAACAAACACTAATACCTCTCCCTAATCTCATAGTAAATGTGACATCGAAAGATAAAGTGAAACTCAGTTTCAACCTCGACCAAGTTACGAAGGTGGCATATCTGATCAACTCTATCAATTTAGTTGTTAGTTTTGATGTAGAAATGGTGGGAGCCGACATGGAAATAGCCCGAAGAGATGCATAGGGCATGGTTCCAATGTCGAGCTAGATAAGGTGGGTGCACAATTTTACTATCTTAAATGTGCAAAAGTGCTCAACATAGAAGGCCATCCTCAGACAAAGAGCACCGGTGGGAGAAATACATATTTTGCATTGTAGTAGGTAAATTTGATAGTCAAAGGAATTTAAAAAAAAAAAATTTAAGTGGCCTCGTGAATATGTTATTTTTGTGATGCTTTCCTACCAAGCATTTAATTCCATGGGAGACCATGAGGAAAAACATAAATAGGACACAAATATTAAATGTGTAGCTTAGCTCAAGATAAGCTCTCATCACTTGAGGTGCAAAATAGGTAGATGGCTAATATCAAAGGAAGATTGAAAATAAAGGGTATATGCCTATTCTAAACTTAAGTTCTTTTTTTGAAGAAAAACAAGTAGACAAAACATCAGACTAGTGTTGAAGAGTAGATTACAAGAATAGTTTACAACTTGATTTAGGTTCTTGTAATGTTCCCTATTCCAGAGGCCAAACTCGATAAATAACAATTGTAATATTAGAATAATTAAATAATATACTATCAATATAATAATATACTAGAAATATTATAATATGTTTTTTGTTAAGTAAAATAGGTTTTGAAGGGACCCTAAAACATAAATACAAAATAGTTGTAAAGCTATACAACCTGTAATCCAAATCGAAAGATAATCAATATACTCTTTGAAGAGACCTGAGGCAGAGACACAACATAACATAAACAGAGAAGGGGGGGCCAAACAACCCACAACCCCCACCAAAACTTACTAGTGGTTAAGGAAAGGAAAAACTCATAATAAACAAACCACCCTTCAAGAAGGAAAAAATATAAAATAGGTGTAAAGCTATACAACCTGTAATCCATATCGAAAGATAATCAATATACTCTTTGAAGAGAGACCTGAGGCAAAGACACAACATAACATAGACAGAGAAGGGGGTGCCAAACAACTCTCAACCCCCACCAAAACTTACTAGTGGTTAAGGAAAGGAAAAACTCATAATAAACAAACCACCCTTCAAGAAGAAAAAAATAACAAACATTTCTTGTAAGATTTAGGAGAAGAATGAGAGGGAAATTTCTTTGAATGTATTCCTTCAATTGTAATCCATCCGTCTTCAATCTTATTTGCCATGCCAGGCCAACGAAATAGCAGAACCAACACGAAAAAAGACAGGATCAATAGTAGCTTCCCCAACAAAACAAGATCCACTCTTCACAGAGCCAATTTGAGCAGAACCAACTTCATTAATCTCATCCATGTAAGCCATAGTGCCATTACATCCACATCTAGCCTTAACAGACTCAACCACACCATGTTGGATTGGGAAAATAGCATCAATCATAATTTGATCAACAGAGTATAGAATTTACTCCAGTGGTTCCAGTAATAGGAACAAGCTAAAGGAGGGTCCACAATAACAATCTCCATTTGGTCGGCTTCACTTCTAGAATAGAAGAAGGTGCAGTTTCAACATCCCAATGTTGAAGATAGTGCATGGGAGACTTCCACTTCAATATAATAATATGTTATTAATATTATAGTAATAACATAATGTCATGAATATATACATAAATATAATGTTATAATAAGAAAATGTTAAATTAATAATAGTAAATAAACAGTAAAATATTACTACCAAATTAAATAAATAATAAAAATTCATGTGGATGGTTCGGATAGCTCTTATACTAATCTCACTTTGGCTGAGGATTCTGTTGTTTCCGATGATTCGAATGCGGTCCCTATGACGGTTTGAATCAGAATGTTGTTTCTAACTTGGCGCTTGCTGTTGTTTCCGTTAATTCGATTGCTGTCCATTTGGCGGTTTTGAGTCCAAATGTTGATGCTATCCCTTTTTCTGGTGTTGACTCTGTCCAGAACATTGTTGCTGGTCTTTCTCTTGCTATGGGGGTTTTGGGGGTTAGTGGGGATTGGCATAAGGTTGCTGGGAAGGTGGAGGATGGTTGGACATTAGTTAAAGGAGAAAAAAGGCAAATTTATTAAACCTTCATTTGATATGTCTTTACGTTACAAAATATTGGACCAAAATGTAAATCTTGATGGTCTGTGGTTTCTTGGACTGTTTGCCCTCTTGTTGAGAACTCTAGTGTGTCTCTTTAGTTTGTTGGGTGGTTTTCTACAGTTGTTCTAAGATCCTCATTGTTATATCTTTCTTGTCCTTTGTAAAAGGTTTCAGGTCCTTTCAAAACCTGTTTTTACTTGATCAAAACAATTCATTGGCACTCTATATATCATCAAACAATACAAAATATTAATATTCATATGGCTATTATAGGAGAGACTTAGGATGACAATCGTGATGTCTCATACCGCAAAGGGAAAATCAGTGTCAACCTCTCATGTCAGAAAACTCGGTTGTATTGATGGAGATAAATAAAGATAGAAACCCTATCGGAGATACGCTTAGTGATGGCTAAACTGAAGGATGGGGTAACTTTAATAAAGGGAAAATTGATGAGCAATGTGTCATTAACAAAGAGCAAAGAGCAAATTGAACAGAGGACCCTTAAATTGAGGACAAATCCTTGTGCCTCAGCTACCAATTCCTCCCCAAAGCACTTCTCTTGCCTACACTCGCCCTTCCTACACACACATTTCACTCAGCAAAACCACGCATGGATAAATTGTTCTATCACCAAACAAACACGCTTTTTATATTGGCTGCTCCACTATAGTTTTGGGCGACCACGACTTTAGGGTGGGAGAAAAATCAACTGTTACCTAACAAACCCACAACAAGCAAGTTCTCAACGTAATGTACCAAATAATCTATAGGTAGATTAGCAATATTTAGTTCAAGTGTATTATGGAAAAAAACAATAAAGTTGAGAGCAAGGCAACCCCACGTAGTATATATACAACCATAAGGTCATTTTGTTTGCTACTGCTATGGATAGTTTTAATTGCCATCGCATCTCAGAAGCTTGTTTTTCTGTACTTCAACTTTTTCAATAGAGCTTGTATAGAGGTAGGCAACATCTGTCAAATTTATTAAAAAGCTGACCTTGAACCATGCCATAATACTGAGAGCCATAATACCCATAAAACTATAATAATAATAATAATACAAAGTAATGAAGGAAGAAAGCTGTCCTTTCAAGGATGGGGATATTTTTTGAAATTTTTGATATGTAAATGCTAAATATCCATTTTGCTATTACCAGATAAATATGCAGTTGCCACTGCTTCCAATTGCTAGTCAAGATTTCTGTTGAGAGAGAACTAACTTACATGAATCATCACTGCAAATGAATTAAATAATTTTTAACTGTTATATATGTTAGTAAAGCAGTTCTTCTGTTATGCTTTCAGCCCTGTACAATTTTAAACCACAACGACCAATGTTGAAACTCAACGTTGAGAATCCTATTCCAAAGTCTATTTTGTGAGTGGATTATTTGCATTCATTAGCACGTAATAAATGAAATAAACGTCTTCTTTCTTTAAAATTATAAGCATAAAGTTGTTTAGAACATGTCTATAATTCCATATCCATGTGTCATGAAATGAACATTGAAATTCATTATATGAAATTCAATATATGATAGGATAAATATCAGGAACCAAATTTTAATGACTTCGTCTTTCTGCTAAGTAGGTTCAACTTTAATTCAGCTAACATTAGCAATTGCATACTCTTTTTCAACTAATCTTTTCTCCATATAATTTTTTATTAAGAAAATAGATCTTGAAGGGACCGTGAATCTCTGTACAAAAGAACTAAAGATACGACATTAAGAGCCTTTAAGCATCAACACAAAAAAAGACAGTAAATGCAGGAAAGCCAGCTACCAAAAGACAACACAAAAACAAACAAAAAATGCAAAAAGACACAGAAAGACCATGGGTGAGGACAACAAAAATGCATCAACTCATATTTTTTTAAATCATTTGAGCTGCCCGCTCCTCCATCTCATCCATCTGCTCGTCAACATCTTTAATCTGTTTGATTTTTGAGGGGGCTCTAACAGGCATTTTCTTTGTGCTGGCCCTAGCCATTCCCGTTTGTTCCTTGTTCTCAATCGGCTCATCTTCATACATCTCATATGACTCCGCCTTCTTCTATTTTGCCCTAGAAGACCCAGGTTTCCTCGGAAGATTGACATGGGTGTTGTGGCTGAAGAGCTTACCCTTCCCCTTGGACTTCAACCTCAGGTCCTCCTCTTCAGAATGCAACCCTTTGTTGTCTTCAGTATCAGATAGGCCCTGAGAATGAGAGAAACATATCCTTACATCTCGAAATCAGAGAAACTTACTTTCTAAGCATGTCCATCCTTTCTAATAATTATTCCTTACCATTGATTAAGTTGTAATCAATGCATGATATGACATTGCTAGGAAGGTTGTCATCACCTTGCCATGTTACAACCCCTTGACACCTCACAGCCACCAACCACCATATTAGACTCACGATACACGAGTAATGCAATATCAATCCTAAGTGTTAAGGGTATCTTTGGTCTCCTTAACAATGTTTTCTATATCCCAAGAAGGTTTTGTAATTCTTTTTAAGCAATTAACAATATTCATAGAGCAGATTTCCACGATCCATAGAATGCTTAGAGTTTTTTTTGGATTTGATTGTGTTGTTGTTTTTCATGCACACTTCGTGCAACAGAGTGCGGTAGCCGATAGATTCACCACTCCAGCGCCGCAATCGGACATTGCGGGCTGGGCATCGCCCCTAAAATTCTATGGAGGATAAGGTAGCAAGGAAGGGGGCTTGGGGTAGGAGGGCAAAGGTATAAGAGCCTATTCCAGATCCATAGAATGCAGATCCCCCGGCAAATTCTGTATGCCCTACCCTCGCCTATCTATAGTGCTCTCATTTTTGGGGGGGAGGGTGCAGAGTAAGGGGGGCCACAATATAGTTATAGATTTAGATCGATGAAGAGGCCCTACCCCTACCCCCTACCCCTACATTTATAAGGGATAAGGGAAGGGGAAGGGGCCTCGGTTGTCATCACCTTGCCATGTTACAACCCCTTGACACCTCACAGCCACCAACCACCATATTAGACTCACGATACACGAGTAATGCAATATCAATCCCAAGTGTTAAGGGTATCTTTGGTCTCCTTAACAATGTTTTCTAAATCCCAAGAAGGTTTTGTAATTCTTTTTAAGCAATTAACAATATTCATAGAGCAGATTTCCACAATCCATAGAATGCTTAGAGTTTTTTTTGGATTTGATTGTGTTGTTGTTTTTCATGCAAAAACAACACAATCAAATCAGAAAAAACTCTTAAGAATATTCATAGAATCTCCTTCTAACTAAAGCTTGGATATTCCATGTTTTTTTTGTCAATTTAGTTATATGGAGAGCGGGCATTGCCTAAGTGATATGGTTAATCTAAGACCCAAGGGGAGAGCCATCACTGCAATACTTCGACCATAATGATTCTTATCACTCCCTCACACCAAGCCAACCCATGATTTCCCTTAGCTGCCCTGTGCTTTTCTCTATATAGTTATCCTAGTTACATTTTGGAATTTTAGCATAATAGATTTCATTACTTGATATCCATAAATTCCTTTTTATGATGAAAGAGAAAAAAATAGGAGCTCCTTTATTTGAATATATATCGTTACTTGGACAGAAAATGAATTTGGTGGTTTTATATATCTGAATAGAAGGTGCATGCTAATCAATTGATAGGCTTTATTTTGTGAAAAATATTTTTCACAATCAAATAACTTCTTAAAGTACTTTATATGAAACCTTGAAAAAGACTCGTTAAATGTTGGAGTTAGAATGATAGTATCCAATTAATCGTTTTATGAAATTAAAATATAAAACACAAAAATCATGGTTGTTATTATCAAACAGATATAAATCCAAATTACAATTAAGATAACTAAACGTGTAAGGTAAGAGCTTGTAACACAATGGTAAATTATGAGCAAATTTGGGAGGTCTTGGGTTGAGTCTACTCGAGCTTAACACATAATAATAATAAATGTCAAACAGAACAAATAAATGAAAAATAATCTAGGCTTCGACCCATTACCTATCCAAGGGGAATACTATTAGCCTAGACTCCATTAAAAATAAATTAACTAATAGGAGTAAATATGTATATACTTCTAACTATTCCCATGTGTCTATTATAGTGTTAGGTTTTAGATTATAGGTATTGTTCTCTTCATACTATATTATATAATAATTTGATTAACAATATTACCTCATTATGACCAATTAAATTAACACCTTTACACTACTTTTCCAATTATTAAACCTATTGATTTTCACCAAGGCACCTAAAATTGAAAATTTAATTTGTTAAGAAATTCTACTTTAATAAGGGGAATACGATTACTCTAGACTCTATTAAAAACCAATTAACGTATTGATTTTCACCAAGGCACCTAAAGTTGAATTTTCATTTTGTTAAGAAATTCTACTTTAATAAGGGGAATACTATTACTCTGACTCCATTAAAAACCATTCAACTAATAGGAGTAACTAGTAGTTATGCATTTATGTACGTGCACCAATTAGTCGATAGGAATAATTTGTTTTGTACGGAATTTCTTGCAATAATATTGTACTTCAAATGAAATGAATGAAATAATGTTAATTCTTTCACAGTTTTTTAAAAAAAAATACGACACAATACATTTCTATAGTATCATATAACATAATAAGCTATGGTAATGAATTATGATAAGAATATTACAATCTAATTAAATTAGTTAATTTGTGACATTATTTAAATTCAATTTATAACAATAAGTACATTGTAAATTATAGAAAAATTGAATAATAATACCTATAGTATTTTTACTAATAATATTTTAAAAAATATATTATTAATATTAATTATGATACTTAAAAATCATCGTCTTAAGATGAAAAAAATAAAGGACCGAGAGCTCAAATGACATAACTCCCATCTAAATCTTGGTGTTTCAAAACAAGTGGCCTCTATTCAATAAAGCCCTCAACCAATATTAACAAAAGTTAAAGCTAATACAAGTTAAATATCATGTCAAAATTAGTACAAACATATTTGTTAATTTTTAATTCTACCCAACAAAGAATTTGAGGAGCATATGCAAATAATGGGAATGGTTCACCATAGGTATTTTTTCTGCTAGAATTGTAAAATTTACATATAACCCTATCAGAGTTTTAAAACAAGTTTAACACTTCACTATTTGTAAGATTAAAAATTAAAATAAAGTCAATTAAATAATTTTAATGATTTTTAAAAATTAATAATCTTTTCAATATATAAGTTTTATTAAAAAATATTTGTTTAGGAACAATTTTTTATTTTCTTAATAATTAAATATTATTTTACAAATTTATTTTTTATTTCTTTTTAAAATTACTATGTAAAAGCAATTTAATAAAAAATATCAAAGATCATTAATATACCCATCTCATTGTGGCTTGAAACAAAACAAGAAGTTAGTAGACAAAATAGGAACATGGGGATGTTTCCGTTTAGGTTCATATTTGTTTAGATTTGATTTATTTTTCTACTTTATAAAATAGAAAACATTGAGAAAATATTATTCCACAAGATTTAACACTAAGCATTAATTTTTAAAAAACTATATTAAATATCTTCAAATTGGCAATTTTACTTTCTTAGTTGATTTTTTTTGATAGGTAACATTTTTGATTTTTCACTCAAATCAAAAAGAGGAATTACATCGGATTGCCAATTGCAAAAGTTGGCCAAAAGCATTACAAACATTTATCTTCCCTAATCAACGTAATACATTAAAAGAGCATAAACACCTTACAAAGAACAACAACATCCCAACCCACAAAAGCCCACAAAAAGAAGACATTTAGCTGCCCAAGGGAGTGCCATCGTCCACCTCTGCCAACCACCTGTGCTTAGTCCTTGAATCATTGTGCCGCCTCCTCCCTTGTGAAATTTGGAACGGTCCAGTTGTCCTGGACTAACCTTGGCATGTCGAGAGGGTTGGTTCCTTGGTGCGCATGCTACCCATTTCACTTGTGCCCGCCTTTTCAGTCAATGAGATGTCCAACCACATTCCTTTCATGGTGTAGTCTCCAACAATCTTTTGAACCTTATTGTCGACTTGGTGTTGCAGTGGCTGTCTTGGAGCTATAACACTCTTGTGTGGCATCACCTTCATAAATCCCCGCCTTTCCTCACTCGACACCCAAATCTTCTCCTACGAGAACTCCACAATCTTCTTCCACCCTTTCTCTGCCTATGGTACGTGCACCCCTTGTGGATTTGTTGATGAATAGACTATTAGGGGTTGAACCAAAGTATCCCCTCCCCTAATCAGCCTCCATTGCTCTTGTCCCATCTCCAATCCCACACCTAGGATGACTCTCACAATATCCTCCAGCCACAGTAACCATTGTGGGTCAACACATGTTTCCATGACCTGACGTACATCCTCCTTGGTCTCTCCAACGTCTAGTGCCAATGCCACAAAGAGTGAAGCCACATCCAAGTTGAAGCATCTCCTCCAGTAGGAGTCCAAGTACTCCAAACCATACATTTGTTGGATGCCATCCAGGAACTCCGAATCATCAAACATGAAAATGTTCTTCAGACACCTAACCATGATCTTCCCCTCATACGTTTGCGTCTAATTATCTGATTCACGTGCACAATTGGCCTCCATTTCTATCTCTTTGTTGAAAACCTTGCGAAGTGCCCTTCCTTTCCTCCTTGAAATCACACACTTCGAACAATCTGGAAGCCTTCTCTATGCGAGGTGCCAATAAATAATTACAAACTCTGTCACGTGCGAGGGATTGATATCTCTTGAATGCCATCAGGATTATCGTTTCATGATTTGAGTTGTACTCCCCTCATTAATCAACAAAACTGCCTATTTTGGCCTCTTCATAATGTTTTCCAATCTTTATTCCAATTCAAAAAGTCTAAGGTCTTCAAAAATTTCGTTATGAATCCCCAAAGTTGCATTCATGCCCAAATTAGCCAACTTGTTTGCCACCTTATTTGCTTCTCTGTAGACATGGGAAACCTTGTAGTCCTCAAACTCCATTAGCAGGAATCTAATATGTTTTATGTGTTTTTCAAGATGCCATGCTTCCAGCTTCCCTTTCTTAATTTCGTTAGTGATTATCTCCGAATCCCTTTCAAGATGCACTCAACGGATACTCAATTTAATACCTAAGACTACAACCTTCTTATCCGCTTCACATTCTGCCACATTATTCGTTCCATCCTTCAGTCATTTGACCACAAAAGAAAGAATGTTGCCCTGATTATCTCTTGCTACACAACCACAACTAGAGACCCCCAGATTTCCCCAAGTTGCCCCATCAAAGTTAATTTTCACCCATCCTTCCTCTGGTGGTAGCCAAGACATGTGTTCCCTTTTCTATTTAGGATTAGGCCTTACAAGCTCATTAATGGGCCGAATATAGAAGAATTCCGCAAAGATGTCCCTCTTGGGATTTGAACCAGGGTCTCTACAATGATAACTCATTGCTTCAACCAACTAAGCTAAACCGCTTGGACACTTATTTGATTTTGATTTCTATTCAAACATGTCTAAAAATATCAAGAATAGATTAATACAAAGAAAGCTTTGATTTCTTAACTTTACTATGTTTTAAGATTTCTATGTTACTTTTATTAGACAATTCTATTTATCTTGTTATCTTTTAAAATATTTTGAACTCAAAAATTATAACAAATAAATATGTAATATATTATAAGAGAGAATTTTGTTTTGACATTTTTATATATAAAATAGTTTTATATTTTATTTTAATGAATGGAACTTTATTTTTTTTGTCGCATTTTAAATCATTACATTTTATACTTTTTATAAAAATACACACTAATTCTAAATTGAAATGTATTTGCAAATTGCAAACACAACACACACACACACACACACACACACACACACACACACACACACACACACACACACACACACACAAATTTAAACAAGTGTGATGTAGTGGCATGTAGTTGCCCTTATTATTTAGTTTTATAATATAACATTGATTATAGTAAAAAAAATATTTATTATATAATTTTAGTTTTGTTTTATAATACTATACTAATTATAATATTGAAATAGTAAAAGAAATGAGTGCTTTTATTAATGTGTGTCCTAACATATAGAGTCATAAACAAAATGAGATTTTACATTTGATTTTCTTGTTTGAATATTTTGAATTTTCAAATATGATTAGGGTTTCTATTTAGAATTTAGAACATAATACAATATAATTACAGTAAAAGGTGTTAAAATTTAGGATGACAAATCAAAGAGTGTTAAAAAAAATTAAAGAACCAAATTTAAATAGTATTAATATTTGGTAAATTTTAAAATCTAGTAAAATGTATTGGATAGGGTTACATGTGGTGAAAAACTAATAATCATATTAGTTCAATATCCTATTTGATATTTTGTAAAATAACTTCACAATTTGTATTAACCATATTCTCTACCATAAATTTTAGCCAAAAATACTGCAATATGGAGAACCTCCAAAAATGGGCTCCTATAACGCAAAATCGATTCAATCAACCATATAATTTCTATAAAATATAAGACTTATAAATGAATAGAAAATCTTTAGAAACATTTTAATAATTCAAAAATCATTGCTTATGATTGGTGGATTGATGTTAAACTAATTGAATAATCTTGGAAAGTAAATGCAATATACTAGCCTACGACAAGTACAATAACAAAATATTTATTATGAAACATACAAATTAGAATATTTCACATTTCTAAATGCTTGTTTGTTTGTATGGATAAGATTTTAAGCTACTAAAACCTAAACTATTAGTCTATTGGATACAAATGTTTTTTTCAAGTAGAAATTTACAATTTTGCGATGATTTAGAGGCTCTAGAATCTTTAATTTTCTCAAAAGATCATTTTCAATATTGAGAGATAATCCTAAATAATTATGAATAGTTATTTTGATACACACTGATGATTGTGGTTATAGATCTTCCTCGACTCAAACTGATTGTAGATTACACTGGGACAAAACGCTGAATTTTGGCTAAGCTATGATTAAATTTTAGAGAAATTCAAGAAAAGAAATTTAATAGAATAGACATCGTCGCCTTTCTCAAGGAATCAACTTATAGGTATTTTTTTTTTCATAGGTGACTAATAGTTTTCTACACTTATGTACGAGAAAATGTTCAACTAATGTTTGCAACTATAGTTACAACCGAGCATTCCAAAGGAGGACAAAATTAATGAAAAAGTGCTTTCAAGCATATGTAGACCCCTAATAATAGAGAAGGTTCATTCTGAATCTGACATTCACAAAGAGATTAAAACAAATTCCGATTAGATATTTAAATTTTTTAAGAGAACATGAACCTATAAAAAGTTGTGTCAAATTGTCGCTTTAGGGTGTACTTGTGGAAGTAAGACACAACCATCATTTTTAGTTTTCCTTATTCAACATTCCTCAATGTAAGCAGACGCATGCGATAATTACTAATACTCTAATCTAATTAACACAATGAAACAAAATAAAAGTACTTAAATTTTAAATCACCAACATAAGAACAAGGAGTCTTCATACATAACCGTTATTATGAGCCAGTTGTAAATTCAAATGTAGCAACCTTTTTATATTCATGGAACCAAATAGAACTATAGGTAAAGATACTCATAACATAACCGAGCATTATGCTCATTAAGAAGAATGGTGCACAACCAAAGATAGAACCTAGATGACAAAAAAAACAAGAATAAGAGGGTGATTGATACACATCTTCTAGGAATATAATACAGATGGACGATAGTAGAAAAGTATTCTTTTTTAAATACTAAGTATAAAATAATCTCAACAATCAAAACTAAGAGCATATCTAAAAGATAAAAGGAAAGCAACTTACTTATATTTTAGACTTCAAAGATTAAAACTTCTCTTATCAGACAAAAGGTTGTGTACAATATTTTATCGTACACAATTCACTGCTCAGTTAAGAAAGAAAATGCATAATTCATATTTAAAAATTTAATATCACTAAAAACAATTTCTACAAATTCTTCCAAAATCATCGATCTGAGGGAATAATAACCTTTTTTGGTACTCTATTGGAACACAAAGAATTTGAGAAGATATACAAATGGTTGGCCATAAGTATTTTGATTTGTTTGATGGTTGTAAAGTCATAAAAAAATTAAAAAATTGTCACGAAATTAGAAATAGAGAATGTTAAAATCATAAAAAATTAGAAACTAAAAAGGTTAAAATAATAGTTAAAAAAAAAAAACTTTTATTATTAGAGAACCATAAAATTTCATGATTAGAAATCCCTACAAAATAAGTTCTAGTGTAGTATTGAAAAATAAAAAATAAAAAATATGAAAAGTACCTAAAAGCTTTTTGGAAACCAACTCAAAATAGCTAGAAATATTTTTTTTGATTAAGTAAAACACGTTTTTACAGGTGCTTGAAACCCATTGGTTTACAAAAGAAACAAAAATTAAGTCCTGAACCTAAACAAACAACAAAGAAACAATAGGCCAAGGAAGGCTAGGAGAGCCTGACAAAAACAAACAACCTATAAAAGAGCAAGCGAGCAACGAGTTTTCAAAGGACCCCAAACCTTGTTCAAAACAAACCATCAAGATTTACATCTTGGTCCCATCTTTTGAGAATGTAAAGACATATCAAACGAAGGATTGGAGGATTTGATTTTTTTTCCTTTTATTGATGTCCATCCATCCTCCACCTTCCTAGCATCCTTCTACCAATAAGGGAAAATAGCCCCACAACCACCCCCTAACACCCTCAATTTAGGAGATAAAACAACTAAAGCAACACCAACAACAATGTTATGAATGATAGCAGAAAAAGGGACAACAACACCAATCTGAATCTGAGCCGCCAAAGGGACAACATTCAAATCAAAAATTTCAACAACAAAAGAAGGGACATTAGCAACATTCTTAGACACTGTTGTAGGGACAACTTTTGAATCATTGGGGACAACAACATAATCCTCCACCAAAGAAAGATCAATCTAAGAAGAGCTTTCCTGCCCATCCACAACCATGGATACTTTCTAAACTGTGTAGTGATCATTTGAAACCCCCAACCACCAAGAAGGTGATTTCTTTGATCTTACCTTTTTAGATGAGCATCACGCATCAAGATGGCTAGTCTTATGACATTTCCTGCATCTGAAGGGAATTCCCTAATAATCTAGAAGCTGAATCCAAGAACCATTTGGAGAGGCTAGCTTAATCATTTCAGGGAGCCCCTTGGAGACATCTATCTCCACAAGAATGTGAGCATACATTGTCCTAAACAGATTGAAAGACCTTGAATCAACCAACAAGAAGTCCCCAAGGGCCTCCCCAACAACATCCAAGACTAAATCTAGCCATAAATGAAGGGGAAGATTTGACAACCTTACCCAAAGATGAATCTTATTAAAGGATTTAGTAGTCGGGTGAAAATCCTTATACCAAGGTTTGGCCATCAAGGGGAACCTCTCCTCCTAAGAGAAACCACAACACAGGATGGAATTTCTATCTTTAGCATTTGCAAATTTCACAATAAAAAACCCCTTGCCATAGGGTATATTTGAATTAAATCCAACATGATAGGTTTCGAATATTTGGAAATCCAAGCAAGGAGATCTAAAAGAGAGGGCCAAAAACCCATAAAACGAAAAAATGGTAGTTGTAGAAGAGAAATTGGCCTCATATGTAGAAATCTCATCAACAATTTTTGAATCTAAATGAAGCACAAGTAGGTTACTTATAGAGATAGGCACAACCGAACGAAGCCCTGACTTCACAACAGGACCCCCTATACTTGCCTCAAAAGTAGCCACATTAGCATAAGAGATTGTAGATTGCCCCACATCAACTTGAGACTTAGCATTAGGAGAATAGTTAGCCGCTACAACAAGAACATTTGGAACTACATCCACAATGATCCGAGATTCCATAGGGGGATGAAGAGCATCCACATCCGCATTTGGAGAAAGAACAACACCCCCAGTAGTAGCTAGAGGATAATGGGCGGGAGATTGAAACCTGACTTGAGCAGCGCTAGTAGGAACATCAGAAAAATGGTGAGCAACAACAACATCAAGGGCAGCGGGTGAAGGAACTGCAACACCAAATCGAGTTGTTGCAGGTGGAGCATCCACATCCACACCCTGGGAACAAAGATCATCCACTGAAGCAACAAGTAGATGGAGGGTGGGAGAAGAAAAAATTTGAACTTGAGCATGAGCGGGAACCTTCACATGAGCCTTCATCATCACTAACCACAAAAAAATGGCCAGAAATATTTTATTATGGCTGGGGCTGACAATTTTACAGCAAGAAATATATACTAATTTACTAATGAGATGTATATACTTTTAACTATTAATATGATGTATATATATTAAATCATTTTTTCTATGTGCCTATTATAGTGCTTCATAAATGTACAAGATAATGGCATTTGTATATAGAAGTATTGGCATAATTATTCCACCTTCTTTAGGTACAAATGCTAGCATTTATATACTTTGATATTAATAACATTTTATATAAAATCTAACATAAATTTGTCATTAGCCAAGGACAACTATTACTATATGAATATTGGAAGGAAACAAATATTATCATAGGTGTTATGTAAACAAGTGAATGCATTCTAGTCACTACAACCAATAAAAAGATGACATTGTTTAGGAAATATAGAACCTTATTAATTCATACAAAAATGTCATTTCTCTCTTTTGTTGAGATTAAATGCAACCTTATTGTTGTTCACGAAGGATTGGGTAGTGAAAGTCGCGGATAAATAAAGTTGGTCAAAGAAACTAAAATATTTTGAAGAAAAAAATCAATTTCCATCTCTAGAAAATTTAGATCTTCTCAAGCATTCATTCACATATAAAACTATATATGCAAGTTTTTATTTATCCAAAGAAGAGATTATGGGAGGGAGATCTTAGACATGGGTAATTAAATATATCTACATGGAATAAAGACAACTTGAAATAAAAAATTAGATTTATTAAGTTTTAGACCATAATATCATTGGACATCATTGCCATTCTTATTAGTTCTTGTCAAAGGTAGGATATTATTGCATTCATTCAATTCATTTCTCTAATTAAACTAACCGATCATATTAAAGAATTAAACAAACTTCTAATGTTTATATTTATTATAATCTTGTATGAATTTTTAAATCTCAATTTTCTGAAATCTTATTCGACATACAAATTTTGGTAGGAGCTAAAATTAATTTCTATCATCAAAAAATACAAATACTTTAGAACCTTATCTTTTTGTACCCTATTGCAATCTTGTTAGAATTCATATTTGACAATTTTTTGTACAAACCAAATAAAAGATTGACTTTTTATTTGATAAGAATAATTATATTAAAAAATGAACTAGGAAAACTGATGTAGTACAGGGTAGGAGAATCCCCAAAGGAGATGTCCTATCCCCCAACAATAACCACGCAATGGAAGTATAACAATAAATTAGATATTTAGATCCAAAACAATACCGATTCTCATAATAGAATCATAATATTTACATCCAGTATGGTCAACTTTAAGGCCCTTTCAAGTTATGGCCAAATACATAAGCAATTACAATAACAGTTTTGCAAGACCTTGCAAGATCCAAACTCTTAGCTAGCCTAGACCCACAATATGGTGGAAACCCCAAGAAGAATCTTAACTCTTGCTCACAAGCCACCAAGCAACCTTCTTGTTTTCCAAGCCCACACTTAGCTACTAGCTCTGCTAAACTTCGCTCCTCTCAGCTACTCCATGCTAAATTGAATGACTCAAGACACCACAAGACCCTCTACTTATACTAAAACAAGCCATAGGTCAGCCTAACAAGTTACATTAAATTATTATTCATATTAAATACACACTCAAGCCACAAGTCGGTTTGATAGATTGGATTAAATAAATACTTAGGACAAGCCCCAAGTTTACATTGCATGAATAAATCACATGAAAACATAACATTACATGGCCTTAGGCATAGGTCCAAGTGCTATCCAACAATCCAAATCCAAGATCGCATAAGCCAAATCCCACAGATTGAAGCTCGCATAAAAAATCTCCAAGGTCTATTGGTAAATCAAAAACACATTACCAGTAGCCACCAAAAGGCTCTAATTCCGATAATTATGCAAAATTATGAAAAAGTTCCTCAATGTGCCTTGAACACATCCCCTACTATGCAAACCATAGGTCCACAAATTTGAGCCGCATGCCCCTCCATACATGATTGTTGACTATCCTAGGATACTCCTGCATTAGACACCCTAGGTACTAAGAAAAAATGTTCTCAATACTTGGAAGAACATCTTCCAAGGTTCAACACATAAACCTGAAACTGGTTCTTTACATACATGTCTTTTGGATTATCAACTTGTACACTCTTGTCTTTGTTCCACTTCTGTAAATCCTTTCCTACAATTTTCATCTTCACATATGTCGTTAGTGTGCCACTGGTATGTTTCCCATGCTGATCTCTAACCCTTAGGGAATCATTCAACTCAACTTGGCTACCAAAACTTAGGTTCCTCATACCAAGTTATGCATTTTGCAAAGGAATCAATGAAAAATTCCTACCACCCTTCTCAACAGTAAACACATTCTTGACACAATCATGTACTACCCTGTAATCATATTGCCAAGGTCTGCCAAGTAATATGTGACAACTACTCATAACTACAATATCACAAAATACTTGATCCACATACTGCCCACTCTGAAAATTAATAAGACATTGCTCCCTCATTTCCAAAGCATGTTCATCTTGTAACCAATCAATCCTGTAGGGACAAGGATGTCTCACCCTCTTCAAATCAAGTTTCTGAACTATCTCCTCTACAACTAGGTTATCATTACTACCATCATCCATAGTTACATTCCAACAACTACTTGCAGACTTACAATGAGTCTTGAACAAATTCCTCATCTGACAAGGTTCTAACACCTTCTTACCAATCAACACTCGTCAAACTAGAAAGTTCTCCTCCTCCCTCTCAAGCCCATTCACTGAATCCACATTCTCATGTACTACAAATCTCTTCTATCACCATCCTTCTGAGAAAATTCAAAAGATCTATGTCCTTCTTCACCACACCTAAAACAAGTACCTTTAAATTCACCTCTCTATGTTCTCTTCCTTTGTTCAATAGGTTTTGGTTCATCTTTAGCAATCTATTTATCTTTCATCTACTTCTCCTTCCCTTGGGAACTACCTTGATATATTCTCTTCAACTTTTCTTCTATCCTTAGAGCATACTGATAAGCATCTTCAACTGAATCGATCTTCAACGTACCAATCTGATCTTGGATATTGAATCTCAAATGAAATTAACATATCTAGCCACCTTTTCTTTAGAAAGTTATCTATATCCAAATCAAATTATTAACTTATAGAATTCTTTGGTATTATCTTTTACTATCATCCTTCTATTTCAAATTTTGCAATCTTTTAAACAACTCAAGTTCATATTTAGTAGGAATGAACTTAGCCTTCACTGTTGTTACCATCAATCTCCACCTAGTGATCTTCATTTCACCTTCATCTTCTCAATCTCTTTGAAATTATTTCCTCCATAAAGCAACATGTCCTTTCAATTTAGTCTATGCCAACCTCACTTTGAGTAGATCTCCAATATCCTTTAACTCAAAGTAGTCTTCCAACTTACCAATCCAATCAATTAGGTCTTCAGGATTCAAAGTACCTGATAAATTAGAAACATCCATCTTATGCTTTAGCTTCAACTGAGCTTCAGTTCTATCCAATCGACCAATTCTATCTTCTACTGATTTCTCCATTCGATCAACTCTGTCTTCACCACTAGATCTAACAACCTCAAAGTATTCAACAACTTCCTCATAACTATCTTTTGTACTCACATTTCTAGGTACACCAAATATAGCCCTCATGATCTCATAGATCATATCATTCTTCATCAACTCCATTTCAAATTTGAAATATGATTTAACCTTCACTGAAATCATAGTCTCCATAGCAACACAAAGATTTGCAATTTCCCCAGGTTCTAATATTCTCAGAGGCATCTTCCAATATCTTTGCAAACCCAAAGCAAAAAATGTTAGGATTAACTACGAATAGAAATAAGAATTACATGCAAATATAACCAATATCAAAAAATAATGAATCACACAAAAGAGAACAGAGGACACCAAGATTTAATGTAATTCACCCAATCCCTAGGCTATGTCCACCAAATATTGAGTCCAATATTATTATTATCCAGTGATTACAACCTGATTACAATTCGTAATCCTTTACAATTGAATACAACCACCAGAAGTAATTATCGCATCACACACATTATGAAATCCCTAACCCTAACCCTTTTTTATACAAGATTTTTGCCACTTTAGGGTTATGATTAATAACAACATTTTGGCCATAAAATGCCGATAAAATAACCCCAAGTTTTTTTCCTTGGGGGAAACAATCATGGCCTATTGGCCCTGGTTGTGTTGGAGTTGCCACCTCCAAACCCCTGCTTGGGGCTCGACCCATCCCTAAACTCCGTCGAGGAATTATGGAGTATGTACAATACTTCCTTGATTAGTCACCACAAACTAACACACAATCCACAATATCAACTAGCTCTGACATGACTTAATGTAGTACAAGACAAAAGAATCCTTAAAGGAGATGCCCTAGCCCCTAGCAATTACCACACAATGAAAGTATAACAATAAATCAGAGTTTTAGATCCAAAACAATGCCAATTCTCATATTATAATAATAAGATTTACATCAAACATGGTCGGCTGCAAGGCCTTTTGGGTTATGACCAAATACATAAGCAATTACAATAATAGTTCTGCAAGACCTCAGAAGATCCAAACTCTTAGCTAGCCTAGACCCACAATCTGGCAGAAAGCCCAAGAAGAATCTAAACTTGTGCTCACAAGCCACCAAGCAACCTTCTTATTTTCCAATCCCACACTTAGCTACTAGCTCTATCGAACTTCACTCCTCTCAGCTATTCCATGTTGAATTGAATGAATCAAGACACCACAAGACCCTCTAGTTATACTAAACCAAGTCACATGTCAGCCTAGAAAGTGACATTAAATAAATACTCATTAAATACAAACTCAAGGAATAAGTCAGCTTGAGATACCGAATTAAATAAATACTTAAGACAAACCCCAAGTTTATAATGCATAACTAACTTAGATGACAACATAACATTACACGCCCTTAGGCATAGGTCCAAGTTTCATCCAATGATCCAAATCCAAGAGTGCATAAGCCAAATCCCACATATTGAAGCTCATGAATACAATCTCCATGGTTTTCTATTAAATAAAAAACATGTTACCAATTGCCGCCAAAGGCTCTAACTCCAACACAATGACTCCAATAATTATGTGCACTTAGGACAAGGTTCCCTAATGTGGCTTGAACACATCCTCAATTGCATGAACCATAGGTCCACAATACTGAGTCTGATGCCCCTGCATATAGCATTGATGACTACCCTAGGATGCTCTTGCATCACCAACTGTACATAGAAGGATCAATCATTTCAAAATATTGATAATATCTGACATACATGTGAAATACGAAACATATTTGCAATGTTGAAAATAAAAACTTGCAGTGTACGAACATTTCAAGATTGAAAGAGAAAAATATTTCCTTATGTTTCGTAAAGATTCCCTAATTTCTTACGTTTGCTTATGTTCATTATAATCTATAATTCCTCATAAATACAAATAAACCTTGGCCTAAACTTAATGTTTGCTAATCCAAAAGAAGGGATTATATTTCTTGCCTGACCTATCTATTACAATGTATTCACATTTTCCATTACTAAATATAAAATGTTAAAGTGTAGAAGTAAATGAGGATAGGGAATTTTTGTTAATTTAATTAAAATTTTAAGTATTTTAAGTTACATAAATTAATTTTTTTTCATCGAATACAAAATAAAATAAATTAATAACAATCAATTGATTTTTATGATTTTTAATTTTTTTATTAAGAATTTATTTAATTTTTCAATTGATGGATTTTAATTAATGATATTATTGATATATTAATGCAAAAAGAAGATAAATAAATTGATTAACTAAAGTTGTTATTATTAATTATTATTCTAATTTTTTCTTTCATTTCTTGTAAACATATATACTCTAATCTATATATACATTTCAAACGTTCATCTAACTTTATTTTTATTTGATTTCTTTTTATCTATAGTTTCCTTCTTTTTATCTATTGGCAAGAACTTTAACACATTGTGTCTCTTGTTAGATGGGGATTCATTTGATATTGAGGTATTGGAATCTCATATGATATTATATTCTTAAATAAACTCATCTTATATGTTGGTACAAACATGTTAATTCTTAGTCAAGACATTGATATTAAACATACTCATATTCATACTACCTTGCATATTCTTATATCAATGGTGATTGAATCTGGAATAGAAAACATTATCTTACATAATCTTCACTATCGAGGATAAGTGGGAGTTTCTAATAGAGTGAGTGAGAGGAGTTGTATAATTATTCTAGTTCATACTTGGAAAAGGGTCATTATAGTTTTTGGCATCCTAGTTTTGAGGTTTGAGAGCAAGATTTTGTGTTTTTAGTTGCAAGTTTGGACAACTTAGAGAGTTTTGTTGGTATCAAGGAAAGTTGTCATGTTTATCATCATGGTCTTTTTTGTTTAAATAGATATTATATATATGTTATTTTAGCTTGTCTAGGTAAAATGAAATGGCATTCATGAAATATCTTTTATGTGTATTTTTAGGGTAGCTATATTTTCTATTTGTCATATTTTTCTCTGCTCCTTTATATTTATTAGTCCATGATAGACTAAAAATTAATGTATTCATGCAATTTCTACTATTTACACCTGTCAATGAAATGATTTTATTTTTTAATGATTTTACATAAGAAGAATTATGTCTACTCTGATTGGTTGGATGAGTGAATAGTCAGTGCATGGCTTCTTAAAATTATAAAAAATCATTTGCAAATTTATGTTTTACTTTTTCTTAGCCAAACACTTTTTGGAATTTTTAGAAGTATCTATTCATATATAATGTTTGTATGTATCAAATTTTTTAAATATTAAAACTTTCCCTACAAACATTCATTTTGAGCCTTATGTATTTGCGTCATTGTTATAAATAGCAATGTGGGATGATATAAGTAGACAAGTTATTGATCTAGAAATGGGTGGATGAATTTATTTTGTACAATTAGGTATAGTGCTAATAATTATGCAAATTGTCACTAATTGATATGATTACAAGTCAAAAAAATTGCAAAATTTAGTTTTGGTTCAATTAGTAGTCCACTATTGACAACTAATTATGTGGGGTTTTTCCCCTTCTCAGACCATGGTTTGCTTTGCATGTTTGTTCACAAAACATATGTGTTCAATGTATAAAGATAAAGAGTTAGGAATTGTTTATTTATTAACATGTAGTGAATGAAGGTACGAAATTAGAATTTGTAATTTAATAACAATGTACAATCTGAAAGATTCATCACTGCAATATAGTCATCCATTTTAATAGGCCATTTTTTTACTAAAGTTACAGAGAAGCTCTTCTAAGTTTATCTTCTTAGCATATTTTGAGGTAATCAACTCATTTTGTCAACTTGTCTTTTTCTCTGATCTTTTGTTGTAGTTTTTGTTTGAAGTTTACATTATCTCAAACATTTACATTGTGCTATTTGTTTTTCCTTGGCCACTTTCTTTGGGTTTTGACACAATAATTTTTTAATTTTTTTTTTGTTATAACTTTGAACTTATTTATTTTCCTATTTATAATAATGTCACAAAATGCTGTTTGGTAATGACTTTGTCTCACTATGGTGGTTGGCTCATTTTATACAACATGCAATAGAAACAACCAATCATGCAGTACCAAATCCACATGACATTGTTTCACACCATCACATATTGTTTGTAGGACCCATTCCTTAAAAAAATTAATAGGTTGAAACTAATTAAAAAATTAATATAAAATAATTTCAAAATTTAGTTGTAATTATTTGTAAGAGTAAGATGATCCAATCAAGGTCTATGGAAAGCTATAGTTTTGTCACCCTATAGTGGTAGGCCAATCTTGAAGAATATGAAATAGAACTAACCGCTCATATAGTACCACACTCACATGACATTGTTTCACATCATTACACATTGTTAGTAGGACCTATAACTTGAAGAAAAAATTAATAGTTAGAGCTAATACAGACCTTAAACTTGTTAATTTGTTTATATGTTTTATAAATTAAAAATCTAATAAATCAAAATTGAAGATGTTTACAAAGATTATACAACGAATCATGAAATGTTGCATAATACAATTACTCAAAATTTCTACAAGTTTATAAATAATTTATAAATAAAAATTGGAAAAAAATCAGTGGATTTTCACTGGTATAAAGAAATCATTTGAATTTTACAACGTGATTCATAATTCATGAGTTATAGTATAAAGTATAAATACCTAATAATAGTCTAAGACTTGACAATATCTTAGAAAATGGTAAACCTCATTTAATGACAATATACTTGTCATGATTGACCGAAATACAATTGTCAATCCATATCCTCAAATTGAACTTCACTTTTTTTTTGTTCTTCCCTTCATCTTGGTTGCTTGAGTTTATCTCATCACAACTACTAGAACTTGATGTATACTACGATTTTACATATATCATTATTATTTTTTAAATGATGCCTAATACTCTTCTTTCACTTGTGAAAGTCTAGGGTGCGAGTGTCCTCTCATAGGGATCTTTTGAAACATTATACCAAATGGGAAAAAAATTCAAACAAACTTCTAGGTTGTTGTTGAGTTTGTTTCTTGTCTTTGATTTCAAAAACCTCGATGCTGTGAAATACTCACACCCTCAAAAAAACCCAATATCATTATTTGATACAAGTTAACATGTTTGAAGTATTCTGAGAGTTCTTCACACAACATTGGGCTCTAACTTATTTTTACCCGAAGTCATGTTATTGATTCTCAAGTCTCTTTTGAAAAACTTGAATATTGAAAATAAATCAAAGTTGAAAATTAAGCTTCCAAACACTTCAAACCCATCTTGCTCAAAAGCTTCCAAAGTCTTCCACTCCATCTTCCTCCAAAATTAGTTTACCACTTCATACATCTAAACCTCAAGCTATTTCTTCGATGATTCCTCCACGATTCCACCACCCTTCAAAGTGTGTGTCAATGTTGATCTTGCATACTTTTTCACCAACCCTTATGCAATCCTTTCAAGCCTATACTTACCCATACTATCCATCCTCTTTCTAGACTTCCAAAGAATAAAGCCTTGTCCTCCATATACCTCTATATTCTTTACCATCTCCCTTCCATCATCCTATCAACATCTATGAGCATACTTTTCAGCGGCCTTGGCCTATCATGACTTATCCTTCCAATAGGAGTACTATCCAAATTGGAAAAACTTGAATTCTTTCTAAAAATCCAAAAAAAGAGGAAAAAAAGAAGAAAAAAGAAAGAAGAAGAAGAGAAAACCTAGTAAACAAGCACCTTGGTAGAAAAAGTAAAGAAAAATAGTATTTTCCTATGATAAAAACCACTTCTTGTGGTTCCTTGGGAAAGTACCATGATGAAAAGCTTGAAAATAGGTGTCATGTGTAATTCTTCCCTAATCCATCCATTTTGTTGTTTCTCTTTGATGCAGGAGCATCCAGAGGTATAAGGGCAATCCTGTGTCACCCAAAAAAATGTACTTAGACTTAGTTTCTGTTTCATGTCTTTACATTTTTGGATACCCATTTGGGTCAAATAAAGGTTCCAACTCTCACAGTTCCACTATCAGTGTGTTTGGAAATCCCAAAAAATAGGAACATGCAATTTGGCCATCATTTTGGTGACCTAGAAGGTGTGAATTGACCAGATGAATGTAATTGTGATTTAGAGCGTTCCAAAAAAAGAATCAGGTCAAAAGGCCCCACGGTTTGAAAGTTATTGCAGTTTTTCGAGTTTTGGAGACCTCCTAAGAATGCTTCAAAGTCAGGTTAGGGGCATTAAATGACCTCAAAAAGGGCCAAAAAATGGGGGATGAGCAAAGCTAGTCCATAAGGCTATAGAGCGCTTCGAGAGCTTTCCGAAAATGTAAACGGTTCGTCAATCAGAGCTACGGTTCAAAAGTTATGCCTCCCGAAAGTTCGGTTACCATTTTTGGATTCTTCTAGATTTGCACCGACTTCTAACGCCGCTTCTGGAACCTTCTATTTGGTCGGTGGATGCCTACTAGCACTTTCTAGAATGTACTCCTAGTCCTTAACCCTTCGGGGTCTATTTAAGGAGATTTCTGGCATTGTAAAAGGCAGTTCGGAGTGGAGTTTGAGAGGAGGTACTAAAAGGAGGAATCATCTCTAGATTTATGCTATTGTAAGCCCTTAGGGCATGTTTGAAGTTTATTTTCTCTACACTGTTTGTACTAGCTTATTTTCTCAGTTAATATAATTTTCCCTTTTCTGTTGGTTCTATTCTGTTCTTGGGTTGTGTCTCCATCACTCTTTGATCTTGACAATGTTGATTTGTCTTTTAAGTATTGGCTATCTTATTCACCAACTTCCCTATTATGATCTTTCCAATTCACTCATAGCTTTCATATCTAGCTTCATTCTTATTTCTCTACCTTGTCGCTATCCTATCCAGTTGACCTTGTGATTTTGATTACAATAAGGATAGAAACATGGTTCTTATAAGCCTCTTGACGTATCCACCCTTTTGTGCTATACACTTTCATGACATCATGTCATTATCCTATATGCTACCTCACTTATTGGATTTCATTGCCTATGTAAAACATGCTTCATATGGATATTTTACCATTTTTCCTTAACTTGGGTACACTTGAGGATTCCATCCTTGAGGATCACTTTCATTTTCTTCATTCATCCTTACCTATCCATAGTATCTATTATCTTGCTAATCCATCATGTCCTACACCTTGCTAGACATTGGGACAAAATGATGTGAGCTTGTGTAAGAATTAGTCAATCTTGCCAAGTGGTGAAAACCTGGAATTTGGTGCTACTTGAGACACTTATTATTATGTCTATCATGATGCCACTTTCTGCTCAGATTTCTTCCATCTCATATCTCTTTTTCTTTTCTTTTTTTGGAATTGATCCTTGTCTAGTTATAGGTGGCACAAACTATATAGCTTATTGGGCCTCTTGGTTGCATTGGCATTTCTCTGGTAGCTCTCTCAAACAATGTTTTTTAACACTTCCCTTGACATTGAGTGTTTCTCAACACTTATCAAATAATTTTCCTATAGTCTAGGATGTTGTGATATTTATCACTGATAGACTTAAGTTCTAGGAAGACAATCTTGAGACTTTCACACATGCACTTAAACTGAAAACTAGTGAGACTTGTTGGCTTATTTTTTTGTTTGTTGTCTATGATGATTTATTTGATAAGTGTTAATTCCCTAATAGTCTCTTGAGGATGCCATGAAATAGAGGATTGGGGGCATGAGACATGTTTTCCTTTGATTTTTGTTTGTGGGTGTGCTTTGTAGATATTAGGTGTATTGAGACACATCTTGCTTGACCCACTTGATACTTAGGATCTTCAAATATATGTCTTTTTCTATTTTTTGCAAGACCATACTTATGGACATCTTGATATTTTGTGTCTTGATGCAAGCATTATCTTACTACAGTAAATCTAGGGAATCTAACTGCATTGTCATCTTGATCTTTATGTCTTTGGTGCATAGGTTGGGTTCCCACACCTCTATTTGATATAGATCATATTCATATCCTCATAGTTTTACAAGTGATGATTGTATGAAATTTCTATGTCCTTAATAAGGCTCAATGATAAGAACTAGGACCAACTTATATAACCCTTGCAATTACATCTTTTCATAATAGCTTTCATTCTAGGGTCATTCAAGCTTAGTTTTGCAATTGAGTGTCGAGAGAGTCTCTTTAATCTTTCTTGGACGTGTTGATCAATTGCATTCATCCTCTTAGTTATTATCGATCATGTCTTCATCTTCTTTTGATATTTTCATCTCATAACTCTTTTCTTCTACGTTTTCATCATAAGGGTTAATCTTATTATCACATCTATCCACCCTTTTGGACCCCTTATATATATACTCTTTGACTATTTTTGACCTAATTTTTGAACTCCTAGGTTGTCACACAATTTCATCCTTACCTAATTTTGATGTCTTGGATCCATTTTCAAGATCAAAATCAAAATTTGTGTTCATCTTGAAAATCAAAATCATGTTTTAAAATTCTTCGTTCTTCGGTGTAGTTGGTGTTATAAAGCAAAGTCCACCAAGATAACTGGGGAGGGGGGGTGGGGTGAATCAATTATGCAATAATTTTTTTTTTAATAACATTATTAATTTTGAAATATATAAACAATAGATGCAACAACCATAGAAAGATAGCCATACACAACAATACCAGATTGTTAACTAGGGAAACCCTTGATAGAGGGAAAACCCAATGGGGATGACACCCACAAAATGATGTACTAATATAAAATTTCTTTGTTAGAGGATAGACCCTTTTAAGATTCAATGAAATACAATCTGTACATATGAGTACCTACTAGGAGACTTTGAATCCCTATTAGGAGATTCCAACCCTATTAGGAGATGAAAATAAAACCATTGAACCCACTATCCAATTAGCCTCTATACTATTCCTTTTGAATAATAAAATGTGAAACAATATCTATTCAACAAAAAACTTTTCTTTCCAAATATAGTTCCTTGTAAGCTCACTGTGCCTCAACTACACCAAACTCTACTATGATCTTCACAAATTTGCAAACCAAGTTTGCACAATAGATATTACTAAGATATGATCGTATACCACTACAAAATGATATCATTGATGACTACAACAAAGGAAACAATATTTCCTTTATACGAAGTCCTTAAACAAGTTATTGAGTTGGCCTTGAGGCTTTCTTAATTTATAATAATAATATAGGACCATCTTAAGATATTACAATACATGTCACATTACAATTTTACACTTTATCCAAGATTACACACAAGCTGTCGGCTCACAGTCTTCATAAAATTTCACTCAATGATCTTCAAGTTATGTCCTCTGAGCCAAATAATCTCTAACATGTCTTCAACCTCCATCTCAGTCCGCTCAAGCCAATCCCATCTTTGTGAGAAGATAGAATCAACACATCAGTACATGCTTTCTAGAAATATTGTGTGAAAGCTGCCTTCACCAAAATCTTCACAACTCTGTCCGATCTACACATTTACTTATGTGCTCTTATTTTTATCATCTAGACATACTATAGAACATAAAATCAACTTCACATAAGCTGATTTTCAATCCTCAAAATGTGCCAAATGCTTCTTCTTCTATAACTTTTCCAGTCTTCATAGAATAACTAGTATGTTGAAATCAATGACAAACACTGTCATGAATGTAACACATAAGCTCTTAATCATGTCTTAAGAAATACTAATATACCCCCCCAATTAATATCATCAACATTCATGCTAACAATCTCCTCCTTTGGCATTGATGGAAACATAGATGAAAAACATCTAAGTTCTAGGAATACCAAATATACTTCTTCCTCGTCTACCTTTACTCCCCCATTCATGTTTCTCATGAATGTAATAATACATCAAGTAATCAACATGCATAAGGAAGGTGTTAATCTCCACCACACATCAACATCTTTCATAAATCCTCTTCATCAATTAGTTGTTTCTCTTCCAAATACACATCTCTCCTCAAAGAATGTTCATCTCTCCTTGAAAAACATCTTTCCAAAGAATGTATTGAGTATAATTTTTTTCATGTACTCATATCTTTCATGTTTTACATGTATATATCTCTCCCCCATTGACATCGATGACAAAGGTATCATTATGTTAACTCTCAAAGTTCAATAATTTCCAAAACAATGTGTTAAGCTCCAGTGTCCAAAGACACTATAGAATATCAATACTAATACCAAGATCCCTCAATGACTAATCTCAAGCACAAATACTCCCCCATAGGAGAAGCATCATGCATCTAGTCAAGACAAAGAAATGGTGCTCTACTACCAACTGGACTATTGCAATCTCTACATTAACTACTCTGAAGTAGGTTAAGGCATAACCCCAAGAATATATCTCAAATACTCAAATGTGTCCTTAGCCAAAGGTTTTGTAATATATCTTCTATTTTATCCTTTGTGCTAACATATTCCAATCTTATCTCTTTCTTTGCAACTTTTTCTCTCAAAAAGTGATACTTAATAGATCAATTGTTTGTCTTTGAATATAATACTCGATGCTTTGACATACTTATAGCACTTGTGTTATCACAATGTATGATAACAAGTTCAGTGAATTCTATCCCAATGTATTTCAAAAATTGCTTCATCCAAATAATCTGATTACAATTTTTTGCTATTGCTACATACTTTGCTTCTATTGTGATTTGTAAAATGCAATCCTATTTCATGCTCAACTAAGAAACCAATCTTCCTCCCAAGAAGAATGTTCCACCACTGGTGCTCTTTCTATCATCTATACTTCCTTCCCAATAAAAATTAGTGTATGCACATAAAGTGACATCGTGTGATTTTTCATACCATAATCCATAATTAGGTGTGCCTTTCAAATATCTAAAGATTCATTTTGCTGCTGCATATTGTCTCTTTAGGATTTGACTGAAATTTTGTCACTATTCCATTTGCATTAGCTATACCATGTCCAGTGTGTGTCAATTACTATAATCCTCCAATCATAGATCTATACTTTTTCTATTTAACAATAGGGTAATCATCTTTGCTAGATAACTTACATCTAGTTACCATAGGTGCTCCAATAGGTTTACAATTTCCCAATCCAAATATTTTCTGAAAATATTTAAGATACTTTGTTTGTAATATAAAAATTCCATCATTGTTATGTACAATCTACAATCTCAAGAAGTTATTCATCTCTCCAATCATACTCATCTCAAATTTTTTCTTTGTTTCCTCTAAAAACACCTCACTTGCTTCATCATTATCTCTAAAAAAATGTAGTTTACAAATACTAAAACAACTAGTAATTGTTTATCATTATTTCTTAGATATAAGTTACTATCAACATTATCTTTCACAAATCCCAAATTTGTCAAGCATTTATCCAATCTTGCATACCTGGCTCTAGGTGGTTGTTTCAATTCACACAATGACTTTTTCAATTTGCAAACCATATCATCTTTATTTTTCAAAGAAAAATTACCAAGTTGTTCAATTTATACCTATTCTTCTAGTTCTTGATTTACAAAAGTTGATTTGACATCCATATGATAAACTTTAAATTTCTTGTTAGCTCCATATGCCAAAAAAATTCTTACTGCTTCTAGTCTAGTAATAGGTGAAAAAGTTTCTTCAAAATCAATTCCTTCTTGTTGTAAATAACCTTTACTTAATAATCTTGATTTGTTTCTCACAACTTCACCTTGTGCATTCATCTTTTTTTTGAATACCCATTTAGTTTCAATAACATTCTTATCTTTAGGTCTAGGAACCAATTCCCAAGTGTTGTTATTTTCAACCTAATCCAATTCTTCTTTCATAGCTTTTATCTAATATTCATCTTTACAAGCTTCATCAACATTTTTAGATTTAACTTGAGAAATTAAAATAGTTCTTCATGTACCTTGTTCCTTGTCATAAATAGTTTGTCCTTAATTCCAATGATCTACTCAACATGATGACTCTTTGCCACATTTTAGTTAGGTGTCACTTGCTCAATTTTGATTTTTGCTCTAGGTTTTGATCTAGATTCTTCTCTCTATTCTTCTCTTAATTTAGTTTGCAAATTAGTGTCAGTTTCATATAATAATTCCTACTCAACATACTACATGTTAGTTCTTGGATTAGTTTCCTCATCATAGTTCTAATCAAGTATCCTTTCTTGAATTCTAATTTTTTCATCAACTCTCACATTAGAACTCTCAACAATAGTCTTTGATATCTAATTAAAACATCTATATGCTTTTATTTTCAATGAATATCCAAGAAACATAATATCCTCGAGAGTTATGCCCTTCTTATGGTTGTGTAATCTATCTATGAAAAGAAAGGAAAACTAAAATTGAAAGTATGTCTAGAAATTTGATCACCTCAAAAGGATGAGGGCATATCCCTACTACCTTATTTTCCAAACACACCAAATGCTACCTGTTCAATTCTAGAGCCTTTAATCTATGGAAAAAAGGAGGCTCTTGATTATGCTAGGTGTTTGTTCATTCCTTAGCTAGATCACACATCAAATTTGGCGTTTCTGGCATTTTTATTCACTCATGAGAGTAAAGAGCATAGTCCTAGCACCAAATCAGAGATTTGAAATTAACTAAGACTATATTTAAAAAGAGGATATGCCATAATTTAAGTAAGAAAACAAATGGGTTTAGGCCTACTTGATTTGAAGCTAGTAAAAGGCTAGGCACATTTTTTAGACTTATCCACTTTGTTTACACAGATTTGACGACTAGTTTTCTTCCTTTCAAATTTTGAAAGACTTTTAATCACCCATAATTAAAAAAAAAAAATTAAATTTGGTTGTTTTTTAGTTTCATCAAATGGATCATAGAAACCTGCATAAGTGCTGCAAAATATTTTAAATACACTATAGAATATAATATATGTGTTATGGAAATAGATAGAAGTGTTGCATAAACATATGTATGTGCTACAAAAAGATGTAAAAGAATTATAGGACAAAACAAATTCATCTTAGAATATTATAAATGTGCCAAAATAGAGATTAAAAGTGTTGAAAAAAGAAACTAAGTTCCATATGCATTGCATAAGATCCTGGGAGCTTTTGTGGGCAAGATTTGTCCTCCTAAAGCACCAATGAATCTTCAAGTAATGAAACTTACAAGATCTGACCAAGAAACCAACTCTAGAAAGGAAATTTATGATAATGAAGCTTAGAGCCCCATGATGGGCGCCATTTTGTACATGAGATATCATGTATTCATGAGACCTTGGCGTGAAGATTTGTGAGAGTGATAGTAAAGCTAAAGTACGCCCAAGAAAAAAACTATCAAATTAGAAATTTGTAAACATCCCATGTTTCCCTAATTACAACTGCTAAAATTTCCCTCATATCAACATCTCAGTGATAGTTCTAGAATGAGATTATGCAATTTGTGCAGATCTATGATAAAAAGGCTATATGAGGTCTATGTGAATGCAAGCTTTAACAAGATATGAACATGAAAGTACTATAGATATGTGCATGAATGATACTAAACAATACTAAATAATTCTAGATAATGATTAAATAATGCTAAAATGGTGCTAAAATCCTCTATAGTAGTGATACTAGATGACTTAACAATGCTTTTCTCTAGTATGCCTATAGTAAGGATACATAAAGACTAGGGTACTTTTCTCTTGATTTTTCCCTCTATTTATAGGATTTTAGAAGGGGTTGGGGTAAAGATGTAGGAATTTTTTTATTATCAGTGCTAATGGTAAATCTAGATATATCTCATAAAACTCGAAAAGGAAAAGTCCAATTAACTTGCATTGTGAAGATAAATAGGATTTTTCATTTCCTTTTCAATCCAAAAGGGTGGATTTTCACTTTTGAGAGGATAATGACTTTATTTGATTTATTTAATTTGCATTTCTTTTAAATTTTTCCTTTTCTCTTTTGTTTGATTTTTTATTTTCGTTTTTTGCATTTTCCTCTCTGAAATGATTTTTGGATTTTGAATTGTAAAATGATCGAGGAATTAGATAATTAATTGATTAACTTAATTAATTAAATAACTTGATGTTATGATTAATCCAAATGTCTATTAGTTTCCCTTATTTTCTCTAAATTTGTCCTTACTCATTATTGATTTGATGAAAATTTTGCTTCCAAAGTCTTGCCAATTTTGAGGTGTCTACACTATTAGAAGATGTTTTTCATTCACACTTCTCTGCCATTGACATCAATGACAAAGAGTTAGATTATGTCAATCATCTACTCCAAGTCTTCAACTAGCTCAAGTGTTTGTAGACATTGTTCTATACCAACTACCAAGAGTCCTTGATGAATCAACTCATCACAAATGCTCCCCAATATAGGAAGCATTGACATTCAATCTAGATAAAGAATAGTGCTCTATACCACTAGACTGATGCACTCTTTACATCATCTATTTAGAAGTAGGTAGGGGCATAACCCCAAGCATACCTCATAAATATTGAAATATATCCTTAAGAAAAGGATTCATAAAGATATCTATAATTTTCTCTTTTGTACTAACATATTCCAATCTAGTTTCTTTCTTTACAAATTTATCTTTCAATACATAATACTTAATGGATATATTCTTAATATTAGAATGCTACACAAGATTCTTAGACATACTTACTACACTTGTGTTATCACAATGTATGATAACAGGTTTTGAAAATCTATACCAATATCCTTTAACATCTTCTTCATCTACATGATGTTATTACAATTGTTTGTTGATGCTACATACTATTCTTTTTTGAAATCCATGAGATACAGTCTTGTTTCTTGCTTAGCTAAGAAACCAATATCCCTCCAAGGAAAAATGCTCCACCACTTGTACTCTTTCTATCATCCATATTGCCTACCCAATCCACGTTAGTATATGCACATAAAGTAAAGTCACTCGATATGTCATACAACATGCCAAAATCATGGGTACCCTTTAAGTATCTGACTATTCTCTTTACTAATGCATAGTGTGCTTCTCTAGGATCTGTTTGAAATCTTGCTACTATACCAATTGCATTTTCTATATCTAGACTGGTGTGAGTCCAATATTACAAGTCTCTAATCATGGAATTGTAATTCTTCTTCTCAACTATAGGTGTCTCATATTTTCTAGATAACTTGTGACCAGTTATCATAGGTGTTCCAACATGTTTACAACTTTCCAAGACAAATCTTTTTAATGAGACTTTCAAATACTTAGTCTATGATAGGAAGATATAATCACTATTTTGTACAATCTGTAGACCTTAGAAATACTTTATCTCACCAATCATACTCATCTCAAATCCATTATTCATTTCATCAACAAATTTTTCACTTACTTCATCGTTTCCTCGAAAGATTATGTTATCCACAAATATCACAATAATCAACAGTCCATTCTCAAGTTCTTTCAAATACAAATTACTATTTTTTGTACCTTTAAAAAATCTCAATTTTGCCAAATACTTGTTCAATTTCATATACTAGGTTCTAGGTGTTTTCTCTAGACCATACAATGCTTTCTTCAATCTACATACCATATCCTTGTTGTCTACCAAAGGAATCCTTTAGGATGCTCAATGTAAACTTCTTCTTTAAGTTCACCATTAAAAAATGATGACTTTCCCTCCATCTAATACACTTTGAATTTCTCACTAGTTGCATAAGCCAATAACACTCTTACTACTTCAATTTTGGCAATAGGGGTATATGTCTCTTCATAGTCTATACCTTCTTGCTATGAATATCCTTTGCATACCAATCTTAATTTCTTTCTTACAACCTCACCTTGTTCATTCATTATTGTTTCTAAAAACCCATTTAGTTCCTATAAAATTCTCTGTCTTTAGGTCTAGGAACCAATTCCCATGTCTCATTCTTCACAATCTGATCTAGTTCTTCGTTCATTGCTCAAATCCAATGATCATCCTTGCATGCCTCATCTATGCTCTTTGGTTCAACCTGAGAAATCAAAAAAAATTCTATATGTACTTTATTTCTTTTCATAACTCCTTTTTATGTACTTCCAATAATCTAATTAACAGGGTGATTCTTTGTCACATTCCTATTAGGTGTAGGCATTACTATTTCAACTCTTACTTTTTCTCTAGGTTCAAATCTTGGTTCTTCTATCTGTTCAACAACTTGAACATTATTTTGTAAATCATTGGTAGTCTCAAAGAAAAATTCAACATTTTCTATAGTAGGTTTAGGATTAGCTTCTTCTTCATCAGAATTATAATCCAACATTAATTCTTTAACCCCATACTTCTCATCCACTTTTACATTTGTGCACTCAACAATAGTCTTAGTTCTTTGATGAAAACATCTATAAGGTTTTCTTTTCAATGAATAATCAATGAGCATGTTTTCATTGCTTCTTGCATCAAACTTACTATTGGCCATTTTTGCCCCCACATTCAGCCCATCATTGATAACCAATCAGAGAGATCTTCAATGGGCTAAGTTCTTTGTAGAGGGTTAATATCATGTAGGTTGGCAGCTAACATTTTGAGCTGGCTTGATTTGTTCTTTAACCAAGTGACCTCAGTTTCCTCTTTTGTTGAGTTGGCTCAGGCTACAAGATCTGATGACCCATATTTTTTTGTGATATGGTCTTCTCATCTCATGAAAGTGAGATATTTCCAAGTGTCACCATTCTAGCATTTCATCATAGGCTAGTGTCTCTACAAGACTCTAAAGCTCAAAATTGCATGTAACGCTGCTACGTGTCACCATTTTTGCGCTTCCTCATACTGTAATGCTTTGTCAAGGCCTTGAAATCCAAAATTGTTTCACATGGTAGAGCATCCCATCTCTGGGAAGTCAACTCAACATGCACATGTGCAAATCAATGACGAAGATTCAATAGAAGATTAAAAGATCACCACCCAATCTATCAAATGGAAAAATATATGATGCTACCACACATCACCATTCTAATGTTTTGTCACTCCATAATACTTTTACAAGGCTCTGAGACCTAGATTTGTGCCACATAGTGGGGATCCCTACCTTTCATGCTATCTACCTTCTTCATTGAGGGATTCTCACTGCATCTAAGATGATAATCTCATGGGGAGTATCTATATTGATGACTATGTTTTAATCTCTTATTGGGGAGAGTTCCTATGACATGTAGACCATCTATTTGAAAGAGAAGACCTTCATCAATGGCTAACATTTTTTTGGGGGAATCAGATTCCCCCCCCATGGTCAACCCTACATGTTGTAGGCAGATAACACATCTTGTTATCCCTCCTTGTGTTTTTTTCCTGTAGCATAAATCAACTTCTTGTGGCCATTTCATGCCTTCAGGGCATGTTCTTCAATTTTGAGTGACTTCTTGGGCCTTGTTTGCATGACGCCAATGCACTCCATGCCTCTTTAATGCATGAAATGATAAAATATTTGGTGATTGTATATCTTTTATGGCTGGGTGCATTGATTTGGGTTTCTTCCTATCACTTCATGGGCATATTGCACTTCATGATCAAATTTCATTTTGACTCTCAGTTATTGCTCTCCTCTACAACTAAACTCTAGCTTAGTTGGGGTTTGAACTTCAAGCTAGATCAAAGTTATGCATGAACTCTATAAAAGAAAGTTGTAAATATTTTTGAAGGGTTCTTGTCTATTTGTATTTTGCAACAACATTATGCTATGCAATTTTTGCCTTCCATTAATGAAATCTTTATTTCTTACCTATCTTGCCATTCATTAACTTGTGCATGTTTATTTCCTTGTTTTGAATGTTTCTTCCCTAATTCTTAGATTTATATGTTGTGTTTAATTTGTTGATGATTATTGCACTATGAAGATGTCCTTCCTTTTAGCATTTGATCAATTCCAAACCTGCATGTGAATTCTTAGGAAATGAATAGAGTTGAGATCTATGTATTTGGGTATTTCATTGATGATTTGTACAGATGTAGGCAAATTTGTAACTGGAGTTCTATCTCGGTGCATCACCTCCCTTTCCCTTTCCATCATTTTACATTCTATTCTCTTTCTCCCTTTTCCTCTCAAGTTGTAGTTTAGGTGCACCCTGATAGTAAGTTAGCCGACCACCTCCAAAGATTTAGCCTTAGAGCGCAAGTCCCACACTTGACGGTTGTTTCCATGTTACATAAGGTCACTTGAGGGTCATACCTCAAGAAAAGGTGTATAATTTTGTGGCAACACATACCAATATCATCATCTCTCTTTATGTAAGTCTTACTTCCAAAAAATCTGAAATACTTCATTGATGGTGCATGTCCAAATAATAATTCATAGGGAGTCTTGTTTGTACCTTTTTCAATCTATGCTCTGTTCATTGTGTATACTGTAGTGTTGATTGCTTCTCTCCAGAATTTATTTGATACATCATTCCCAAATATCATGGCTCTTGTTGCTTCTATTACAGACCTATTTTATCTTTCTGCAATCCTATTTTGTTTAAGGGTCTTAGGTACTGATAGCTATCTCCTAATACTATTCACTTCACAAAAATTGTTAAACTCATTCAATGCAAACTCTCCACCTCTGTTTGATCTCAAACATTTTATCTTTCCTCTAGATTCATTCTCAAGTCTATTCTTAAATAACTTAAACTTTTCAAATGCCTCCAATTTTTCTTTAAGAAATGCTACCCACATCATCGTAGTGAAATCATCAACAAAAATCATGAAGTACCTCTCACTATAGAATCCTCTTGTTCTATTAGGATCACTTAAATCTGTATGAACAATCTCCAATTTTGTTGTGGTAGTGAACTTCTTGCTAGGAAATGAAACTTTCTTCTGCTTAGCTATAACACATTGTTTGCACACAACATTAGTAGGCTTCACAATTTTAGGTAAATCTCTGACAAAAAATGTACTACTAGCCTTCACAATATTATCAAAGTTTATATGAAAAAATCTTCTATTACATTACCAACTATTATCCACTTTTGAAAATAAACATGTCATCTCTATAGGGTTTAATTGAGAAACATTACCTTTGGATCTTGTACCAGTGCCAATCAACTTACCATCTTTATCCTTGATAATGCATGTCTTCTCTATGAATTGTAACTGATATCCCTTATCAACCAACTATCCAAGACTCAATAGGTTGTGATTTAATCCATCAACAAAATAGATTACAGTTGATGATATGTTGGTTCAGAAACTATTATTCTTTCAATGTTTATATCTTTGGTTTGGTACTAATTTTGTTTTTGGCACCTGTATGTTGACTTTGGTTTGTGGTATTGATTTGGTTGATTGTCTTTGGTCATCTTTTCTTTATCAGTAGTTTGTTACCCTTGAGGTAGACTTGGCTATCAAGATTCCTTTCCTAGGATTGTTTTAAGGTTTGCATATCCATATGCAAATCATTCATTATCATTCCTATATAGTGGGAGTGTGAGCTTGACTAGGTGACCACACAGTTAAGAGGTAGTGGGTTCTTACCATTTTGCCCCCCCTCATATTTGGAGATGTTGGATATTCGATGGTGTAGTTGTACCATTCTTATTTTAACTTGGAGACTTCTATTTAGTTGATGTACACATGTCATCATGTATCTTGTATTTTGATGTACTTGTATCTATTCTTGCATACCCTATGGCCTGTGTAGTGGATTTAATTCATTAGATTTATTTCATTGTATCAGTCATATTTATGCATTTTCTTATGAGATGATGTATCTGTTATTTCTTTATGATCATGAATATTGTACTTGAGATTTAAACTAATTAATATACATTTCTTAAATGTGACTCAGTGTGAAGGAACCCTTGAGGAAATAAATTTTCATTATATTAGCATGTGTGATTGATGTGTAGGTGTATACTACTTCCACGTTGTTACTTTGATATTGTCTAAACTTAAAAAAAATAGTTTAGTAAATGTTGTAACATGTTAAGTTTATATCTCTTAGATTCTCAAATGGTGCATTACAAGTACCCTTGTTGGTAATGGTGAAGACGAAGATAATATTCACATAAGGCTTGAAAGTTAATAACCCAACAAATGAATCTTGCCTCCAAGATATATCATCTCATGGAATGATGATGAATACTTAAAATGGAACTTCTTTTTAAAATCATAACATGATACACTGACCATTTCGATACCTTTAATTGGCCTCATATCTTAAGATAGCTATAAAAAAATGTATTTGGGTAGTGTACAGCTTGGTTCAATGCTTATGTTTTCATTCTCTCCTCTACTGTGGAAATGCAACTTTTGTGCAGGGTGTCATGACCTAAATCTACGAGAAAAAACACAACAATTTTTTTTAAAAAAGGTGTACTATAGATTTTATGAATAGTTCTATACTTTTCATGGACGTTCTATTGAACGGTCAGTTTTCCAAATAGCATTTATGTTTCTTTCAGGTGAGGCATTACAGATGCAAGTGGGAAGCAAAATTTCTGCATCAAAATTGCTATAAGGGTTCCATAGTTGCTTTGGTGTAGATGTTTTACAACAAGGTATTTTAAATTGTTTATCATTTATTCACTATCAAAATTCTGAAATAAATTACTATTTATCAATCCTTTATTATTATCTGGATAACATACCATTATAGTCGTTACTCTTAACTATGATTCTTAGTTTATAGCTCCAATTGATAAAATTTATATTCTAACTATATCACATCGTCTAGTTACCAACTACTTTAATGATTACTATTACATATACTTAACCATCCACTAATACTTATATATAAATTAATTGATTTACAATTATTCTATTAATTCTATAGTCCAAAGTCTATTCATTGCAACATAATTAATCTATATCATAGTTATTTTATAATTTATTAAATAAATCCTAATAATCCCAATTAATAAAATGTATTAATAATTATTCTCTTTAATAATATACATTATTAGTTCATTAACCCCTAATCATAACCCTTTATTAGCTTATGTTCGACACCACAATCTCATGTCCCGACAATTCCACAAATCTCTTTAATAACCATTTTCTTTTAAATATCCTAATAATTAATAAATTACATAATAATTTTCATCCTTCATAACTTGATTTCTTAAATTTACTAACAATTTCTATGTCCTAACTTTTACCCCTTAACTTAAACTACACATAACATAAGATAAACAAAACACATAAAGTAACTTACTTTAATGTGCCACTATCCTCTTTAGACTCAACCAAATATTTCAACCCATATAACATTACCCCACTTGTCCAAACCTACAATATATCCACATCTGCAATATACTATTTCCTACATTCCTAACACTACCCCCCTTATCCTCTAAATCTACCTTCCCCACTAACTACCTTACTCCCCTAACATTACTTATTACCTTCCTAACATAACCAATGTGCCCCTCGTTGCCTAACATGAGGGGACAAGCTGATTTGGCCCTCCGTAGGCACCTACCCACTCTTCCCAAGGTGGTTGAAGAGACCCCTTTTACATGTTTTGCAAAACATACCTCCTCCTTGACTTAGCATGAAATGATGCACCTAAGGAGTGAAGTGAAGGGTTTTCTAACATTTTTCAAACCCAATTCAAATTTAGTGCATTATGTCATGAGGCCATAAAGGCATGAAATGCCTAGAGAGTGGGACCCAAGTTTAGAGGCATTAACTTACTCTCACAAAGAACTAGGTACTAGGTTAAGTACATAGTCTAGTTTTTTTCTAGGTTGTTTTTCTTAATTCAATTTATTTTTATTAGGTGATGAGTAGAGGGGGCCGGCCAGCAAGAGATCCTATGTGATTTTATTTTATTTTATTTGTTTAGTGTTATAATACTACACAAAGTCCTAAGTGGGTGAATACCTAGGATTGAGACTTGATATCAAGGTTTTTTTTTTTTTTCTTGGTATTGTGACACAAGGGTCACATGACTCTAGTGAGTTCTCTCCCACAATTTTTTATGAACTAGATGATTATTACTTGAGTTCTATCCCTTAGGATATATATTATGCTTTTAAATATTTAATGTACTAGACTCTAGGGTATATTTTATTAATTTTTTTAATGCTCTAGAATCTAGTGAAGGGGGTTATTTTTCTTTCACATACATTTTCTAGAGGCTTAATGTGCACCTATAGGCTTGTCCTCTTATGGGTTTTGAACTATGCCTTCATTTTCAAACTAGTTTTCTCCTAATTATACCATGACCTTTTTTTTGTGAGTATGTTTAATGATGTGATGGTATTACCTAAACTAAAAATCTATTAGAATTAGCAAAGATAAATGATTTAATTTCTTTATACATGATGAGCTATCAAGTAGGATATCTTCCTTTCATTTATTGAATACATAACCTACACACTTACACTACAACCAATTATGTATTGAATTAAATCAACCATTTCCAAGAAGAATTGCAACCTCTATAAAATATTTACACTAATTGAATTAAAAGGAGAAGTATTTCATTTACATGATTTCCCATATCCCATCAATCACATAATGTAAAGACTTGTACAATGAATATTTTCTTACAAGAGAACTATGTTCAATTTCTCAACCTTCCCCTACACAATTTCAACATTATATAATGATAAACTATCTCTTTTACATCAAAATGCAATAACAATGGAGACTTAAAAACCACAATACATTTGAGATGACATATAACATTAGTCTCTCTTTACACCTTTCATTTTCCAACTTGTCAAGGGTGAAACCCTAACATCTTCAAGGGATCCATCTTCACAAGACCTACATACACACACAAACTAGGAACCATGGAGGCTCACCTCCCATCCTAGACTTCTATGAAGCCACTCACCGAGTAGGGGAAAAAATATCTAAATGGGTTACACACATACATGACTTGTCATTGCACGAGCACAACACATAACAAAAAAAAAATCCCTCCCATGGCTTGCACATTGACCATGACTCTCTAATAAGGCCTTCTAACTAACTATTTTAGCAAAGACACCTAGCCACTTCCTCTTAAAAACTTGTCTCCTCTAAATTTTCTATATTTGACTTAGTAGGAACTTGGGAGAAAACACATGTGACAACTACACATTCGAATTGATGGAAAAATGCATGGGTAAAGGGGTCCCCTAGGCTATCTAGGCACTCACATGGTCAAAATTAGGTCCCTAACTTGATATACAATCATATGGGTAACTTATTTTATCATAAAAGACACCTTGAGACTAGCTAATGACCCCTCAAAACCCTAGTCAAGTCCAAATTCGAATTTTCTTTGATTGTGACCCCATCCTATCCCTTGTCAAGTGGGTTTACTTACTCATTAATAGGGTAATTAGTTTTAGGGTAAATTTCCACCATGATTAAAACCCTAAATGACATGTCAATTACACACAAAATCCACAAGTGTCAAGTGACACATAAAAACACATTCCACATCACCATGACATGCTCCTAATGCATCTTTATGATTAAAAAATTTGACATGCAAGAAAACTCACATTTACGAAGAAAAATACTTTCACAACGAGGCTTTTGAATCTTCCAAAGATTCACCTTGGTTAAACTATGTTCACAAAGGTTTGGAACTTGTTTCCCCCAAGAATTTCCATGGTTCCACTTCTTGCACATTAAATTTGAGCATCATTAGTCCAAGGAGGTCGTATAAAATACATATATCATAAATGCATATAATTTCATAATTCATATTCAATTTCCTTCCCTAGTGATTTCAAATAGTTTGTTCGAAATGTTAAAATATCCAAATCTGCATATCATAAGTCATCATAATCAAATTAACATTTATCTGCATATCATAATTATTCATTTGCATATCATAATTCATTATAATCAAATTAACATTTATTTTCATATCATAAATAATCATAATCAAATTAACATTTCACATCACATCAAAATCTAATAATATCATGTCATAAAACTACATCCATATGTGTTCGATCATTTCATACATAATTTTAGGTTCTTAGTGCATAGCATAATGTAAAACACTACTGAAGTATCAAAATCAATAGGTAAAACAATCCATTGTCCATCTAAGTCTCGAATAGCTATCAAAATATCAAAGCGTTGAATATAAAAATGTAAATAAAAAATTTATGCTATGACGGATCGAGGTGAGACCTCACATCCTTCCCCTCTAGGCATGAACTTTCTCTTGCAGTTCATAAAAAAGATATGGGTATTGAGTCTTCATTTGATCTACATCCTCCCATGAAGTCGTGACCTCATCATAACAATCCCATTGGACCCTAACCTGGTCCAACTCTCTACCTCAAAGTGTGAGAGTCTGTCGAGCCAAAATACAAATGGGCTCCAATGCTATCCATCCATTTGACTCCACCTACAAAGCATCCCAATATATGATGTGAAACTCATCATAAATACACCTCCTTAATATAGATACATGAAATACATTGTGAATGTATGATAGGCTAGGTGGTAGGGCTAAATGATAAGTAACTGGTCCTATCTAATCCAAAATCTCAAAGGGACCCACAAAGCAAGGTGCTAACTTAGAGCCTTTTCCAAAATGAATTGGTCTCTTATGTGGTCACACTCTTAGAAATACTCTCTCACCAACTATCTACTCTCTATCCACCCTCTTTACATCTGCATATTTCTTCTGTCTATCTTAGGCTTCTCTAAGGCACTGTCTGATCAATTCCACCTACTACTCCATGTCCTTGACTAACTCTGGCCCTATAGATATCCTGTCTTTAATCCTATCCTAACTTAGGGGCATCCTGCAAGGCCTACCATACAAGGCTTGATAGGGTGGCATCTCTATGGAAGTGTGATGCCTGTTGTTATAGGAAAATTTTGCAAGATGGAGATACTCTTCCCACTTGGACTAGTGGTTCATCACATACATCCACAACATATCCTCTAGAATCTGGTTAGCTCTCTTTGTTTGCCCATATGTTTGAGGATGATAGGCTATTCTAAAATTGAGCTTGGTTCCCAATGATGTCTACAATTCCCTCCAAAATGAGGAGGTGAATAAGGAGTCTCTATCTGATATTATCTTACAAGGAATGCCATGGAGTCTAAAAATGTCTCACAAGAATACCTGTGCCACTGCAGGTGTTTTGAAGGTAGTGTGAATGGGTGAAAAGTGAACAACTTTGGTCAAAGTGTCAACCGTCACCATGGTGGCATCATGATAATGAGAAGACATCGAAAGACCAAAAATGAAATCCATGGAGATAGTGTCCCACTTCCACTCAGGTATCTCATGTGGTTGAAAGAGCCCACTTAGATGTTTGTGCTTTGCCTTAACCCTCTGACACTCTAGGCATTTGGCTATGATTTTGGAAATTTTCATTCTCATTCCTAGCCAATGATATAACTACCTTAAATCTACATGAAGCTTCTTGACGCCTGGATGTGCTGCATAGGGTGCTCTGTGTGCCTCCAAAATGATGAACTCACATAAATCACCCGAGGAAAGTACATAGATTCACCCTTTATGACATAGTAATCCATCCAGACCCAATGAAAAATTAGAAAATCTTCCTTCTAGGGGTCTTTAAGAGTGTAATAACTGACAAAATTTTGTATAAAATACATCTTCGAGAAGATGGTGTAGTATGTGCTCTCTCAAATATGTCTCAGTAATCATAGAAGATATCTCATGATGTCTCCTACTTAAGCCATCTGCGACTACATTTTCCTTTCCATTAATGTAATCTACATCAAAATTGTACTCACATAAGAACTCCATCCATCTCCTCTGTCAGGCATTCAAATTTGGCTGTGTGGAAATATACTGCAAGCTTTGGTGATCTGAATGAAGCTCAAAGTGATGTTGTAGAAGAAAGTGGCACCATCTTGCCAAGGCATAAACTACTGCTACTAGCTCCAAATCATGGGTGGAATAGTTGAGCTTGTGGGTTCTAAGTTTCCTAGACTCATATGCTATGACACAACCATTTTGCATGAGAATGACTCCAATACCATCTAGTGAAGTATCTATACATACTACAAAATATGACGAAGGATCAAGTACTACTAGGATTAGTGTGCTAGTGAGTGCCCTTTTGAGTTCTTGGAAGGCCCCCTCGCACTTGTCTGTCCATTCAAACTTCTTTCCTTTCCTTTGAAGTGAGGTGAAAGGATGAGCTACTCTGGAGAATCATGCCACAAACCACCTATAATATCTTGCTAATCCCATGAAGCTTCTACCTTTTGGAACATCAGTAGGTGCTAGCCAATTCATGATGGCTTGGATCTTGGATAGGTCCACTATGATTTCATATTCTAACATCACATGACTTAAATAGTGCACTTCCTTCCTGAATAAGGCACACATGGACAAACTTCCATATAGTTGATTTTCCCTTAAACATTGTAATACTTATCTCAAATGTTCTTTATGTTCTTTTTCATCACATGAATATATCAATATATCATCAAGAAACACTACCACAAACTTATCCAGAATGTATGAAACACCCCATTCATAAGGCTCATGAATATAGTTGGGGCATTTATAAGACTAAATGGTACCACTATGAACTTGTAGTGGCCATATCTTGTGTGGAATGTAGTCTTACGAATGTCACTTTTCACAATCAACAGTTGGTGATATTCCAACTTCAAATCTATCTTGGAGAATACTAGGGCACCCTTCAACTGATCAAACAAGTCATTGATTCTAGGGAGTTGGTATCAATTCTTGATCATTACCTTATACAATTGTTGGTAGTCAATACACAATCTGAGTGATCCATCTTTTTTCTTCACAAAGATCACCGACGCACTATCTCTTCTCTAAGAGTTCCTCCAACTGAATCTTAAGTTCATTGAGTTCATGTTTAGCCATCCTATATGGAGATCTCAAAATAGGCTCACCTCTTGGCACCAGATCTATGTGGAAATCAATTGCCCTAGGTGGTGGCATACCTAGAATCTCTGAGGGAAACACATCCTTGAATTCCTATAGTATTGGATAGTCATCTAGAGAAGGTTCACTCTCATTGTCTTCCTCTTTATTATTGATAGATACTACAAACAACTAACATCGCTTATGTAGACATTGCTTAAGCTGCATGGAAAAGATCATACAAAGATACACTAGCCTTTGCACCCCTGAAATCACAATAGGAGTACCATAATCATCGAAACACTCAACCTTTTTCTATCTATAGTTCATCTTAGCATTGTGTGCACATAGCCAATCCATGCCAAGGACTACATCATATGATCCTAGGGGGGTAACTTGACGATTTGAGGTCACGCTCATGTCTCTAATTTAAATATGAAAATCATGTATATAAAAATTAATTATCACCTTAGCCCCAAATGCCAATTTAAACTTCCCAATTATTGTTCTGCCTAGCTGCCACTAGTCCGCAACACTTCACTATAAAAGGAGATACAAAAGAATCAGTGCCTTCAAAATCAAACAATATAGAAACCTTAATACCTTAGATCATACCTATAACCTCAATAACTATAGCTTGATGCTCAACTTGGCAGTTATCAAACACTGCAAATACCCTATGGGATCTACCCATATCTCCCATTGTAGGCTTTGAAGTGGCTCCCTACTAATTACTAGTTGTTGGTACCTATGGGCACTCTTTGGCTATAGGACCCATACCATTGCAAGCATAACAAGGCCCATGAGTTTGAATCTGAATTCCCTGTGGCCTAGGTTGTTGCTGACCACCTATCCTATTGGATCCACTATACCCACCATGAGAAGACTCCTGAGTCCTAACTGGCTGTGCATATGGAGCTTGTGGCCTTCGATCTTGTCGGGACCCCTGTGATTACCACTACTTAGGCTTAGAGCCCTGATATCCCTATGCTGACTTCTGCCTATTATCTTGTTGTGAATTTTTCTATACCTTTGGGGTCTTAGAGGACCCTACTATCTGACCTAATTACCCTTTCATGAGGGTTTATGCTATCTTGACTGTTGGGAATAATTCTAGTTGTGGGATCAATCTCGAGATTCCTATTTGTTATGGATATCTTTTGAAACCAATGTTGTCTCAAATGACTCCCTAAAAGTGCTTAGAAAAGCTAGGTATACTAAATTGAAGAGACAAGTTAAGTTGCTTCATAAATTAATAGATCTGTAGCTTCTCATCCTTAATGTAGTCATCATAAGGAAGGAGCTCTAAGAATCTTCTCTCATACTATGCTACAGTAAGACCCCTTTGCTGGAGGTCATGAAACTCCTCAATCTGACTCTATCTGTAATGCTTTGAAAGATACATGTCTCTAAATCTGGCCACATATGCCTCCTAGGTAAGTGTGTCTACTCTGACTCCGCCTATTGTCTCCTCCTATTTCCACCAATTGGAAGCATTGTCTCATAATAAGTGGATAGTAAGTCGAGCCTTTAGATTTCTCTCATATGGTTGCAACTTGAAGCACCTCTCTGAGCTTTGTAACCATGCCTATGCCTATGTACCATCCATGATTTCAATTAAAAGAGGTGGCTTGAGTCAGATCAAATCCATAATCTCATTCCCTTTGTCTCTAGGTGCTCTCACTATGGCTGGTGGTGGATCAATCTAATGAATTGAAGCCTCTTCCTGGTCACCTTATCCCTCTGCATCTCTAGGTGGGGGACTCCTACTTCTTTCCCTATTATCAGCTCTCTATTCTCCTACTCCTTGATGTTCAAGCTATGGAACTACAAGTAGCATCCTCTCTTGTACTACTTTGATAAGGTTTTGAATGGCTGTAAGGAGTTGATTAGGATTTTGAGGCTGCTCGGGTGGAGGTTCAACAATTCCATGTCTTGCCCCTCAAGATGCCACTCATGCACCTCTAGGGCCTCTAGCCCTCTAACAACCATTACGGGTAACAATAGGCATCCTACACATAAGTTTCAGTTTTAACGAGTTAAGCGTAATGGGTTAGACTCTAGTGTTGTAACCAATCACTTTGATACCAGAATGTCATGCCCTAAATCTACAAGAAAAGACACAACCAATTCTTTCTTTTAAAGGTGTACTATAGATTTTATGAATAGTTCTGTACTTGTCATGGACGTTCTATTGAACGATAAGTTTTCCAAATAACATTTATGTTTCTTTGAGGTGAGACATTACAGATGCAAGTGGGAAGCAAAATTTCTACATCGAAATTGCTATAAGGGTTCCATAGTTGCTTTGGTGTAGATGTTTTACAACAAGGTATTTTAATTTTTTTATCATTTATTCACCATCCAAATTTTGAAATAAATTACTATTTATCAATACTTTATTATTATCTAGATAACATACCATTATAGCCGTTACTCTTAACTGTGATTCTTAGTTTATACCTCCAATTAATAAAATTTATATTCTAACTATATAACATCATCTAGTTACCAACTACTTTAATGATTACCATTACATATACTTAACCATCCACTAATACCTATATATAAATTAATTGCTTTACAATTATTATATTAATTCTATAGTCCAAAGTCTATTCATTGCAACACAATTAATCTATATCATAGTTATTTTATAATTTATTTAATAAATTCTAATAATAACAATTAATAAAATGTATTACTAATTATTCTCTTTAATAATATACATTATTAGTTCATTAACCCTTAATCATAACCCTTTATTAGCTTAGGTTTGACACCACAATCCCATGTCCCAAAAATTCCACAAATCTCTTTTAATAACCATTTTATTTTAAATATCCTAATAATTAATAAATTACATAATAATTTTCATCCTCCATAACTTGATTTCTTAAATTTACTAACTAACAATTTCTATATCCTAACTTTTACCCCCTAACTTAAACTACACATAACATAAGATAAACAAAACACATAAAGTAACTTACTTTAATGTGCCACTATCCTCTTTAGACTCAACCAAATATTTCAACCCATATAACATTACCCCATTTGTCCAACCCTACAATATATTCACATATGCAATATACTATTTCCTTCATTCCTAACACTACCCCCTTTATCCTCTAAATCTACCTTCCCCACTAATTACCTTACTCCCCTAACATTACTTATTATCTTCCTAACATAAATCCCCCCCATATTTTCAAAAAAACATGCCCCTCCTTGCCTAATGTGAGGGGAAAAACTAATTTGGCCCTCCCTAGGTGCCTACCCACTCTTCCCAAGGTGGTTGAAGAGACCCTTTTTACATGTTTTGCAAAACATACCTCCTCCTTGAGTTAGCATGAAATGATGTGCCTAAGGAGTGAAGTGAAGGGTTTTATGACATATGTTAGACCCAATTCAAATTTAGTGCATTATGTCATAAGGTCATAAAGGCATGAAATTCCTAGAGAGTGGAACCCAAGTTTAGAGGCATTAACTTACTCTCACAAAGAACTAGGTACTAGGTTAAGTCCATAGTCTAGTTTTTTTCTAGGTTTTTTTTTTTTAGTTCAATTTATTTTTATTGGGTGATGAGTAGAGGGGGCCAACCAACAAGAGATCCTATGTGATTTTTTAAAATTTTTTTTTTTTAGTGTTATAATACTACACAAAGTCCTAAGTGGGTGAATACCTAGGATTGGGACTTGATATCAAGGTTTTATTTTATTTTTTTCTTAGTATTGTGAGACAAGGGTCACATGACTCTAATGAGTCCTCTCCCAAATTTTTTTATGAACTAGATGATTATTACTTGAGTTTTATCCCTTAGGATATATGTTATGCTTTTAAATATTTAATGTACTAGACTCTAGTGTATATTCTATTGATTTTTTTAATGCTCCATAATCTAGTGAAGGGAGTTATTTCTCTTTCCCATACATTTTCCAGAGGCTTAATGTGCACCTACAGGCTTGTCCTCTTATGGATTTTGAACTATGCCTTCATTTTCAAATTAGTTTTCTCCTAATTCTACCATGACCTTTTTTTTTTGTGAATATGTTTAATGATGTGATGGTATTACCTAACCTAAAAATCTATTAGAATTAGCAAAGATAAATGATTTAATTTTTTTATACACAAGATGAACTATCAAGTAGGATATCTTCCTTTCATTTATTGAATACATAGTCTACACATTTACACTACAACCAATTATGTATTGAATTAAATCAACCATTTCCAAGAATAATTGCAACCTCTATAAAATATTCACACTAATTGAATTGAAAGGAGAAGTATTTCATTTACATGATTTCCCATATTACATTAATCACATAATGTAAAGGCTTACAACAAATATTTTCTTACAAGAGAACTATGTACAATTTTTCAACCTTACCCTACACAATTTTAACATTATATAATGATAAAAAATATCTTTTACATCAAAATGCAATAAAAATGGAGACTTGAAAACCACAATACATTTGAGATGACATAGAACATTGGTCTCTCTTTACACCTTTCATTTTACAACTTGTCAAGGGTGAAACCCTAACATCTTCAAGGGATCCATCTTCACAAGACCTACATGCACACACAAAATAGGAACCATGGAGGCTCACCTCCCATCCTAGGCTTCTATGAAGCCACCCACTAAGTAGGGGAAACAAGATCTAAATGGGTTACGCACATACATCACTTGCCATTGCATGAGCACAACACATAACACAAAATGAATCCCTCCCATGGCTTGCACATTGATTCACCATTGGAATCATTTCAGATTGGGTGAAGGTGGGCTCTTCAAAGAGGAGATGTCATAACCAACATAATCATCATATTGCAATTGCATTTTCCTCTCAAGGCCATCATAAAAATCTCCTCCTTCATACACACAAAACCCTTTGTGTCTCCCAAAAAAATAAGGTATATGGCTTCAATGGAGCGCATACTCCATCAAAGAAAAAAAAAACTCCTCATCATGAGGTAAACCTTCTCAACTACAATGTTAAGCCCAACTAATCCCTTCACCCAAGACTTCTCTTCCCTCCCAAGGGTAAGTGAATCCTTCACACCCATGATCACATTCAACATTGAAATCCAACAGGAAAATCAAGAAGGAAAAACCAATAAATCTTCAAGAACACAATACAAATTCACATCACCACAACACAATACTAAATTCCACAATGAAAGATTCACAATACAATGCATGCTCCATTGACAAATCCTCCATACTTGAAAATTTATTTTACCATACTAAAAGAAAGAAAATGAAACATGGTTTGAGACACCAACCTTAGTCCAAGCTAAAGACAATGATAGTTGTAGTAGAGCTCCCTTAATCTCCCTCCAAAATCCTAACTATCTCTAAACTTAGAGAGTGGGTGAACAACCCACTAATTTGACCAAGACTCTCTAATAAGGCTTTCCCATTGACCATTTTAGCAAAGACACCTAGCCACTTCCTCTTACAAACTTGTCTCCTCTAAATTTTCTATATTTGACTTAGTAGGAACTTGGTAGAAAACACATGTGACAACTCCAAATTCGAATTGATTTTAGAATGTATGGGTAAAGGGGTCCCCTAGGCTGTCTAGGCACTCACATGGTCAAAATTAGGTCCCTAACTTGATATACTATCATATGGGTAATTTATTTTCTCATAAAAGACACCTTGTGACCACCTAATGACCCCTCAAGACCCAAGTCAAGTCCAAATTCGAATTTCCTTTGATTGTGACCCATCCTCCCCCTTGTCAAGTGGGTTTACTTACTCATTAATAGGGTAATTAGTTTTCAGGTAAATTTCCACCATGATCAAAACCCTAAATGACATGTCAATTACACACAAAATCCACAAGTGTCAAGTGACACATAAAAATACATTCCACATCACCATGACATGCTCCTAATGCATCTTTATGATTAAACATTTCCACATGCAAGCAAACTCACATTTACGAAGAAAAATACTTTCACAATGAGGCTTTTGAATCTTCCAAAGATTCACCTTGGTTAAACTATGTTCACAAAGGTTTGAAACCTATTTCCCCCAAGAATTTCCATGGATCCACTTCCTGCACATTAAACTCAAGCATCAATAGTCCAAGGAGGTCATATAAAATACATATATCATAAATGCATATAATTTCATAATTCAAATTCAATTTCCTTCCCTAGTCATTTCAAATAGTTCATTCAAAATGTTAAAATATCCAAATCTGCATATCATAAGTCATCATAATCAAATTAATATTTATTTGCATATCATAATCATTCATCTACATATCATAATTCATCATAATCAAATTAACATTTATTTTCATATCATAAATCATCATAATCAAATTAACATTTTGCATCGCATCAAAATCTAATAGTATCATGTCATAAAACTACATCCATATGTGTTCGATCATTTCATACACAATTTCAGGTTCTTAGTGCATATCATAATGTAAAATACTACTGAAGTATCAAAATCAATAGGTAAAACAATCAACTGCCCATCTAAGTCTCAAATAGCTGTCAAAATATGAAAGCCTCAAATATCAAAATGTAAATAAAATATCTATGCTATGACGGGTCAAGGTGAGGCCTCACACAGGGCATGAGCATGCATCAAGCATAGAGAATTGCTTGTTTCCAATGTATAAGCAATGGATGGATATGTTTTAAAAGGGGATTTAGAAGATTTTAAGTAATAAAATGAAATGGATCTATCGGATTTGTAGAATTCTTAAAAATATAAACAAGGGATGATAATACTTATAATGACTATAATATATTGAAATTGCCACCACAATTGATTGTTACTAGTGGACCATTCTAAAGATTTGGTGTCTACAAAGTTAATCGTGACAAGTGTTGGTTATCATTTTTGGCAATTAAGGGTGACTTAGAGTTTGAGTAATATTCATGGGCCCAGAATTTTTGTTCAACTATTAATCATAGGATAAGTGAGAGAAAATATTTTGATATGGATTATGAAGGTTGTTGCTAGAAATAAATATTTCAAAATTTTCATTAAAAAAATAGAGATTAATGTGTGTCATAATCTAATGTATGGAAAAGAATAATATTTTTATGAATACAAATTTATTTACTAGGATATTCACAAATTTATGGAGAGTTGACTCTATGATAATATCCATGAAGGTATAATTCTTGATGTAGGGTGCACTTTTGGAGATGGAGAGTGTGAAGAGATCTCATTTGATATAGGTGGGAAAGTGAAAGATACGCAATTCATATTATGATTTCAATAAATATTGGCTCATGTTTATGATTTTGAGAAATCTAAGCTTGTCTGAGCATTTCAAAACATCACTTTTGCACATTAGGGAGATTGTGCTCTGCAAAAAATATTACTGGGATATTTTTTTTGTATTGCTAGAGACAATGAAGAATTTGCAATAATGTTATCAGAATGAGATTCCATATATTCTTCTCATTTTGCATATCCCATTCTGAAGTTTGGTATCCATTGGGAAATGGTTGTGTTAGTTGATGTTACATTCAACATATTATAATATGGGAGATCTATCAAAATATTACAATGTTTTTAAAAAGCTTTTAGAGTTGTTCCACACTAATGGGTTGTAAATTGCCACTATAATATCAAATAGACATGGCTTTACCCTCTTAAAAGAAGTATTTTATAGTTGTAGATTTTTGCTATGCACAGAGTTAAAAACTATGCAATAAATAATGTGTGGAAATGACCTTTCATAAGTAAGCTTTGTTGAGAATATTTTTAATTTAGGAAATATAAATTTTCAACTAAACTTGAGCTTTCTACAGGAAAAGTATAAATTTATAGTAAATAATTTCATAAACATACAAGCTAGAGAAAATTATTTTGAGAAATTAATTACAACATGCTTAATATTCTTGAGCATTTGTATAAAACATGTCATGGAGATTGTATTTGGACTACTAAACATGAGAAGATATAAATGAGTCATATGTTCTCAACTTTAACTACCAAAATGGAGTGCGGTAAAAAAGAAGAACCAAAATTGAGACCATCCCCCTCTATCTCCAGTGAGGACCAGAAGCAAAGTGAAGGCTGATGTTGGGGCAAAGACCAAAACTCTAAGAAGGAGAAGTTTGAATCAGACATTGCAAGATGAGACCAAAAAGAACTTGGTAGATGGGAGCCAAAGAAGCATCAAGGAATAATCTAGAAAAAAGAAATGAATATCATATCTTGGAACATAAGGGGCCTAAATGGAACCCACAAGAAAGAGATAGTTAGGAACATGATCAAAGATCAAAGAACCAATTTTTTACTGGTCCAAGAAATGAAAATGCGGAAAGATGTGGTTGGTAAGTTGTCTTTTAGCATAAACATGAGTAGTGAGGCTATAGATTCAGAGGGAGCTACAGGGGGGTTGCTAATGATCTATAACAACAAGGCTTTTTAGATTTCTGCTATTTACAACGAATGTAATGCCCTCCTTTGTAAGGTCTCCCATGTTCATAGTGGTGATCCTTGGTTTATTTTAAATCTGTATGCTCCCAATACCAAACGAGAGAGAAGTATTTTTTGGGCCAATATCATTGATGTTATTCGAAATTGCAACATAAAAAAAGGGGCTATCATGGGGGATTTCAACTCCCCCCTTATTGATGATGAAAAAGCTGGAGGGTTGGCCCCTGAGTAGGAAAGTAAATTAGACCTCTCAAATTTTATAAACAATCTAACTTTCATGGATGTTGATCTCTCATGGGGTAGTTTCACTTGGTCTAATAGGAGAGTTGGTGGGGATTGCATCCAAGTCTGACTTGATAGAGCCCTAATCTCCCTTGATTGGATGCAAATCCACTCTTGCAGACTTTACCTTCTCCCTATAGTTGATTCAGATCACTCCCCCAGTTTGCTCTCTTTAAACCCATTAATGGTCAAATGAAAATTTCCTTTTCATTTTGAGAAGATGTGGATTGCCCATCTGGACCTGGAAGCCAAGATTTCTTCTTGGTGGAACATAGAGGTGGAAGGTACTGCAATGTTCAGGATTGCCCAAAAATTGAAGAACATGGAAAGGAACATTAAAGTTTGGAATAAGTTAGACTTTGGGCATATCTTCCAAGAAAAGGATGAAAGGCTAGACTAGCTCCACATTGTCCAGGAAGAGATTCAGTTGGAGGGATATAAAAACTTGAATAGGATAGAAGAAAGGTCTATTCTAACTAATCTACATAATATCATAAGCAGCGAGGAACACTTTTGGAAGCAAATATCTAGAGTTAATTGGCTCAAAGAGGGAGACCAAAATACCAAGTTTTTCATTTATCCACCCTAAAGCATTGGGCTCATAACAAAATTTCAAGCATCAAAAGGGGGTACACTATGTTTACTAAAGACAATGAGATAGCGGATGAAGCTGTGAATTTCTTCTCCTCTCTTCTTTCAAAGGAATAGTCTCTATCCATGATAGATCAAGAGGATATCTTAAATGATATTCTCTCACTGGTGTAGGATCACCATAATTCCATACTGAAGGCTATTCCTTCTCAGCAAGAAATTTATCAAGCCCTTTCTTCCCTTCCTAGTGATAAAGCTCCTGGCCTAGATGGTTTTTCGACTTTCTTTTTCTAGATATATTGGGAGTGGTCAAAAGGGATGTTGTGAAGGTAGTGCAAGAATTTTTTGGAGCCAGGAACATATTGAAAGAACTTAATGCTACTTTTCTGGTGCTTATTCCAAAAGTCCCAGGGGCTAACTCGATGGATAAGTTTAGACCCATCAGCCTTTGCAACTCTATATATAAAATCATCTCAAAATTTTTGACTAATAGGCTTCTTAGTGTCCTTCATCTAATTATTTCCCCACAACAAACTAGTTTTGTCCTAGGAAGATAGATTCTTGACTCTATTATTACAGTCCATGAGGTGATCCACTCTTTGGAAGCTGGGAAGAGAGAAGAATTTTTGCTTAAATTGGACTTGTCTAAAGCTTATGACAGGGTGGAATAGAATTTCTTGTTGGCTATCCTTAAGGCTTTTGGCTTTGATGCCCAGGTTTGTAAATTTATCCATCAACTTATCTCAACCCCCTCTTTGTCTATTTTGGTCAATGGTTCCCCCTCAAATTTCTTTCTTCCTTCAAGAGGATTGAGATAGGGTGACTCTTTATCCCCTATTCTCTTCATTATTTTGGTGAAGTTCTTGGGAGGCTTATCCTAAGGAAGAGATAGTAAGAGAGCTTGCATGGCATCAAGCCTTCTTTTGGGCATACCTCTTTCACCCATTAGCAATTTGTGGATTATACTATCATGGGTGGAGATGCCTTAGTTTAGGAGGCTAGAGTGCTTAAAGACTTGCTCAATTCATACTCAAGTGGTTTAGGCTAGGCTGTTAACTAGGAGAAAAGCTCTATCTACTTCATCAACACAACTTTTGAGAGATAGAGGAAAATTGCTCATATTCTGGGTTGTGGCATTGGGTCTCTTCTAGCAAACTATCTTGGTTTGCCTCTAGGGTCCAAACCTCTGGATTCCTTCTGGAATAGCATCATTGATAGATTAAACAAAAAGTTAGTAGGTTGGAAAGGAGCCACCCTCAGTCAAGCAGGAAACTGTACTTTGGTAAAATCTACTCTTCAAAATATTCCTACTTATGCCCTCAGCCTCTTTGGGATTTTGGTCAAGCACGTTGACAGAATAAAGAAGATTCAAAGAGACTTCTTATGGATAGGTGTTGAAGATAATGTGAGATATCATCTTGTTACTTGGGATCATGTCCGTCTCCCTTAACACCATGGTGGTCTTGGCATTAGAAAAATTAGACATCTCAATAATGCCCTATTGGCCAAGTAGATATGACACATTTTTTAGAACTCAGGGGAATAGAGGGATATAATAGTGCAATAATATCTGAGAAGGAAATCCCTTAGTTTTTTGCTTAGTGAGGCTGAGATTCCTCAAGGATCTTACATATGGAATGGGATTTTAAAGGCAAAATTTTTGGCCAAGTCTAAGGAAAAATGGAAAGTAGGAAATGGTGAAAACATTTTTTTCTAGCAAGACAATTGGCTTTTCCAAGGACCTCTTATTGATCACCCCAATTATGGGAGATGGGCAAAAATATGCATAACAAGATTTGGTTTGAAAGTTAGCAACTACAGAGCTGGTCATGGTTAGCAAGACCTGTCCTTAGTTTCATAGGATCTTAAACCTTTGATGATTACCCTAAATTCAATGATCCTTAATAATAAGAGGGATGAGGTCATTTGGGGAGATAACTCAAACGGGCAATACTTTGTTGCTTTAGGTTACTTCTCAATGTGGGACAGATTGGAGAAACCCATCTGGGATAAGGCCTGGATTCCCTGTGTTACTCCAAAAATTAACAATTTCTTTTGGCTACTTCTCCAAGAAAAATTTCTAACCTTGGACAACTTGGCAAAGAAAGGTTAGATTATCCCCAATAGGTGTAGCCTTTGTAAGAAAGATTTAGAAATAGTTAACTGCCTCTTTATTCACTGTCCCTTCTCTTCTGAGGTCTAGAATCTCTTGACTAGGGACTATGGGGTCAGCTGGTGCAACCCAACTAATATCCAAGGTTTCTTTGGTTAATGGAATAGTGTGCACATAGGAATGAAGACTCAGATATTAGGCTCCTAGTCTCTTCCACACTTTTGCTGGGGAATTTGGAAAGAGCAAAATAATCATATCTTTAGAGATAGGGAATCCCCTACTTTTATTATTGTAGAAAAAATAGAAAGATTAACGAAGGAGAATTTTCTACTAGAAAGGGAGGAAATAGTATAGAAAAGAAAAAGGATAGGGATAGGAAAAGATAGGAGGCAAGGTGGCTCCTTCCCCTTGAATATTGGCATAGAGCCAATTTCGATGGGGTTGCCAAAGGAAATCTAGGTCTAGTAGGCTGTGGAGGAATAATAAAAAATAGTCATGGGGATGGTGTTGCAGCTTTCTCCTATCCACTTGGGACTCAGTCAAACCATTTTTTTGAGGCTAATGCAACATTTCATATTGTTAAACTAGCCCTGGCTTTTGGGATTGACAACCTTTGGCTAGACGGGGACTCATTAATAATTATAAATTATTTAACTAGTCAATCTTTGCCATCATGGACTATTGTGAATATGGTGGAGAAGACCAAATATGAACTGAGAAAATTTAAAAAGATCCACATAAGCCACACATATAGGGAGGCCAACTCAGCTACATATTGGTTTGCAAATGAAGCGGTAATAAAAAATACAGTGATGATGTGGTAGAATGATGAAAGCTTTTTGAGGGTAGTGAAAGAATTAATACTACTAGAACAAATATAGGGAAGTACAAAGATAATCCAAATATAATTATGAAAAGATTTGTAAGATTGCACATTAGACAAGGAGTAAATGAGAATCATGTGAAGTTATTATTTTTCCATCATATCAAGTACATGTGGCATGCTTTTTGGATCAATTTTCCTTCTACCATTTATTCTACCATATGTAAAACCTGTTTTGGGTTTTGAAAATAGAAGGAAGTTGAACTTAGTGAGAGAATAGGAAGTAGGTGTAGTATTCATGAACCAGTGGAAATAATGGTCAAGGAAAGAAGTAGGAAGGAGCCAATGGGGGAGGTAGATAACTAGAGAAATAACCTAAAGGTATGGCATAAAATGGAGAAGGGTGGCATTACAAAATTCATAGGAAAAATCCATGGTTTTGGTAATGAGGTCATCAATAGAATGGTGAATTTGTGGAAGGACAATCGAGTTAAAATTGATGGGGTTAAACACCAGGCTAATGTGGATTTGATTGCCCATGTTGTAGAGCTCTCCTTGGAGGGGATAAATTTCTTTAGAGATAAGAAAATGTCGCCCAAGGTTGTCAAGGACTTTGTGAAGGATGAGAATGAAAAGAAGAAACTTGTGAAGATTGAGACATATTATGAAATAGAGTCCATTAAAAAGCTCTAGAGGTATGTCTTAAGAGTTATTATCAAATATATATCCTTGGATACTAGATTCGATAGGGTCAGGACTCATCATTTTGTGCTTTTAAATCAATTTAGGCATGGAATAAAGATTTCTTTTCCTTTTTATCTTTTCACCTCCATGAGCAAGAGAATCGAGGGTTTTAAAACGAAACCCACTGCTAATCCTGCCCTTCATGAGGGGTTGCTTCTTTTGGTATATGAGTACTTAAAGACTCAGACCATGGGAAAATCCCTTGGTGAAGCTAGAAATTCTTAAACTGAGAGCTCAGATTCTAAGGAAGTTCAGAGCATAAATTTGAAAGATGAGGAAAATTCCCCCTCTAAAGGTAAGAAACCTAAGGAAGGGGAGAAAGTTTCACCTTCTACCAACATTGCTCCTAGTAGGAAAAGCTCTAGGGGTTTAACCCCTGTCCCCCACAAGATTGAGGAAAAAGAGGAGGTGGAGCACAACATTGAAGAAGAGGATACAAAATTAGAGAAAAAAGTGTTGGAGGAGGATAGTGAGAAGGTTGAGGAGGAAATGGCAGTTACACCAGGGAACCCCAAGAAAAGGAAGGCTAAGGAGGCTTCACTTCTAGAAGAAACTAAAGACAAGACTCTTTTGATCCTAGGCCCAGTCCCTACCATTCCTTTGTCGCAGGGGAAGATAATTTCACTTGTGGAAAATAGTGGGGAGGTGGTTTTGAAAGAAAGGAGGGGATCGTGGAGAAATTTTAACTCTAAAAAGACGAAGATTGGGATAGTTAGAGAGATAATGAACCCCCAGGTGATGAAGGAAAAATATGGTAAAGTCCATTTTGATGAACTTCTTGACCCAGCTCTTGTTGCGATCTTTGAAAATGCGAGAGAATATGGGCTCAACTGCTCAACAACGCTAAAAATAGCATGATAGATAATTTTTGATCTTTCAAATGGCTATTTCATGAGATAGAAGAACTCAAGGAGAAAGTGAGCCAAAAGGACAACCACATGAGAAGCAGCAACTAGGGACACTAACAACAATAGTTTGGGTGATTCTTTGAAGGAAGCTAGCTTTGGCAGGGAAAAAGAAGATAAAGACAATATGGACTATGGGAAAATTGAGGAAGAAATGAAAGAGACCAGGGGACCAACAGACAATCAGAACCAAGATCAAGTGGGTGCAGACAACCAGAAGGCCAATGAAGCTATAGAGACTCTGCAAGTTCTAGATAGGGAGAACTAATAATATTTTACTTAATCAAAAACTTTAACCACCAAAAATAAAAGTTATCATAGGCAATATGAAAATGAATGATATTGGGAGTTAATGAGACAACTATTAATTATCATTATAACTTAACGAGTGATCCTTTGTGGAGTGGGTGGAGAGACTATTATATCCTTGTTCTCATTGAAGTTATTAATATTAATTGTTGCAAAAGGTTTGTTACATGGTATTTTTTTGATGTTGTATCAAAATGGTTGTGCAGTATTGATTTTTCTTCATCAAAGCTTATTTTCATGGTATGAAGTAAGGATTAGTCTTATATATTATCACAACAAGGATCCAAGAGACAAAATAGTATTCCTGATTTCCCTAAGACATAAACACTTGTATGTGTTTAAAGATGTCTATGTTAATTAAGGCCCATGACATCATGTGAGTCTTCCATACTCTCAAGTTATATATGGAATTTTGTTGGAGTAGTTTTCATTAGCAAAGACATAGGTGACTATTTTATCCATAATGGTGAGATAAGTACTCTCTCTTGAGTAATTTCTTTATATAATTTTGTAGTTAGTATCTTATTTACTATGATGTATTTTCCTTGTTATGATATTGTTCTTTGCTTTGGTCCTTGAGGATGTTCTTGCAGGAAAAGAATAATAATGCATTAGAAATGATGCCAAGGCATGTTTATGTAGGTCAAGAGAAGGGCACTCTCCTTCATAGAGGAGTAAGCTACAAAGATCTAATATTCTTTCATGACAGAGGGAGAAACTAGAGGATCTAATTTAAGTTTACTACTAAGAGTCTTTATCATATTGGTTTAGAGGGAGTGAGCTATGTCAAGTGATAAGGAAAAATCTATATCCATCATAAGACTCACATTTCATATTCCTAGATAGATGGATACACTTATAGGACTAAGTTGATGGCTAAAACATTTCAAAGAAGAGAAAATAGTATGTAAAGCAAGTTTGACAAACCTATAGAAGCAACCTTGGATGAGAAGGTCTAGAGGTTGATATTGGCCTCAAAAGGGATTGATAAATCATTAGAGCTAACCTTGAATAAAGAGGTCATGAGGTTAATGAAAAATCTTGAGCTACAAAGGCATCCACATCATCATGTAGATCTACTTATTGCATTATTCTCTATGAAGAAAAGCTTAAAGTGTGAGCTATCGTTTCACCCTCTAGGAGAAATAATGGCAAATCCACCCTTTGATATGGTTCATGATGGATTTCATCATAACAACACCACGTGAGAGAATCTATGGTGACTCTATGGAAACTCTCTTTTCTCATGAGTGTGACTCCATGAATTTATGGGCCCCTTGTGTACATTATTTAAAGGTGATGATCTTTCAGATAATGAACACTTGCATTTGATATTTTAAGGTGATAAATTTACAATGGTTAGTTCACTACGATGGTGAATATCATGTGACTTTATTTTCATGGACATATGTACATGACATAAGACTTAATATCAGTTGAAGATCATAATGTTCCTTATGAGATAATCATGGTGGATAATTATTTTGATGGATATGTTATCATAAATTATGGTAGACATCATGAGACTTGATGTCAGTGCACATACCATAACTTGGATTTATAAGAAAAATTTCATGTGACCTGATATTCTTAGGCATATTAAATTCTCTTATATCATGTGTTAGCTAGTATCTCTTCTCATAATAGATGAGCCCGTTGTGATATATAATTAGTTAGATTATTTTTCTTCCTTAGCTAAGAGTGAGTGTTGAGGATAATAGCTTCAATTAGATTAATGATAATCTAAAGCATGATATATATGCATACATAGTTATTTGACTTACAATAATACTGATCTCATTGAAATTGATTATCATTTATATCATAACATAACAACTCTTGTTTCCAAGTATCATATCGATCCACTCTTGCAAATTCTTTCCTTGAAATTTCATGTTCATCTTATTGATCAAGCCATGATCATATGATTGACCTTATATACAAATATATAAATGAGATAGAAGTTTCATTATAATCCCTTGTAGATTGGTGATTTTGTATAGACCTTTTTCTATCGCAAACAAATTATTAACATTGATTGGTAATCGATTTCATTTTGCATAACTAATTATTAATAATGAATAGGCATGTCTTGAGTGGACATGTCTCCACTTTGTAGAGACATGTACACCCAATACATATCCCTTGATACCATATGTATGCTTATACCCAATAAGGCACAAGAGCATCAAAATCAATAAATGCTCTGCCTCATTTGGAGTTCTAAATTCACACATTAGTATTCAATATTTGTTAACATTGAATTTTCTCCATGCACACATTTAACATAGATCAAGACAATCACATTCAGATTGAAATCTACAAATTAGAAATCTAGAATTAGTAATCTTCACATTCTAAAAATGGAACTAATTTTTAATAAATTTAATCTAGAATTATAATATCTTTACCTTTTTTGATTTATTTTTCTTTTTTTTTTTCTTTTGTACTCCTGTGCATGAATGTGGAGTTGGGACCCTTTGCTTGGGGTCTCATGTCCTTTTACTAAGTGATGTTTTAATCTTGTTGTAATTCATTAGAGTCTTTTTTCTCTGCTTAACCATGTGTTTGGGTTGAACCCATACTCTCACTAAAGTGGGGGCTAAATGTGTCATCTTAAATTGGAAGCACTTCAGTTTAATGATGGTTTAGTACCCATTTAGTGATATTTCATCATTATTAGCATCTAATTTGCATTTTCTAATTTCCTCCTATCTTTTTTAATTCATCTGAGATGGAACTTAGGTAGGATTCAATGGATCCTCCTTACTATTCCTAACTTATGATGCCAAGCATGAGTAAGACACATACTCTTGGTGTCCTCTATTTTCATCTTCCAATAAAATAACTTTTCTACAATAAAATAGGGGTTTTCTCAGGATCTATATGGAATTTCCTAAAATCAACATCTATTCCTACCTTAGGGGAACCTAGGGTTTTTTGGGCCCTAAGGTAAGGGATGTAGTGCATCCATACCCTAGGGTAAGGATCTAGTGCATCCCTCCCTAGGTCAAGGATGAAATTCATCCCTACCAAGTCAAGAATGCAATGCATCCCTAACCTGGGACCTATTTTGGATCCCCTTCTCATCTCTTGTGTCAAGTTGATCTAATGCATTGTTTTGATTTCCCTCTCATCTAATGGAAGAAATTTTATTTGAAATTATTTATAAGCATATCCAATTTCCTCATTTTGCATCCATATCCCTATCCATCCATAACATCAAGCACACACATTCAAGTATTTTTCAAGCATTCTATGTGCTCAATAAAGTTCTTCATTAAAGAACAAGGATTCAAGCATTCAAGAAATTGAAGGAGTTTATGCAAGATCTTTCATAGAATTTTCAACATTCAAGATCTCACTTCATAAATTTGGATCCTTTGTTGTATCTTCCACATTCATCTCTTTGAGATCTATAATTCATTCCTAAGGTAGGCTTGAAGCACATCACAAAAGTTTTGATATACTTTGATTTCCTTTCTTATGGTTTTTGAAATTGAATCAAGGTTGTTACATCAACATATTTGGTCCAATTCTAACTTCAAGAGCATATTTACAAATTTACATTTCTTCATGTTAAATATACTTCTTCTTCTTAATAGCATTTCTATCTTCATCTATTTTAATTCCAAGGTTAATTCCTACATAGGGGTGTGACAAAGGAAAACCTCGCATCAATTAAAAAAAAATCATTTTTTCCTTGCAAGTCACAGATATGAAAAGGTAGAATAGAGTGTAGATTTAGATACCTTTTTCCTAGAACTTCAGAGATTCAAAATTAGTTTCACGATATGACATAGAAAGGAAGGAATGCATTTCATCTTTGACCTATAGATTGACCTTGTCCTAGATTGATAGTGCCCCTATAGGTTGACTCTTACCTAGAGCCTAATGATTTCTAGGTTTTGTAGATCTTGTAGTTTCAAATCCAGAATCCAAGTTTCAATAGTTTTGGAGACCATTTGATAGTGTATTTAGAAGTGTGTATCTCTTAAGGTGAGTTTCCTCCTCTCTTCTATTTCAATATATATTTTCATTCCTTTGAATTCAAATTTTATATTTCATATCTATTTTCATAAACCCTCTCTTTGTAAAGGTGGGGGAGAAGTAAGTCCAAGTAATTCACCCTTTTGCAAAGGTTATAAATTAGCACTTTATGCCATGTTAATCATGGCTACATTAGCAGATTAATCTTGGTTTTCACCCTTCATCTTTACATAGGGTGTAAATTTTAATTTCCCCCTATATGAATGGTAAATATGATCTATAAAGTATCTCCAAGAGGAAAATAGGAAGAATTAACTCATCTTGAAGTTAGAAGAAGAAAAATGACCTTCATATCTCCATTCAAGTGTTATTGGAATATTTTGAGGTATAAATCCATATTTGGGACTCTAATGTATGTATCTGCACTCTCTAAAAATATCATCCAAAAAATGGAGGACAAGTATGAGTTGGTCGACCTAGTCCTTTTAGGTCCACATCTGATGAAATGTTTTAAAGGCCTATAACTAGTTTTTATACTTCCAATATATATTCTTAATTCCTAAAAATACTCTTGCACACATTATAGAAGAGAAAAAGGGTTGTGGAGAGGGGTTTGTCTTGATTAAACCTTTGTCTAGGAAACAATTTGGAAACTCAATTAAACTTTAACAAGGAAATATGAAATGAAAGCTAGATCTGAAACATAATTCACCTTGTACCTTAATAATGTCATGCCTCTTTATATTTTTAGAAAAAATAATCTTTCTTTGGATGTATTAAATAAAGGGATATTCCAAGGATCCCAACAACTCTTTTGTTCTCTAGTTTATGTATGAGGAAAAGCCTTTTTTGTAATTCCTTTAGTAGGGAAGTTAGTTTATCCTCCTTAAGAGGATGATGCCACTTTGTACACACTTATTTTAATGGTGGCATTCATAGGATTTGGAGTTACACATGCAACTGCTCTTTTCATCTCTATTTAACAGATGATTCTCTCTGATTCTGTACCACATCACAATTGATATTACTATAATGAGACACTTGGTACCTCTTTCTCTCTCTCTTTCATCATTAAATTTTGTCTCATTCATAATATTCACAAGGTTTTTTATTTTTTATTTTTCCCTTTCAAAATCCATTATCTCCTTTGACTATTTTGGTGCAAAGCTCTTCATTATTAGATTTCTCATGGAAACACTCTTGTTAACCTAGTTCACTTTGATTTTAATCTTTCCCTACTCACCATATTTTTTCTTTCATGGTATCAAATCTTGGTTATTAATCCTTATTTTGAGTAAAATATATTGAAAGTTTCCATTTTGTGGAGCACAAGTTCTTGGAAACATATTTTAGAAGAGGGTTGCATCTCATTACTAGCTTATTTTTGTTGTAGGTATCTATTAATTTACATCTATAAGTATTTTCTTTGATCTCTTACTTTTATTTATTTTTAACCCCCTTTAGAAGGTTTATCGCTAAAGATTTTATTAATTTGTATATATTAAATCTATTGTACTAACCCTCTTTAGAAGGCTTATTGACATTTTAAAAGATATAATCTATGTTGTGTCAAGAGCAAGGTTACAACTTATTTTAAAATAGTTTTCAACATTCAATTTTTTATTTTTTAATTCATAGATTCATGTAGATTTAAAAATATTTTGATCTTTCTATTTCAAGTTACAAGTTTTTATTATTTCATTAGAACATTGATAATCTAATTCATTTATTCTCACTAGATTTATACAGTATGCTCAAAAGGTGAACACACTTCCATAGACCCTTATACTTAAAAATACCCATGATGGAGAGTATCCCAAGAGGTGATATATAGCTTCCTATCTATGACATGCAAGAGCTATGAGAGTGTGGCTCTCAAATGAACCTAGATTAAGCAACCCTTGCAAGGGGAACCATAGAATGGAAGATTCAAAGAGTAGAGGAAAGAATTCCAATATTTGAGAATTCAAATGAGTACAATGAAAATGCAAGTAAACTAGAATGAGATGCAAAACTAAGCTAACAAAGAGTTAAAAAACCACATACTTAAGCTATATGAGCTAAGTTATGTATGAAAGAAAACTAAGCTAATACAAGTATGAGAATGCAAGTGCAAGATGAATAGTCCTAGTGCTCCAAAATCACCAAGAAAAACTACATCATAATAAACTATGAGAGAGTGAGGAGAAATCCTCCTTTCAAAGAGAAATGGAAGGTACATAATAAGAGACAAAATTGAAGGTAGAGAATTAATCTCACATTGAATTTGTGCACAAGAATCTCATCTAAGAAAGATCAATGGACATGCTTAAGAGGAAAAACATATGTAGAGGAGAATAAATATTTGACCCACCTTGGAAAGTGTGTACCTCATGTGAGACCAAAATGTCTTTTCTTATATTTTAAAAATCTGAATAATATTTTTTCATGTGCACACTTAGGATAAGTGGAACTTTGGGGATTTTATTTAATTAAAAGGGAGTAAGTTCATTTAATTAAATTAAAGACTTAATATAAAGTGGTCAAACCATAGGTAATAATTGAATAAATAGAAAAGCAATGATTTCATTAGAGATAAGTAATAGCTAAATTATGCAAAAATGTTAGGAAGGGGCTCATAGTCTAGATGACCATTTTTCTAGTGATTACATTTGCACCTCTTTGACTAATGTGTGATCAATCTGGGAACTCATTAAGTCAAAGAATGAAGAAGCCAAGCTAATAGAGAAATATCACTTTGAAGAACAAAGCATAAAGAGATAGTTGATCATGGATGCATAGTCAATAAGCAATAGGGACTGGACATTAGGAGAGAGAGATCTAGATAAAATGGAAAGGTCAAGAATATGCCCTAGAGAGATAGATAGATCAAGAGAAAGTAAAAAATTCAGGCATATGCTCTTGAGAAATAGCTTACAATAGAATCAATTTGCAACAATGAAAAAGCAATGATAAAGTATTTGTGCCCCCTTGGGATCAAAATCAAAATAAGGTAGAGGAGATGCAAAAATGAAATAGATTTTGATCAAATCAAGATAATGTAAATTCCATGATGACAGATAAGAGATTAAGACCAAAGAATGACCACCAAGCAATGGAAAGATGCCCCAGTTTGACTAAGTTTGACTAGAAAGGTAAAGCATAAGTATTAGGTAAAAACATGGAGAAATGTGAAATGAAATGAATGAGAAGAGGTGAAGAGAGATGAAAAAATGAAGAAATGATGAGTGCCTCATAAAGGTTCAAAGATTAAGCCTCAAAAATTTAGCTAACTATTAGCATGAGTATTGATGATATTCCTATAGGGGAGTATATTAACATTGTTAGAGACATGATTCATAGCTTATTTGTTGCATTCATGATAGTTTTTGTCATTGATGTCAACATACTTGTTATTATATGAAGATTGATAGAGTTACAAAAGAAGAAGCATTTGGCATGATGCAAGGATTTAGGATCAAATTATGCATACTTGAGGTGATGTTATACAGTATGTCTAGATTCTAAAGCTAAGACAACATACAAAAATATGAAGAGTGGATCGAGTTATGAAGATTTTAGAGGTTGAAGACATGTTAGAGATGCTTTGTTTTAGATGGCATAATTTGAATATCATCGAATAAAATGTTATGAATATTGTGAATTGATAGCTCATGTGTAATCTTGGATAAAGTCTAAAATTATAATGTAACATGTATTCTAATATCTTAAGATGGTCCTATATTGTTATCATAAATTGAGAAAGCCTCAAGGCTGACTCAATAACTTATTTTAGGACTTGGTATAAAGGAAAGATTGTTTCCTTGGTTGTGATCATCAATAAGATCATTTTATAGTGGTATGAAGTCATATCTTTGCAATATCTATTGTGTGAACTTAGAATGCAAATTTGTGGAGATCAGAGTAGAGTTTGGTGCAATTGAAGCATAATGAGCTTACAAGGAACTATTTTTGGCAAGACAAGTTGTTGGTTGAATAGTTTTTGTTTCACATTGTATTATTCAAAAGGAATAATACAAAGGCTATTTGGAAAGTGGGTCAAGTGGTCTTTTTTTTGACTCCTAACAGGATTGGCATAGCTCCTAATAGGGTTGGATTCTCCTAATAGGGATTCAAAGTCTCCTAACAGGGACTCATATATAGTGATTATATTTCATTGACTCCTAATAGGGTCTATTCTCCAACAAGGATATTTTATATTAGTACATCATTTTGTGGGTACCATCCCCACCAAGGTTTTCCCTTTGATCAAGGGTTTCCCTAGTTAACAAATCTGATGTTATTGTGCATGGTTATCTTTCTATGGTTGTTGCATTTTTTTTAACATACTTCATAATTAATAAAGATATTAAGAGTTGTTTTAATTGGATAACTGATTCAACCTCCCCCCCTCTAAGTTATCTTTGTGGACTTTACTTTCTAACAATTGGTATCAGAGCATCAAGCTCTTGAAGGAAAATATTAATAGCTTAAAAAGATCTATGGCACATTTTAGGAAAGATAGTCTAAAGTTTGATGGAGTTAACTACAATAAAAGAAAAGAAAAGATAAAGACACACCTGTTATGCATGGGTCTTAAATTTTTGTTGGTTACTGTCAAGCCTACGACTATGATTGAAGAAGATAATCTTGAGGATTTTGACGAAGTAGAGAAAAATCTAGTCATGTAGAATATGCTTGTTAGAGAAGCATTTTTATCAACTCTTCATGAAACTGAATATGGAGAGGTAAAATCTTTAAGACTTGCTAATGAGATTTGGAATGCTTTACAAAAATTATTTGAGGGTGATAAACATGCTAAGAAGGCTATATCATAGAGTTGGATATGTTTATTTCAATATGCTAAGATGTTGGAAGATGAAACTGTAAGAGGATATTTCTCTAGAATAATAGAGATTGTCACAGAATAAAGAATTGTGGCAGAGAAAAGTCAAGAAATGAAGTTGTATGGAAAATATTAAAGACCTTGACACCTTCTTATAAATAGACAACACAGATGATTGAACATGTTATTCCTTTCACACCTAACTTTACAATAGAGACTTTTCTTATGAGACAATAGATATCTAAGATATGGATGAAATAAAGTGAATAATTTCCTAGAGAGGAGATTACTTTCACTATACAAAGAGATAGACCTATATTGACATGAAGTGCTAGTAAAAGTGGAGACCATGCTAGTAGCAATTGAAAAAGAGATGAAGAGGACCAGAAGATTGAAGGAGGAATTTCTTGACTTGTGAAGAGAGAATCTAAAGGTTAAAATAATCTTGTTTGTTGGAAATGTAAAGAATTTGGTCATTATTCCTCTAAATGTCCTAAAATATAAAAGAAGTTTAAGTCTAAAAAACCCTACATGTCAAGAGTACCTAAGGATTGCTTTTATGTTGATGAGGATGGTGAATTTGATTTCAAAATGGTAGATTTCTTGAATGATAGTGATAATTAAGAAGATGATGAAATTTGATTTGTTACTATTAAGGAAGAAGATAGCCCTAAAAAGGAAGAGATAAAAGAGGAAAGAACATTAGTATCACAAGTTGAAAAGAAAAAGTCTAATTGGATTATAGATAGTGGTTGTTCTCATCATATGACAAGAGATATGAACAAATTTTTTAAATTCAATAGTTATTGTAAGAATTTGGCTTAGGCCAAAATTCACCCAAGAACTAAAGAACTCAACACCAACACACAGTAGACCAAAATAGAGAGAGTATGATCAGAATGATGATATTCATTCAATATGCCAGCTTGAGAGTACACTAGGAGTGCCTGTATATAAATGCCTCAAGAGAGCTTCTAGAATGCATAGAAGTCAGCAACATATTAATTCATACAACTAGGCACATGTCCACTAGATATGGGTTATCCTCCATTAAGCACAGGATTAAGTGCAATGATGTGAGGATAAGCGTAGAATGGTGTAGCATGCAAATTAGTGGTGTAGACAACATGTGCTAAATGAGGAGTGCAGATAACTATGTTGTAAACATGACAACTCAGTGAATAATGCAAACTCCTATGTTGTAGACACCATGTGCATAATTAGAGTTGCGTAACTCAATGAGAGTACACAAACTTCTAAGTGTCTCACCTAAATAAATAATAAAATAATCCAAAATAATTAAATAATGCATTAACCTAAGTAAACTTAAGTAAGTGTAATATGTAAATACTTATTTACACCAACACCCACCCTTAAGTGCAACTTAGAGGAATGCCCTTAAGCTTACAAAATCTAGGATGCAATGCATGATGGGTCTCTGCTACTAGGCAATGTTAGGTACCCATGTACATAATGATATGCAATCTCTCATAAAGTGGAGAAAGAGGGAAAACCTCATGGGAAAAACCCTCCCCCAAAAAGAGATAAATAGGGATGCATGGATGGATGGAGTAGTCAAGACCCCCCATTACAACATACATCCAGTATATACATAAGAGAATGATGAGAAGAGGAAGAGAGATAGGATAGGCTCCCCTCCCCCCTCCCCCAAAGAAGAATGCCGAACAATGAATACTCTGATGAAGAAGCTGATCCAAGAATGTAGAATGGTTTTCCTCCCCTTAGGAAGGAACAATGCCAAGGGTACAAATGAGACACTTCTGTTGTGTGTGGAAAGAATCCCATGGATAAGTGATGTCTGTGAAACCTGCTCAACTGACTGAAGAACCTATCTCAAAGAGTTGTTTGTCTTTGCAACTAATGAAGAACCCTACTACAACTGCTGATCATAAGTATCCACAATCACTTTAACCTATGACAATTGATCATGTAGAGAATGAATAAGAGAGTTGAATGGAGCCCTTGTGACAACTAAAGAAGGTGTTTCTACATCAAGAAGAAGAGGTAGATCATCAATACTATCCCCCAAATCTATCATCGAACCTATATCTGGAAGACTGGATGTACCCTGTTGATCTGGACCTATCATTGTGGTGATGTATGCATGTAGACTAAACTAATGAAGTGACCTCTCACTGTAATTGTTGATAGAACCCCACATGTCTGAAGCTGTTGAAGCACTATTGCTGGTGTCACTATCAGTTTCTACACTGTATGATGTGTGAAGAGGATGAGAGGACAAGCTTGGTGAACTTTCCTCAAAGTATACATCCTTCTCCACAAATATCTAATGTGTCTCAAGATCTAGAAGTCTATATGCCTTCACACTATCTTCATAACCAATGAAAGTACAAGGTCAAGGTGACTGTGCCTTGCATCCCTTGGAAGATCTATTTGCCCATCTAGGACAACCAAAGACTTTGAAGTATGTCATAATAGGTTTTCTACCACAACATACCTCAAAAGGAGTTTTTCCATCTAAGGTTAGGTGAGGAGATCTATTAAGAATGTGAGTGGCACATGAGATTGCTTTGACTTCTAATGATGGATCGAGAGACTTGGCATGGATCATGCAACTTGTCATAGACTAAGAGTTCAGATCCTCAAAGTTGCAACATCTGTATTATGTGGATTGAATGGTGCTGGAGTTTGAAGATCAATGCCCTCATGTCTACAAAATTTTGTAAGTCTTTTGTTTACATACATGCTTCCATTATCCATTCGGAGTAATTTGATGGCCTTTTTGGATTTCTATTCTACATGAGTCTTGAAGGCTAGAAACTTGTCCAACACTTCATTCTTAGCATGAAGAAAGTAGACCCAAGTGAACCTTGAAAAGTCATCAAAAAAAGTCAATACATAGCAGCCCTAGCTGAATGCAAAAGGACCTACTAATACCATTAGAACCATCTATAGAACACCTGATGCTCTTGAAGACTTCCTTCTCTATAACTTCCCCTCTGGATGCATATCCACTAAATCTATTGAACATTCACCTTTAGAAAAGTTGATTTGAGGTATACCTTTGACCATTTGGTTTGTGTAAAGTTGTTGAAGGTAGTGGTAGTCAAGATGACCATAACACTCATGCCATAATTGCATTGTTGAATTGGATTGTGATAACAAGGCCTTTGAACGAGACTTGGGCATAAAATGGGAGAAAGAGTACAACCTTTTGTTATGATTCACTTTCCCCACTACAACCAAGGAATCATCTTTAAGGCTATGCACTTTTATTGAGTCTGGAAGGAACTCAACTCTATGTCCATCTCCAAGGTGAGTGATTTGGTAGATTGATAGGAGATTTGAACTTAGGTTTGGAACATAGAGAACCTCTTGAAACTCTCCATTTTCCATTTCCATGTTTCCTTTTCCTTCAAATTCCATTTTTATATCATCTCCCATGAAGATGTGCGGTACCTTTGATTGCTTCATTGAAGAAAAATCCTCCTTTGAAGAACCTATGTGATATGAGGCACCTGAGTCAAATATCCATTCCTTTGAACAATTTTCATTTTCCATGAATGCTTGCCCTTTGCCCTTTGAATCTAAAGATGACCCTTTATCCTTGTAAGCATTAGGAAATGGAATGTTATGTTTCTTCATGATGTTGGTCAACTCATCAATATTTTTAAGATAACACTCATGCTCTTCATGACCCAATTTTTTGCAATAAGCACACTTCTTCTTCTCTTTATTGTTGTCCCCCTTCTTGTTGGAATTTGAGGACTTGCCTTGTTAATTAGATTGTGGTGTTGTCTTTTCTACATCCTCTAATTTTCTCTTCCACTTCTTCTTACCCTTTCCTTTATTTGAAGACTATCCATTTGAATGTTTGAAAACCCTCATTATTGGCCGCCAATGCTTTAGATTGAGGTGATTTGAGAATCCCCATTGATTTCAACTTCTTTTCTTCATCATCCAATAGTTTAGCATATTCATCAAAAGTGACTTTCTTGTAGGTAGACCCCAAGGTAGTCTTAGACGTGTTAAAAAAAGATACAAATAAGGAATACTCTGATGGTAGCTTGTTGTGAATGAGATAGATCAGTCTGTCATCTTTGATAGAACTCCCACAATTAGTAAGCTTTGTCCTTAGTTCATTCACCTTGATGATGAAATCCTATATTGAATCATATGACTTAGGATCTAAGGATACAAGCTCATCTTTGATTTTGAACACATCCTCTTCAGGCACTTTACCATAAAGGTTTTCGAGGGTATCCCAAGCTTCCTTGGATGTAGAACACTTCTTGATTGGATACATGATCTTATCATCTACCCCCAAACATATATCACCTAGGGCTTTTCTATCCATTGCTACCCAAGATGAAATATCACTTGCTGATACACTATCACCTACTAGTTTAGGAAGAGTACCATCTACATATTGTGAAACTCCATTATGCATTAAGTGATACAACATTTTGATGGACCATGTAGCATAGTTATGAGGAGTTAATTTAGGAAACTTAAAGTTGCCCATAATGCAAAAAATGAAAGAAATGTGCAGAAAAGGGAGAACACAACACCAAGAACACCCCCCCTTTTTCACTAAATCAAGAAACCCCCCCCCCCCCCCCCCCCAAAATAGATGCTTTGGGCACTTTATTATTAGTGTGACTATAATGGGCCACTTGCCAATTTTGGCCTTTGTGGACTTCTAATTTTGGTTGTTACAACCTTTTAATAGATTACAAATTTGGAACTTTACAATGTGCTACAATTCTGAAGCATTACAAAGCAAAGAAAGGCCCTATTGGTAAAAGTGACACTTTTGTCCACACAACCCTACAATATAATAGCATATCTAGAAAGTAGACAAAAAATAACACACTTTCAAAAAAAAAAAAACCTATTTTTGACTACAAATGTGTCCGTACAAAGCGTTTGAAGTTGAAAAATGTAGGATTATGTAGGCACAGTCGCAAAAAAATGCAATTTCTAAACAATCCATGCACCAAAACTAGAAAAAAGTTGCACCACTAAAAACTTTAGGAAATTCTACCCAATTTCAAAAAAATTGCACTTGATTTGGAGTATAGATGTCCAAGTTATGGCCTCTCGAAGTCGGAATGCAAAAACCAAAATCAATTTGGAGAGCGGTTGCATCAGAAAATAATGGGGTTAAATTTGACGGTCATATGACTGTTGTAGCAATCCAAATTTGCTCTGAAATGATGTCCAAATGGCCATCAAATTTAATGCCGTAAATTGATGATGTCAGCAAAACTTTTGGGCCCTGATGATGTCGTAGATGGCATGTCACACCATACTATACGAACTATATAGAATCATATGGATTTTATAGGTGTGGAATGCTAACTAGACTCTTGTTGTACATCTTGCTTACATGGCTATTGTACGATTGTTGATTGGATGGACTGATGTGTGCAGTGGCTAAGCTAGATCTAAACGTGTGGTCATTGCAAGCTCTACCACATGGCATAGTTAAAAGTGCTCACTAAATTGTTAACAATACCAAAAAAGGCAATAGTAGCTAGAATATGGGTTGGAGATGTATTTCGTTTCCGAACTATTCTCTAAGCTCGCCAGAATATTACACCAAAGCATCTATAAATGCCATCAAATTATTGGGGTTTAGCATCAAAATCTACTTTTGCGACCACCAATTTTTAAATAATTAATCCCACATCATGGCTATGAGTTCTCACTTTGCTATTTAAATTGAGAATCCCCTGTATGGGGGGCAAAGGTAATGCTGCTAGTGGATTGGGGCTTAGCTGTGAGAGGGCTGCTAGACTTCTTCCTCACCAGTAGTTGTAGTGTACGACCCAAATTGCAGTAATAATTCTAGGGGATATGGAGGGTACAAGCCATGGATAAATAAAAAACCCCTGCAATAATAGTAAATTCTGCCAAAAATATATAGAGCCAAGCCGAGGTGTCACTGCCCGGGTTGACAAATTTTTTTTTTTTCTACCTAGATGATTGGAATTTTTTTGAAAATAATTCTAAAAATATCCAGATAGAAAAATAATTTTTAGAGAGTAAATTAAATGTAGATTTGAACAATAACAAATTAGATCAAATAAATGATCATACTCGAACTGCAAATCGGGACCTCCAGGTTCTAATTTACAAATTTTTTTTGCCTCATGATCAACTTTCACCCAATATAGGAAAATTTATAGTTGATCTTCACCGAATCGATGCTCTGGATGCAATGGTGAGGTTAGATCTGGCTCTAGATGCTCCCAATTTTTGTAGATCCTCCAGATTCATGTCAAAGTGTTGAAGCATAAGCGGTCTCGAATGGCTATGTGTAGAGAATCTCCCTCAGAGCTCTAATACCATGTAAGAATTTGGCTTAGGCCAGAATTCGCCCAAGAAATAAAGAATTCAACACAAGCACACAGTAGGCCAAACTAGAGAGAGTATGATTAGAATGATGATATTCATTCAATATGCTAGCTTGAGAGTACACTAGGAGTGCCTGTATATAAATGCCTCAAGAGAGCTTCTAGAATGCATAGAAGTCAGCAACATGATAAGTCATACAACTAGGCACATGTCCACTAGATATGGGTTATCCTAAATTAAGCATGGCATTAAGTGCGATGATGTAAGGATAAGCCTACAATGGTGTAGCATACAAATTAGTGGTGTAGACAACATGTGCTAAATGAGGAGTGCAGATAACTATTTTGTTGTAGACACCATGTGCATAATTAGAGTTGCGTAACTCAATGAGAGTACACAAAATCCTAAGTGTCTCACCTAAATAAATAATAAAATAATGCAAAATAATTAAATAATGCATTAACCTAAGTAAACTTAAGTAAGTGTAATATGTAAATACTTATTTACACCAACAGTTATGATGGTGGAATTGTTAGAGTTGGATATAATGAAGCATGTCACATAAACGAGAAAGGATCCACTAAACTTAATGTAAAGAATTAAAATAAAGATATTTACTTTTTGGATGGTTTGAAACATAATCTTGAGTGTTCAACAACTTTTTCATAAGGGATATCAGTTGCAGTTCATAGAGAAGACTTGTATTATCAAGGATAAGAATGACACATTGATTGGTACTAGTACAAGAAAAAGAGGTAATGTATTTTAGTTGAATCCTACTAGAATGACATGTTTAGTTGCTAAGGCGAATGACAGTTATCTATGGAATAAGAGATTTTGTCATATTTATTTTGATAACATCGTGAAGGTTAGTACTACATTTGTAGTTAGAGATTTTCCTAAGATTGTGAAACCTACTGACATGATGTGTAAAGAATGTGTAATGAAAAAAAAAAAAAAAAATTTCTTTTTCAAGCAATTAGTTTACTACTTCAGTGAAGTTGGATATGGTGCATACAGATTTGAGTGGTCCTACAATGAATAGAGCATCCTATGGTGAAAGGTATTTTATGATTCTTGTTTATGATTTCACTAGAATGGTGTGGGTTGCATTTCTTAGAGAAAAATATGAAGCTTTGGAGAAATTCAATATATTTAAGGTTAGAGTTGAGAACAAATCTGGTTTAAAAATGAAATAATTGAGATCTGATAGAGGGGGAGAATTTCTTTCAAATGAGTTTAACAATTTTTTTGAAATAATGGTATAAAGAGACAACTTTCAGCTCCTAAGACACCAGAGAAAAATAGGATAGAAAAAAGAAGAAACATATAAGTAACTGAAGAATCGAGAGAAATGATATTAGAAAATAATATATCACATACCTTTTGGAGAGAAGTAGTGAATACAATAGTATATACTATGAGTAGAGTGCAGATCAGACAAGCCATTGGTAAGATCCCCTATGAACTTTGGTTTGGACATGCACCTACTATGAATTACTTTAGAATCTTTGAAAGAAAATGATATATTAAGAGAGATGGTGATATTGTAAAGTTTTATTCTAGAAGTGATGAAGGAACTTAATAGGGTCAGTGAGAGGGAAATCTCTAAGACTTGCATTCTTAATGGGGTGCAAGGCTATAGTGTTCAAAAGATAACCTTCCTGTAGTAGTCTTGCAAAAGATTGCTCCAAACCTCCTTAACCTTGGTGGGAATCTCTCTTTTCAAAGAGGTAAATTTGACCATTATTGGATGATACTAAGTCATTGTAGTTACCAACCTGAGTACAACCATTTTTAGGAAACCATTTGCATTTTAAGTTTGTGCTAGAAAATTCACTATTTTCTAATTGCTAAGTTTGAATATGCTATTTTTGGGTTAAATAAACATTTTATGAAATCAAACTTTTAGTTAAAATTTTCCAAAAATTACAAAGAAACAACATCCTTCTTGAAAAAATGCATTTTCCCTATGAAATGGCACATATACTCCTCCAAATAACAATAAGCAACATAAAATAGTACTTTTACACTATGAAATGACACATATAAAAATATTAAGTTGCATTTGACCTTTTAAATAACACATCCATACTGCTAAATAGTATCTAGTGAAACTAAAAAGAATGCATTTACAACTATTTGTAGTGCATTTGAGAAACTCTCTAATGCTTTTGTGAAAACTTGCAAAATATTGAATACCTACACTAGAGAGTTTGCCAAATCAGAATGAACATTCAAACACACTTTTTCTTTATCAATATTTTGCAAAGTTGGAAAAAATTTTAAGACCAATACCTCCAAAATTGGATAGGATATTTCATATCATCTATGGTTTAAACTTTAAACAATATTACCTAGAGTCCAATTCAATAGACATCATCACTCATGCCTCTTAATAATTCAAACATCAAGGATCCACACATCCTTTAACCCCTTAACTTCACAAAGATTAACTTGATTGACAAGGTTTTATTAAACCTTGGCGTTATTGGAATGACTTACAAGATAGCTTGATATTTCACTACTATTTGGTCTAAATATAATCTTCACTTTATAACATGATAAAAGATAAAAGGGTTACATTCACATTTCATGCCACTAAGAAAAACTAGTACTAGTGCAAAGAAGAAAGAACCAAAAAGAGTTGCTACTCCTATAAGTGTAAGGATAGCACAAAAAACTATTAATCTCATTGAGGTTTTGACAAAGTTAGTGATAGATAACTTAGTCATTATCTAGCAAAGTTAGTCAGTCATCACTGTGACCGAGCTACCACTTAGGCTGAGTAAATAGAGCAAGTCAAGCATAAGTGTTTATACAATACATGTCAAACTAATATGACAAGTTAGAATATGTTGAGAAATAGTTAATGATGAGTCATTTAGGAGCCAAAAAAAAACCATGTGCCAAGCTATTCAGAGGGTGAGTAACAGTAGAGAGTATAGTTAAGGCTGAGCATAAGAACAAAGTCATGGACATACAAGTTTGTAGTAGCAAAAACTTGTATGTAAACCATTTTTGGCTAATCTTTAATTTGCGATATTGTGAGATAAGAAAAAAGTCATATCACACATCCCAAGGTAACCTAAGCAACCAATAATAAAAAAGGGAATCTTTAAGTGGCAATAATAATCAACTAGAGTCGTTGATTATGATCTAGGATTATCTCAAATGCCTATTTAAAGAGGCAAACCCTAAGGGGGAGTATCATATGTAAAGAGGAGTATCATATGTGAAGAAGAGTGAATGCGAAGAGGAAAGTAAACATTCATGATGGAGAAGATGCTTAAGTGAAGGATAAAAAATGTAGAACTAGTTGATTAGAAAAAAGCCATTTAAGAAGACAAGTAGTGAAGGCTTAGAGAAGAGAAATCTAATTAAAAGAATCAAGATATAATAAAAAAATAGGAGATCTGATATTTAGTAGAAGGGTGCTAACCAAAGGATTAGGTACTGATTCATTTTGATAGGTGATACAGGGTGAATCTCTTAATAGAGTAGTCATAACATACTTGTGTAAGCATCCTAACAAAGTGCTTACTTAATTATGGGTTTAAATCCTTTCATCAAGGTAAAACCTAATACTCTTGTAAGTCTTTAAAAGGGTAGATCTTTCATAGGGTATCATGATAGATTAAGATCAAAACTTTGTAGCTATAATTGGCCACACTTTATTGCTATAGTAGTGAATATTAATTGTGGGTGTGATCCCCACCCTAGTTTTATCTTCACCTTGGAGGGTTTCTGGGTAACCAAAATCTTTTTTGTTATGTGTTGATTTACATTATGCTATAGTTGTGATATATAGTTAGATATTTGAGTTTATTTGATAAGTTATGAGATGGATAAATGGTGAAATTTTTTTATGGTAAAAGATTTTTAGTACTAATTCCCCCCCTCTCAGAACTTACTTTTCCACTTATATTTCCAACAATTGGTATTAGAGCTGAGTTCTCTAGAAAGTAAAGTTTGATAGCTTGAGAGGTAAGATCTTGAAGGTGAAAGTCTACAAATTGGGAAAGACTATTGAGAACTAGAAGATTGGAATAAAACTTTCCCTACATCAACTAAAGGAGGCAAGTGATGAATTGCAACAATAATTAAAGAGAAGAAAGGATATGGGCATTCAAAAAAATGACACTCAATATCAAGAAGAAGAAGAAACTACAAGATTGTTTGAGGACAAGAACTACAAAGAATTTGATGCAACAATTGCAGATCTAATGGAAAAGAACAATGCCCTAAATGAAGAAGTTAGGAATCTAAAAAGGGAACAAGAAACTCAATCAGTAATGTTGTGTGAGATATCTAAATTGAAAAAGAAAGCTGAGGAAGATAAAGGCGCGATTGAAGAAGATAAAATATTATTGGCCAAAAAACTTGAGGAGAAGTCATCAAATGTGAAAAAACTTACAAACACTCAACTCGGTTTAATGAATCAACTAATGCTTGCAAATCAAGAACTAAACAAAAAAGACATTGAGATTACAACTTTGAAATCACAAAATGACCTACTACAGTATGAATTGAAAGAAGAAAAGGAATTTATTGGAAGGTTTAATAAGCCTAGTGAAGCCATGAAGTACTTTGAAAAATTGATGAGAACACCAAGAACTAATGGTGATACTGCTAGATTGGGATATTCTACTATTGAGAAAGGAGAATCATCTTGTGGTGAAAAAAAGAGTGATAAGGGAAAGAACAAAAAACCCACTTGTCATCATTGTGAAAAAATAAGTCACACAAAAAATGTTTGTAGAAGTAACACTGGTAATCAAAACCCTAAGAAAAATACAAGGGAAATTGCTATAACTGCAAGAAGCAAGGACATTAGGAACATGAATTTAGAACAAAGACCATCAATACTCATAAATTTGAAGGATATTGTTACAACTATTAGAAATATGGACACAAAGAATATGAATGCAGATCCAAACCTAAGTAGACATCAAATAAATAAAGAAAAGTGCATCACCATGGAAATTCTTACTATTGGGATTACAATACAAGGTATAGTTGTTAGTATTGCCGAGAATATGGTCATGTTGCTGAAAATTGTATAAGGACACACTTTAGAGGTAATTACAAAAACTATATGAATAGAGAGATTGTATGCTTTAGTTGTCTTAAAGTTGTCCATGTAAGTAGAAACTACCCAACTTGGTCACTTGCATCAAGTAATGAATTCAATAATTCCAAAGGTAAGGTAGATGCTGAAAAGCTAAAGATCCAAATGAGCAAAATATGGAGAAAGAAAGAAGATTACAACATGTCAGGCCAAGATGAGGTCACTTATCCAATTGATCAAGTGAACACATCACCCCCAACTATGCAATCAAAGGTATGTATGGAACTGGCATTTGAAATGATATATTTTGCATCAGTTCCAAGCATTTAAGGTATGAAAAGGATTTATCAACATAAATCAAGATGCAGTTAAATGATTAGAAGGATGAGATATTCTATCACTATGAGATATTCTATGTTATTATTGAGCATTGGAAGCAATTGTCATGATAGTCGAGTAAGCTATATTGACTGAGCATAATGTAAGACTTATGGTGACTGAGCTAACAATTGTGTAGGTACAAAGCATTAAATGCAAAGGTTTTTCAAATTGTTAATGCTATTTAGTCAATTTTTCAAATCATCTTTACCTACTAGATGATCAAGAGCAACTAGGTGATTTATTCAAAGAGATTCAAGTGATTGCAAAGGTGATTCAACTAAGGTGATTCAATTGTTATACTTGACTTTTCATCAAATCTTGAGGTATTTTACTTGTGCCAAGTTACTTTGTTTTTGTGATTTTCAAACCCTTGCAAATTACAATGGTAGCAAGCTCATTGGTGGCAAAAAGGAAAGAAGTAAAAGAATTCATAAATGTACAACTGATTAGTAATGATGCATGTGAACCACCAAAGTTTTATGCAATACTTGAGATAACTTACAAGGGAGACCCATCATGTGTGCTGTCAATGATTCCATCAAAATTTTTGATGATACACAATGTGAGATGTTGTTATATGTGCAAGGTTGGAGAGATTGGAGACCTTGAAATTATGGAAATGTACTAGAAGCTATGTGACAATGGAATTCTAAAGGAGGAGAATAAGAGCAGAAAGGGTTAACCCGTGCCCTAGATTTTTTACAAGTTTTCAAGATATAATAGATTAAGATAACTTTGAGCCAAATCCATGATAACCAGTTGTGGCTAGAGAATGGTCCTATCAAAATCACAAAGAGGATAATACATAGGGTAATAGGGTATCCTACCCTAGACAGACCTAAGACCATGGCTACAGGAGTTAATCGGAACAAAAGGGAAATGTCCATAGATACTATTATAGACCTTGTTATTGCATTTTTAGTACATGTGATTGCACACAAGTTTTATCAGTCAAGACAACTCAATAGTGTGCCATGTATTGTAGTAGACCTTGGTTACAAGATTGTCAAAAGGGATCATAATTATCACCTCGCCGAGCTACAACTACATCAGCTATCAGAAAACCTTGGAGCAATGAGGAAAGCCAATAACTCCTCATGTAATTTTGGCTCACTTCTTGTGTGTATATTCTTCTATGTGCAAAACACATTTCCCACATTTGATAAAGTTGTATGGAAAATTAATCATTCCATTACCCAACAAATAGGGGATTACATTGATCAATTGGGAGAAAACTTTTACTCAGTAATGACCAGTTATTTTGAAGACTTCAAGAAGTCAATGAAGTAAAGATCAAGAATGTATCTCTAGTGGAGCAACATTACAATGATGTTTGTTTCCTAGTAGATGTCAACTAAACTTATTATAGGAATTTATTCCTAGGTTGAGATGGCTTAAACCTCTACCTTATGAGGTGAATGTAGATGAAGCATAAAAAACTATCACTACATTACTAGTAGAGGACAATAATGAAATGACATTTGGTAAATATGAAGAAGCACAGACAAGGATAATTGTCAACTTGCAGACTGCTACCATAGATAGGAAGAAAACCAAAATGATGAAGAAATTGGATGAGCAATTTGGTGAAGAAGAAGAGGAAGAAGGTCAAGGACCTTTACAATTAACTCAAGGGTTAGGTGAAGACCAAGGTACTAATGAAGAAGAAGCCAAGGACGAAACAAAGGAAACATGGAAGAAAAGAAAGGGAAAAAGAGAAATTTAGAAGCTCAAGAAGACCGCAAAGAAGGATGAACATAAGTATATTGCACCGTTAACAAGGCCAAGCACTTAGGCAGCCACTACACTAGCCAAGCTATCATAATCAAAAGGCAAGAAGAAGAATGATACTGAAAAGTTGAGAAATCCTACAAAGAAACCAAGGAGGAGTTTTAAACTCCAAGATGAATTAGATGAGTAGATATAATTGGATGCCATGAGTCAATTCAAAGTGTTAAGTCATAATCGCTCATCTGATATAAATAATCTTTGTGAAAATGTAAAGAATAATGCAAATCTATCAGGATTTCAACATATTGATTTTGATAAGTTAGATAATTAAGAGAAAAAAAACATTGAAGAGGATATATATAATATGATGGCTACATTCAAGACTATTCCATCAAAAATTGCCAATTTACTACCTAAAAGTTTGTACCAGTCAGTAGAACAAAAATGAAAATTCAACATGATGACTAAAAGATAGATAAGGGTGACTACTTTAGCACAAGTTTTTCCTACTCTAAATAAGCATCAAATAGAAAAAGCCATAGATAAGTACAAAGGAATATTTTCTCCAAAATATAGGGCTTTTCACATTTTAAGGAATCAAATTGAAGAGGTGGTAACCTAAAGTACATTACTTTGGAAATCAATCTATGGTTTGACCCCAAAAGTAGTAGAAGAGAAGGAAGAAAAAACAAGGGAATTAACACAAGAGGACACAAATGTTAATATTCTAGACATCAATCTTCCATAGGAAGAGAAAGAGAGTCAACATGAATCTGTAACCATTGAAGACATCATTGAAAACACTACACAAAATGTCAATCCACTCAATGATGATGACATCAAGAAATTGAAACAAGAATCCATTGATGCACCTGTTCCATGTGCAAATCCTATATTGGTAAGGGTTGATTAATTTTATAAGGTTGAGATATCACCCATTGAGAAACTAAAGCAAGATACATCCACTATGCCACCACATGTTACAGAAGTCAAGGAGAAAGAGATTCGGTAAATTTTCATGGAAGACTACTCAATCCATTACCCAACAAATAAGGGATTACATTAATCAATTGGGAGAAAAATTTGACTTAGTAATGACTAGTTATTTTGAAGACTTCAAGAAGTCAATGAAGAAAAGATCAAGAATACATGTATCTCTAGTGGAACAACATTACAATGATGTTTGTTTCCTAGTAGATGTCAACTAATGTACAAGTAGTTATTGCTAGGGTAAGATAGCTTAAACTTCTACCTTATGAGGTGAATGTAGATGAAGCATCAAAAACCATCACTACATTACTAGTAGAAGACATATACAATAATGCAATGACATTTGTTAAATATGAAGAAGCAAAGTCAAGGATAACTATCAACTTGCAAACTACTACCATAGATAGGAAGAAAACCAAAATGATGAAGAAATTGGAAGAGCAATTTGGTGAAGAAGAAGAGGAAGAAGGTCAAGGACCTTTACAATTAACTCAAGGGTCAGACAAAGACCAAGGTATTGATGAAGAAGAAGCCCAGGAAGAAACAAAGGAAACATAAAAGAAAATAAAGGGAAAAAAGAAAATTTAGAAGCTCAAGAAGATCCAAAAGAAGGATGAACATGTCTATTGCACCTTTAACAAGGTCAAGCACTCAAGCAGCCACTACACTAGCCAAGGAATCAAAATTAAAAGGCAAGAAGAATAATGATACTACAAAGACGAGAAATATTGGAAAGAAACCAAGGAGGAGTTTTAAACTCCAAGATGAATCAGATGAGTAGACATAATTAGATTACATGAGTCAATTCAAAGTGGTAAGTCATAATCCCTCATTTGATATAAATAATCTTTGTGACAATGTAAATAATAATACAAATCTATTAGGATTTCAACATATTGATTTTGATAAGTTAGATAATGGAGAAAAAAAATATTGAAGAGGCTATATATGGTATGATGGCTACATTCAAGACTACTCCATTAAAAATTGCCAATTTACTACCTAAAATCTTGTATTAGCGAGTAGAACAAAAATGAAAATTCAACATGATGACTAAAAGATAGATAAGGGAGACAAATTTACCACAGGTTATGCCTAGTCTAAATAAGCATAAAATTTCAAAAGCCATAGAAAAGTACAAAGGGATATTTGCTCCAAAATATAGGGCTTTTCACATTTTAAGGAATCAAATTGAAGATGTGGTAACCCAAAGTACTTTACTTTGGAAATCAATCTATGGGTTGAACATAAAAGAAGTAGAGAGAAGGAAGAAACAACAAGGGAAGGAAAACAAGAGGACACAAATGTTAATATGCTAGACATCAATCTTCCATAGGAAGAGAAAGAGAATCAACATGAATCTATAACTATTGAAGACATCATTGAAAAAACTAAACATAATGTCAATCCACTCAATAATGATGACATCAAGAAATTGAAATAAGAATCCACTGATACACCTATTCCATGTGCAAATACTATATTGGTAAGGGTTGATGAATTTTCTAAGGTCAAGATATCACCCACTAAGAAACTAGTGCAAGATACATCCATTGTGCCACCACATGTTACATAAGTCAAGGAAAAAGAGTCACATGAGAAAAAAAAAATGTCAAGATAAATTTTTGGAGGAGAAAGATAATATTGATAAGGATAAAAAGGAACTATCTTCAATGTCTGCATTTGGCATTGAGATAAAAGATAAAGAGACAACTACAATAGACATAACATTGCCTACTCTACTAAGCTCAGGTATATTGACAGTAGTGGTAATTGATAAATAGGGAAGTGCAGAAAATAAGGGTAAGGAAGATAGCCCTACACCCACCTCATCAAAATCTCTTGAAGATCAAAAGGAAAATTAACAAGTAGAAGAGCATAAGAAGAATTCTAAAATAGAGGAGTAGGTAGTCATATAGACAGTGGCTACCTTGCCAGATACTACATCACCTCCCAACAACAAAACTCTTCAAAGATTGAGTACTCAAGAAACTCCTTTGTAAATATCAGTATCGAGTACCAACACACCCAAGAGTTCTGAAACTACATCATTCGAGGATGTCAGTTTGGATGAAGTGACTGTGTTGCCACAATTCAATCTTCCAACTATCACACTTGAGTAGTTCTTCAAGAGGATGTACAATAGAAATCTAGGCAAGAAAGGCTTAGGAGAGAGCATAAACAAAAATAGGTTTTGCATAATATTAAAGATATTTTTGTAGATTCTTTTGATATCTCAGATTCATTAACCAATAAGCCTATCATTGAACAACCTGTACATATAGTTGATAGGATAAAAGATGAAGACATAGAGACTAATGTCAAGTTATTGGAAAGGTTTGAAAAGAAATTTTGCACTATGATCATGGAAAAAATCTCTAGTGCCATAGAACTTAGACCGGTTGACTTGTAAACAAAGATGGAGAGTGGGAAGAAAACTTTGGAAAATATATATTCCTTGTATACTAAATTTTGTAATGTCGACTTCTTTAGTCAAGAAACTCAACAAATTATTGATAGGTTGCAAGGAGAACTAAAGTCTACTAGAACTACATTGAAAACATCTCCATGCACCAGTCATTTACATTTTCAGAGATTAATTCTTACACAGGGAAGACTTGCCATGTTTCAAGCTAAGGATTCCAACATTTGATCAAAATTGATCAGTATTTAGTCCATGTTGACCCCTCACATGGAAGTTTTGCAATGGGAGCTCAGATTTGCTAAAATAGTGCTAAAGAAATATTCCCATCTTTCAACTGAATAAGGCCTAGTAGACATGCCAACCAACTTGGAGATTTAGATTCAATCTTTAGATGCAGCTAGAGATAATTGGGATTCTACATTAGGAATCATTATGCAAGTCCACCAAACATTTTTGGATAAACACACTTTAAGTGTGTTGCCCTCAATGACGTAAGTGTCAAAAAAGGAAGATTTTATGTAAAGGAAAATAATATATAAGTATATAAAGGAAGGGGAATTGAATTAGACATTTAAAAAACCAAAGTGTAGTATTTACTCAGGGGGGAGTAACAAGGTAATGAGATAACACTTTTTAAGATTTTGAAATTTTGTATATAGACCAAGTATATATTCTAGATTGTTTGAATTATGTGTGCTACACAATAATATATGCCATGAAAAAGTATTTTTTCCACTCATGTCAATGGGGGATATTGTTAATCTGGCAGAGTTATTCATTCATCACTGTGATCGAGCTACTACTTAAGCTGAGTAAATAGAGCAAGCTGAGCATAAGCATTCAAACAATACATGCCGAGCTGATATGAAAATTTAGTATATGCCAAGAAATAGTTAATGTTGAGTCATTTAGGAGATGAGAAACAATATGTGTTGAGCCATTCAGAGGCTAAGTAATAGCAGAGAGCATAGTTAAGGTCGAGCATCAAAAGTCTATTGATGCTGAGCAAATAGTCATGGACATACAAGTTTGTAATGGAAAAAACTTGTATGTAAACCATTTTTGGCCAACATAATATTTAATTATAGATAGTGTGAGATAAGAACAAAGTCATGTCACACATCCCAAGGTGACCTAAATAACCAATAAGAAAAAGAGAAGCTATAAGTGGCAATAATAGTCAACTAGAGTCATTAATTATGACCTAATATCATCTCCAAATGCCTATTTAAAGAGGAAAACCCTGTGGGGGAGTATTATATGTGAAGATGAGTATCATATGTGATGAAGAGTGAATGTGAAGAGGAAAGAAAGCATTCATGATGGAGAAGATTCTTAAGTGAAGGATTAGAAATGCAGAACCAGTTGATTAGAACAAATCCATTTGAGAAGACAATCAATGAAGGATCAGAGAAGAGAAATATAATTAAAAGGATGAAGATATTGTCAAAAAATATGAGATATGATATCTAGCAAAAGGGTGCTAACCAAAGGATTAGGTATTGAATCATTTTGATAGGTGATACAAGGTAAATCTCTTAACAGAGTAGTCCTAACAAACTTGTGTAAATCTCCTAATAGAGTGCTTACTTAACTGTGCATTTAAATCCTTTCATCAAGGTAAGACATAATAGTCTTTTAAGCCTTTAATAAGGCATACCTTTCATAGGGTATGATCATAGATTATGATCAAAACTTTGTAGCCATAATTGGCCACACTTTATTGCTATAGTAGTGAAGATTTGTGGATGTCATCTCCACCCCATTTTTACCTTCACCTTAGAGGGTGTCTAGGTAACCAAAATCTTTTGTGCTATGTGTTGATTTAATTTATGCTATGGTTGTGATATATAGTTAGATATTTTAGTTAATTTGATAAGTTATGAGGTGGATAAATGGTGGAATATTTTTTATGGTAAAATATTTAAAGTACTAATTTATTCCCCCCCCCCAGAACTTACTTTCCATTTATATTTCCAACACAAATTACAACTAAATCTATACAATCATCAAACACCATTCATCCTACAATATCAATCGACTATTCACCAACTTCTATTGACAAATAATCACCCCAATCAGAACAAATAATGCCCGAGATGTCTCGTCAATTATGGCTAGGGAGCGATGATTATATCAATTCAAAAATAGAAGAATTCAAACAAAATTTTGAAATGGTCAAAATAATAGATAAATTACTAGAAAGGCATAAAGAGTGCTACCCCTTATTGTTAGCACAATAGGGTACAAAGTTACCATCTGAATTTGATATATGCAATCTCAAGAAAGATCAAGAAGATTCACCATGGAAATGGAAATATTAAAGAGAGGAAAAGTCCAATCAATAGAGTTTAGTCTGGAGAAGGTGTGTCCTATACCCTTTGACAGAAGCATAATATTAAAAACCATTCCCTCTAAACATGAAAATTTGTAAGTATGAAAAATACTTTGGTACATCCAACCCCCAAGATCATCTTAGATAATTCTATACTTTGAGTATGGAATTTGTGCAGGATACTACCTATCTTATGTAGATATTTCCTTGAAGCTTGAGAGGGGAAGCCATGAAATGGTTTTCTAATATTCCATCAAACATCCAATCATTTAACCAATTGGATTATATGTTTATCATGCAATATTCTTACAATATAGAGAAAGAAGTCACTATGGTTGACCTATGCAATACCAAACAACTCCTAGGAGAATCCTTCAAGGATTTCCTCCAAAGATGGTAGCATACATTGGAAAAATACAATAGAGACATCCTAGAAAAGAAGAATATGGTCATCTTCATCCATAGTCCCTCAAAATCCCTGGATCATTGTTTACAACTCTAAAGTCCACCAAACTTCAAAACTATGCTCAACAATGCTAGTGATATAGAGGAGACCCTTATTAACAATGAAAAGCTAAAGACAAAAATGAGTTTTCAACAACTCTTCACATTCACATGACTCCACCAATTACTCAAATGAAAAACCTAAAACTTGGTGGGGAAATAATAATAAAAACATGACAAAAGATGGGGTTGTAGAAGAAAACAACCTTAAGCCACAATCTTATTACCTTCCAGACCCACTATTCTCTAACAACAATAGCCCTAGAACATCTACCAACCAATTCAAGCCACAACAAGACAAAACTCATCTATTCTATAAATGAAAGATAACACCTCTATCTACATCTAGTGCACCTAATCAACAAGTTTATTATAATCAAGCTCCTTTGCCAAAGGGACATTGGCCATCCTACCAACCAAGAACATATACTCCTATAAGGTGAAATATTTGAGAAGGCTTTGAAACCACTCTTGGCTAATGAAATAATTGTATTGCCAGAGTCCAAAACATATGAACCATGAGTCAAGCCCTCATGGTGGAATGAAAATGATTTTTTGCATACCACAAAAATCAGGGACACCTCATTAATAATGACATGGCTTTGAAAGGTTTATTAAAAAACTAAGTGATGATGATGTCATCAAAGTTAACGACTCCCATACCAATGAATATTATGTAGCTTTCAAAATCCCCTTCATGAGCAATGAAAAAGGGGAATCTTCAAAAGCCAATAAAAATAAGACAACAAATGAAAAATTTAACTACACTAACAACTATGACAACATGATCAAATGTTGTCTGGATCTGATGGCTACATCAATATTATATTCATAAAAGACAAACATAAGATGCAACCCTTTAATATCATTACTCAAGGTCAAGCCCCCAAAGTGGTATTTTCGGGGGAAACCATTAACCCAAATCAAGCCACCACAAGCTCCACTACATGTAAGTATAGTTTGGTTAACCAACTACTCAAAACTCCTACACATATCCATATTTTTGAGTTATTATAGATATCCCTCAAACACAAAGACATCCTTACTAAAGCCCTCATACCAAATAATCTTGATGTAAATAGGTTGTAGAAAATGGTAAGAAATCTTGCCACACCCCACTGTGTTGTTGACATATCAGTCAAGTTTTTTATTAGTGACACACACTTATTTAGATTCTGTATAGCTACTGAGCTCATTGAATAGTTTACAGTGCTTTCCATGTAATTTAGTAGCCATTGAGTTCTGCAGGTTCTATCGAGTCTTTTGGACTAATCCTAGTGGTTACTGAGTAGATTTAGTCAGTGTGAAGTCTAGTAGTTCAAACTGTGCATTTTAGTATACACTAAGTCTATCTGTGGTTACCAAGCATTGCAGTATCTATCGAGTTTGCAGTTTGTGTGATGTGAAGTCAGTGTTAATTGAGCTACTTCTTGCTAACCAAGTGATTCAATGTTTGCCGAGTTGCACAATATCTATCGAGTCACCAGTGCATACTGAGTTCAAGACTACTTGAAAGTGATAAGTATGGATTGAGCTTCTATGTCTACCAGGTGCATGACAATGTCGAGCATTGATAGTGGATGCTGAGTATAAAAACCTCACCAAGCCAGTGTTTAGAACTTGAGTATCTTCATGTGGGCTGACTTTGTAATATTTGTGTTAACTTGTATCATGGCTGACTTTGTAATTTTGTAATTTGGATTGGTATATATATGTAATGTATTGTATCATATCCAGTGTGTAAGAGCAAGAATGCGAATGTGTGAGCATATGTATTGTAATGTGGATGCAAAAAGTTCAAGTTATGAATGTAGTAGATAAATAATTATAAAGGCCATGTTATTATAAGGAGCAACAAAGACATATCTATCATAGAAAGGTGATCAGTACACTAAGGAATTTCTATCAACAAACTCAGTTGCAAACCAAAGATCTACTACTTGATCCTAATAAGTGAACCAATCAAAATCCTTAAACAAGGTAGACCTAACTGTCTTTTATAAATCTCTTTACCGAGTGCATACTTCATTGTATGTTTGTAAATCCTCTCACAAGGTGGACCTAGCAGTCCTATTTGCTCCTAATAGGGTAGATCATTAGAAGTGATCAATGTAAGCCTTAATAGGTCAACTTTATGCTGTAGTACTAAAGTTTGTGGGTGTCATCCCCACCCTAGTTTTACTTTCTATTTTGAAGGTTTCTAGGTCACCAAATCTTTGTGTTCAAGTGTTATGGATACTTTCATGTTTTCAGTTTCTCATGCATCCAATTATATCAAATGTGATGAATTAAGTGCTAATTGATTTATTGGATTAAGAATTGAAATTGGTAAAGTTTTAGAACTTACTGATTCACCCCTCCCCTCTTAGTAACTTAGCATAGTCTTGAATATTTCCAATAATTAGTATCAGAGCTTTGTGGTTCTCAGGAGAAAGTTTAACAACTTGAGCAAAGATCAAGGATATGGTGATATTTAGACTTGACAAAGCTATTAACAATGAAAAGTTGGACTTAGAAATGGCCATTGCCCAAATCAAGAAAGCTAAGGAGCAACTTTCCCAATCCCTAAAAAGAAGAAAGGAACTTGCAAATAAAATGAATGGTAATCTCTACATTGAAGATAGAATTGAAGACTTTCACCCTTCAAGAAGTTCAAATGAAGCAAATGATGCAATCAAATAACTCCTAGAGAAGAATGGTTCCTTGCAAGAAGAAGTAAGAAAGCTAAAAAGAGAACAAGAAATTCAATCAGTAAGGTTATGTGAAGTCTTGGAACAAAGAAACAAGATAAAAGAAGAAATGGATGGAAGGAACACTGAAATCCGAACCAATCCCTTCAACAAGTAGACCTTATTGATCAGCTCTCCAATGCAAATGAGGAAATTATGAGCCTAAGACTTGAAAATGAAAGAATGAAAAATGACATAAATTCTAAAAGGAAAATCAATGAAAGAATAAAAAATGATTTGTGATCTGAAAGACAAATCAATGAAGATTGAGAAATGACCTAAACACTGAGAAGCAAATCAATGAAAGAATGATGAAATCTCAAGAAGACATGGATCAACTGAATGAGAAAAACCTCTATAGGAAAAAAGGAAAAGCATGAATTGGATACAAAGAAGAAGGTGAATCCTCCAAACAAGGTACTCAAAAGAATCAAAGACCTACTTGCAATTACTATGGTAAGATAGGTCATACATCAAACAAATGTTGGAACAATGGAAAAGAAAAATTCAATGGAAAATGCTACAATTGCAATCAACATGGTCACAAGGCTAATGAATGCAAAGAGAAACCAAAATTTGAAGTTAACTGTCATAAATGTAAGAAACATGGACACAAGGCATCAGAATGCAAAACAAAGACATTGAATCCTGGAGAACAAATCATGAAAGCAATATTTGGTTGGGACTACAATACCTAGTGTAGATGTCATTACTATGGAAAATTTGGACACATTGGTATGAATTGTGTTAAACATCATATGAGGAAAAGAGATACCACTAAAAGATGTTTTATTTGTATAGAACTTGGTCATCTTGCCAGGAATTTTATGAATACTCATAAAATTGAAGATGAGAAGAAAGAAAAGGCTAATAACATCTAAAAGTAGATGAGACAACAATGGATTCATAAGTCTACTGAGGATACTAGTTTGAGTAATGATGGTCAAGTCACTCAAGAATTGGGTGACTCTACCATTTCTAATTAAGTTCTCAAGGAAGAACTGGAGCTAGGCTATCAAAGAAGACATCCAAATTAGTTCTAGTTGAAAGGTGACAAAGATCCAAATCTGTATACAAGATACAAAGGGATCACCGAGCAAGATCAGTATCAGTTATTACTAAGTTACCTTCTCTACCAAGTAAGGTCAGGTCATAGACTCTATCAAGCAAGGTTAGGAGTAACAAAGGTACTTATGGTTATCAAATCATGAAGATGTCACTAAGTAATCAATATCATATGGTGGATGAAAGTCCATCAACTTATCTACCTCTGTACCAAGCATTAATGGCAATTTTTTAACAAAAGGAATGGAATTGAATTCATTTCTTAATGTGAATTTTTGAGTGCTATTGCTAAGAGCTATTTTCAGTGCGATCAAGTGACTTGAGTGAATTTCCTACAAAAGTTTTTTGAAGTTCTCTCAAGCTATCAAGTAAAAATGGAATCTAGTAGTAGCAAGGTCAAGAAAGGGTCTGACATGTTGGTTTGAGGAGTTGAATGGAAAGCATCAGATTTCAAGCTCACGCCCGCGGTGAAACCCCAGACCCAAGTGGAGCTCAATCCCAAATCCCTCCCAATGTACTTCTTGTTAATGACATTTGTACTCATTTTAAATGTGATATTCAAGAAATTGGTACTCTAGAGATGGATGATGCCCTAGGTCAATTTTGTGTTGATGAAACTCTAAAACCCAAGCATCAACATTTGGAAGAAAAAGGATTGACACATATTCCCCATATGTCCCAAGAATTTCAAATTAAATGGATTATGCTTATCCTTAGCTAGGTTCATAATGGATAGCTATGGTTAGAGTAGCCAATTTTGATAACAAAGAAGATGATTCATTGAATCACTAGCCTTTCCATGCTTGCCAAAGCCAAAACAATGAAAACCCTAGGTCGAGCAAAGTTGGAGAAGAAAACCCTAACTAAATGGAATGGTAGAGGTATGAAAATAAATAGTGTTACAAATGTAGAATTGAAATTTAGAATTCATGTTAGTGCACATAAAATATACAGTTCAAACATCTTAACTATGTGTCATGTGAAGCCATGGATATGGTGTATAAATTGGTTTAAAACAACTTATCATATGACCTTGTCGACCTATTATTGAGGAAATTCAACAAAAATATGGGAAGTATTAGAACATCCAAGAATAACCCATGAAAATTTGGTTCATGGTTAACCTGTTTATTCTTTTATGTTTAGAAGTTCTTCCCTTCTAAAGGAATTGTAGTCTAGAGAAAAGATGTGCCTGTACTTTACCAAATAAATGAATATATTGTAGAAATGGGTGAGAACTATGGCAACATCATAGAAAACTACTTCAATGTGTTCAAAGAGAAAATGAGTAATAGGTTCAAGATACTGAAGAAGTTAGTTGAAGACTACAAGGATGATGTATGCTTCATGGTGGACTATGATAAGGTATATATCTAGGTAGTTAAGCCTAGAGTTGCATGGTTCAAACCTCTTGGCTATGAGGTAAATATTGATGAGACAAAAGAAATCATTGAAACCCTTATCAATGAAGCTATTGATCCCAAGGTCCCTTATTTTGGAACTTATGATGAACCTAAGACTAGAATTGAGCTAGAAATAAAGCTCCCATAGGTAGTTAACAAAGGGAAGAGAAGGATAGCCAAACTGAAATCAAGTGCACCTCTCTTGTTAACCGAGGGAAAAGGTGAGGATGTGGAACAAGAAGAGGATGAGGAAGAATCTAAGAAAGAAGAAGAACCTTTGAAGAAAAAAGGGCAAGGTGATCATCACCAAGCCTGCAAAGTCATCCACTGTAGTCTTCACAAGGAGGTCACAGAAGAAAGGAAGTGACATTATATTCAGCAAACCTCCACCCACCTTATAGGAAAAGTTAAAGAAATTTGAAGAAGGAGCAGGAATAAAAAACTTTAAATATTTGAAATATGAAATCAAGACTGAGGCAGAGCAGAAGCAAGTTGAAGAATTGGTGCTAAGCAAAATGGGTAAGTGGAAGTACTCACTAGATCAAATCGCCTCTGAAGTCTCCAGTGAATTGCTAGAGAAGATCAAGCCAAGATGGGATTTTTCTATGAAAATAGTCAAAGACATATATGCACAAACCATGAGGCAATTACTACCAAGAATATTAGATGTTGAGGTGAAAGAGTCATTAAAGAAAAATGAAGAAAAACTGACTCTAAGGTTTAATACTTGTTTAGTTTTGATTAAAGACATTGAGCATGTTGTTAGAAACACTACAAACATTTGGAAAAATATTTATCATCTTTATAAACCAAGTGAATTCCCAATTGAAGTAAAGGATGTTGATGAAGAAGAAGATAAGGAGAAAGATGAGGAGGAAAATATTGAAGAAGTGACTCATTTTGGTAATGAAGAAGATGAAGAGGAACAAGGTCTAGAAGCTACCGAGGAAGAAAAGTAAGATGATGAGGAGATTGATCTAGTCAAGATAGTTGCAGTATTCATTGCCTCACTTCCTCACTTCCTGAGAAAACCATTGACTACATCAATTATGGAGATAGCTTTAACAAGTTTGGTTGTGACTGCTACTGACACATCAAATGTCCAATCACTCTTTGCCCCAACTTAGCTTAGCATATCATTGACAGAAGTGACTTCCACTTCATCCACCAAGCTATAGACTCCTTCTTCATCTAACAAATTGAGTTCTTTAGTCTTCACTTCTCCAATTTTGACTTCTTCAGTTTTGAGTACATCTATGGTAAGCTCTCCAATTTTGTCTACTTCAGTTTTGGATTCTATAATTTTGACTTCATCAATTTTAGATTCTTCAAGAATCTCTAAGTATTCCATCAGTCAGTACTATATCAATTTTTATTGCAAGCCCAAGTATTTCCACTATTGTTTCCATTCTGGGTACAAAAGCAATAAGTGCGAGGATAGTTGAACCTAAGGTTCAATCGAGTACAAAAATTTGATGGAAAGGAAAGGAGATAGAGTAAGATATAGATTTAGATGAAGAAATGGTAATTCCCAAATGGGACATTTAAAATCTTTCTACAAACCAAATACACATATTTGGTGAACTCCAAAAAAGGCCAAAAAATAAAGATTAAGAGAGGAAAGAGATAGAAAGTATAAGATAATAGATGATGCCAAGAATATTTTGACTGAGGCACTAGGAATTGAGGTTGATTCTTCTCAACCTATTTTTTTTCAGCTAGGAGAAGTAGCCCAAAAAATTCAATGAGGACATTGAAGGTCAAGAAAGCTAGTTGAAAAGGCTGAAAAGAGATTTAACAATAAAGTGTTGGAGCATATTGCTCAACAAATAGCCATTTATCAAGTTGAGCTTTCAAAAAAATTGGTCAATCTTGAGGTGTCCTATTCAAATGTGTCATCACTTTTTAGAAAACTATGTGATGTCACTGAGTATGCAAAGGAAGTAAAGGACAAATTATCCAAAATTGATATAGATCTTAAAGAAGTGCTCAGTAGCTTAAACTTGACCCTAGTTCAAGCTCTACACATTTCAAGAAGATCAAATTTTTGTTAGACATGCAAGCTAAATTGTTAAGAGATGAAGCAAGGATCTATTCAACATTGATTGACATACAAAATATGATCTTTCCAGTCATGGATGCTATGCAGAAACATATTGTATATTCAAAAAATCTGATCCATGATAACAATTTCTCTATTGCAGATCACATGATTGAACTATCAACATAACTGCAAATTGCAATTCATACATGCAAGGTCTTGCAAGAAAATTGGGATAAAACCTTGGAAATCACCCTCAAGGTACACTCTGAATTCTTATCTCATTTTGGTGTCTCTATGTAAATATGTTGGAATAAATCTTTGGCATTGCTATCAAAAAGGGGGAGATATGTTATTATATGGGAGATATGGGAGAAAAGTTACATTGGAGAAATGTTATATGTATATAAGAGAAAAGTTATATTGAAGAAAAATAAGACATGTACATAGAGGAACACATAGTATGGGGGAGAAATATGCTATGATGGAGAACTTGTATCAGTAAGACACGTTGTATATAGAAAAAGATGTATAGTATACTATATATACCTTACAAAGATAAATTTTGAAAAATCTCAAAGATATACCAAGCTAGTATCACGTGGTGATGAATACAAGGTATTCAATTTTGGGCTAATAAGTGTTTTTGTCACTAATGTCAAAGGGGGAGATTGTTGACATATCAGTCAAGTTTGTTATTAGTGACACACACTTATTCATATTTTGTATAGCTATCGAGCTCATTGAACAATTTACAATGCTTTTCATGTAATTCAATAGCCACCAAGTTCTATAGTTGCTACTGAGTCTTTTGGACTAATCCCAATCGTTACTGAGTAGATTTAGTCAGTGTGAAGTCCAACAATTCAAACTATGCATTTTAGTATACACCAAGTTTATCAATGGTTATCAAGCATTATAGTATCTATTGAGTTCGTAGTTGACGTGATGTGAAGCCAATGTTAATCGAGCTACTTCTTGCTAACCAAGTGATTTAGGGTTTTCCAAGTTGCACAATATCTACCAAGTCACTAGTGTAAACTAAGTTCAAGACTACTTGAAAGTGATTAGTATGGATCGAGCTTCTAAGTCTACCAAGTGCATTACGATGCTGAGCATTGATAATGGATGTCGAGTATTAGAACCTCACCAAGTCAATCTTCAGAACTCGAGTATCTTCATGTGGACCAACTTTGTAATATTTGTGTTAACTTGTATCATGGCCAACTTTGTAATTTTGTAATTTGGATTGGTATATATATGTAATGTATTGTATCATATCTAGTGTGTAAGAGAAAGAATGTGAATATGTGAGCATATGTATTGTATTGTGGATGCAAAAAGTTCAAGTTATGAATGCAACAGATAAAGAATTATAAAGGCCATGTCAGTATAAGGAGTAGCAGAGACATATCTATCATAGAAAGGTGATTAGTACACTAAGGAATCTCTATCAGCAAACTTAGTTGCAAACTAGAGAGCTACTACTTCATCCTAACAAGTGAACCAATCAAAATCCTCTAACAAGGTAGACCTAATAGTTTTTATAAATTTCTTTACTGAGTGCATACTTCATTGTATGTTTGTAAATCCTCTCACAAGGTGAACCTAGCATTCTTATTTTCTCCTAATAGGGTAGATCATCAGAAGTGATCAATGTAAGCCTTAATAGGCCAACTTTATGTTGCAATACTAAAGTTTGTGGGTATTATCCCCACCCCAGTTTTACTTTTTATTTTGAAAGTTTCTGGGTCACCAAATCTTTGTGTTCAAGTGTTATGGATGCTTTCATGTTTTTAGTTTATCATCCATGCAATTAGATCATATGTGATGAATTAAGTGCTAATTGATTTATTGGATTTAGAATTAAAATTGGTAAAGTTTTAGAAGTTACTGATTCACCCATTCCCTCTCAGTAACTTAGCATAGTCTTGAATATTTCTAACATGTGTATCCTTCTCCCCATGAGATGATATGTCTTCCACCCATCCCCAATTTTTTTTTCTACACATAGAGCTTTTTATGCACATAAAAAAGGTAAAAGGGGCATTGGTTGATGGTGGTGTGGGGATAAATATTTGTACTATAAATTTGGTAAGAGCATTGGGATATGTAGAGGATGTCATGGATCCCAAGAAATAGATTACCATCAAGGCCTATGATGATGCAGTGAAAGCCTCTAAGGGAACAATCATTGTCCTGATAAGGGTGGGTCCAATCATTAAAGAAATATTTTGTCAAGTTTTAGATCCTAAATTTATATATAATATTCTTTTAGGTAGACCTTGGATTCATGACATGCAATTTATCCCATCCACCTACCATCAGTGTCTAAATTTTCCTTACATGGGGCACGAAGATAACCACAGTCGGGGACCAAAAATACACACAGTATTGTAAATCCATTGTTCCTCATAATAGGGAAGAAACCCCTGTAGATAGTAACAAAATCACATAATCCATTTTCCTAGAATCTTCTAGCTTTGGACATCACACATAAGCAACAACCAATATTGGAACAGACTGATTTACTACAATGACTAAGGGAGAAGAGAAAGTAGGTTGTTTTGGTTCTAGCAATAGACAATTCCTCTCAAACAAGAGTAGAAACAATTACATTATGAAAAATTTAATGGTTTTATGAAAGAATTTGAAAAGAAATGTAAAATTGGGCATAAGGATATAGGAGAATGCTCAATCTCTGTATTTGATCTTCCTACATCTCCAAAATCTCATGGAAAAAAAACCTTCAAACACACCTCATCATTAATACAAGGAACACTTTGTTACAGAGGAAAGTTCATCACAAGATAAAGCTATAAAAGAAGATGCAAGAAAATCAATCCAAAATATAGACATTTCCCCCCCACCTTTGTGGAAAAGATTTTGAATTAATGAAAAATATGGGGTACTTTGGAATAGGACCCTTGGGGAGAGGCATAGACATAGTTGAGCCTTTAGAAGCTTCTCTTTGACCTAACAAGCTCAAGATGGTTGTAGGCTATATGGAACAAAAATTTGATGGGTCACCTATTTCTTCCTCATTGCCACATCGAGATAACACACCTCATAAGGGTCAAAGTTCATCTTCATCTAAATCTTTTTGTGTGCCCAAAACTCAACAATATGTGAGTTTCTTCAAACATGAGTTAGGCAATGTCAACACTTCTTTCATGAACCTCCGGATCACAACTAAGTCTTCACTAGATGATGACAATGCCTTACCCTCACCAAGTAGTGATAGAAATGATTCAACCAAATGGGAATGGCATGTCTTGTCAATAGGTTCTTCTATCCAAGATAAGGAATGTGACTTCATACATATCCTAGCTTTGGTAAACAATAAAGAACAAGAACTAAAATTTAGCATAGATTTTAGTAGCATCATGATCCTATCTTCAAATCAAGAAAATAGGCCTATTTCCTCCATCTAAAATGATAACACAGATGAATCACACAATAGCTTTTCCTTTCAAGAGCTTTCCCTAGACTTATTTGTTAACATGAATTCTAATGATACTACATTAGGGGAGTATCCTAAGCATTGGAGAGTATTGATATGTTGCATTCATGACTAGATTTTTCATTGATGTCAACATAGCAATAATTTTGTAAAGATTGGAAGAATAACAGTCAGTAATCTTATGATGAGCAGAAGTTGAGGAGGTTTTAGATGATGCATAGTGGAGGACATGTTCTTGAGGTTGTCCTAATGACATGGTTAAGAGGAATAAGTCTGAGTCAATGGTGTACGGAAGTTACACTTGATTTACTGGAAGCAGTATAGAAACAAAGCATTGGAAAATAGAGTTCTGATGATCTATCACTATCTTTCATCTGAGATGTAATGAAGAGGTGTGCAGTCACATAGTAATAGAGGACATTCATATGATGATGCCAGTGTGTGTGCAAGATGTGGTTTTACATGTGTGAAGTTTTGTATAAACTATGATCTGACAGTGATGTTGTAATTGTGAATTACTTAATTATGGTTTTGTGTGCACAAGACTTGGTTTTACACGTGAAGTTTTGGATAAATTGTGAGACGATAGTGATATTGTAATAGGGACTCATATATACTAAATTTTGTAATATATTCCTAACATGGTCTATCCTCTAAGAAGGAATACTTATATGAGTAGATCATCTTGTGTGTACCATCCCCAGTGGGGTTTTCCCTTTGATCAAGGGTTTCCCTAGTTAACATATCTAGTTTTAATTATGTATGAGTATCTTTTTTTGGTTTTAGTTAATATTACTCATATGGTTAAGATTGTTTAAAGTGAATTATTGTGATAATAGTTGTATAACTAATTCACCCCCCCTAGTTATATAAGTGGACTATATATTCTAACAATTGTTATCAGAGCATTAGGTCCTTGAAGAAAAAGCTTAATAGCTTTGGGAGATCATGGCAAGAAAAAATATTCCTAAATTAGATAGAGGAAATTTTGACACAAAAGATAGAGCTTCTTGGTGAGTTATCAAATTTTTGGAGAGAATAGAGCATTGAGTTTTCACATCTAGATCTAAAGAAGACATGAAGATCAAAGAAGGTATTGATCTACTTAAGAAAAGAGAGCCAAAAGGTATGGAATTTTTTTCTTATTGGACATGTAAATATTTTGGCCACTTTCCATCTACATGCCCTAAGAGAGTAAGAAATACTAGAAAGAGTTCTCTTTCTGATGAAGATGAAGAATTTAAAGCTAGTATGGAAAGATTCTTGAATGACTATGATGTTAAAGATAATGTATCTGAATTGGTTAGGGAAGAGAAATTAGTAGAAGAGATAGCTTCGGTAACTATTATTGATGATTATGAAGAAGAGGATAACTCTGGAACTGTTAAACATAATGCTAAAGTTCTTTTTGAGACTAACAATGACTTGCAAAATGATGTATTTATTTAGCATAGAGAAGATATGAGATCTAGGGAAGAGATAAGAGTTGAGATGTCAACTCCCACTTCTAGAAGAAACATGACAACGAATCACCCTCCAAAGCAGATAATTGGGAGCAAGGATAAGGGTGTAATGACAAGGAACAGAGTGAATGAGGAATTGTGTTTAATTTGTCAAGTAGAACCTAAGAGTGTATCACCTAATTTAGTAGTGTAATAAAAGGAATACTAACTAATAAAAGAATTCGCAAAACTAAATATGCTAACACTTATGATAGGACAAGGTTATCACCAAAAGGAAGGTAAACCAAGAATGGTAAGCTCCTTGGGCATAACCTATGATGACGAAGCTATGTCCCTGATGGATAAGGGATGTATGCTCACGGTGTGCTCAAGCTTCCAATAGGTGGGGGTTTTTACCAAGTGTTCATATGGGTGGAGGTATGGATGGATTTCAACATTATAATGGTATTTTTGTAGTTTTTAGGCTCTCAAAGTAGCATTATAAGTTTACATAAATGTGGATTATGGATTATGAGAGGGAAGGTATAATGTCCCGATTTTTGGAAATACTTCGATTCGTCCCAGTAATCAATCTAAGGTCTTATGAATAACTTCAATTATTTGCTCTACTTTTGGAGATATATATATATGTATGTATGTATGTATGTATGTATGTATATATATATATATATATATATATATATATATATATATATATATATATATAACTTGTATTATCTTATCTCTTTTATAATGCACTTCAAATGGCTATCAATTTAAGGTCTTTGTGAATATATGAGGTTTGTATTTATCTTCAAGAGATTTCCAATCTTTTGAATAGTAAACATATATATATATATATATATATATATATATATATATATATTAATGAGATGATAGCTTTATATAAAAATAAAATATATTTGGATTAGGAATATTATCCTAATATGTTAACTTATAAACTTATTACCAAGTCCCTCTTTACCTATGGGTGCTCTTTGATACCTTGTCCTTTATCATTAATATTTGCTTAACTTGTCCATTTTGCGTGCATTTAGCAAAGACTATGATATGAATGGAACCCTATGGTTTGGAATTAAAGGTTGATGGATTTCAACGTAATTTCTCTTCTTCCTAATGTCGATGTGGTGGAATCTAATTTGAAAGTTCTTATCTCATTTTTAAATGTGTTTCAGTCATTTGATTTTGTGATGTTGATTCGTATACTCTCCTCGATATACATCTATTTGGAATTCTATGTCGTTGCCACCTTAACCTGTCAATATCTTTATTGCTAATGGGGTGTTCCGAGCCTTATATTTGATACCTTCCAAAATGGTACATTTAATACAATACTTAAACTATATCTCATGCTCTTTCTAATAATGGTGATGATGAATTTGTTTTGCCCTCAACGTCATTTGATGTATAAACCGATCCTCCTTATTTTATGCCCTTGTCCTACCTTCCACATCTATACCTTAATACGTGTTGAGAGTGGTCAATAGTCATGTCCTGTAGACATTCATTAATCAATTAGTTATGGTTATGTTTTTATATATATATATATATATATATATATATATATATGTTGCTATTATTATTATATGATACTTAAATATATTAGACTATTTACTCTTATATCTATATACTCGTATTTTATTATCATTATTGTACCATATTTATTAATAGATATAATATTAATAAGCTTAGTTAATATATTATATTAACAATCATATTATAATTAATTTAATAATATATCAACTATACATTATAGTACACTATTAATATAGTATTATTACATTGAAATATATCTTAATCATCATTATATTAGATTATTAGTATTTCATTGATTATATTATAATACATTATACATAATATGACATTATTATATGATTATAATAGTATTACTAAATATTATTTTAATATAATATTATTATAATATCATTATTTTAATTATTAGTATTACTTTATATATAATACCTATTTGAATTACATGTCAAAATGGGGACATCACAGAAGGGCTTTATTTATTAGCTAAGGTGTAGAGAAATGGAGGGCTAAGATGCTTTAAAAGGGAAGTACATGGATTGCGCTTGTTTAGAGCCAATAGGAGAGTGACACTTGTCACAAGGAGGATGAGATTGAGGGGATGGTATAAGGGTTTCTCAAAGGGAATAATGAGTTAGTAGATTGGGAAGTACAACTCTACTTCTTGCTAGTCCACATAACAAGTCTTTTACCTAAGAAGAATACTCCTCCACTAGTGCTTTTTCTGTCATCAATGTTTCCAACCTAGTTAGTATCAGTGTAGGCACTCAGTTCAAACTTTTAATTCTTCTTATATTATAAGCCAAAATCTTATGCTCCTTTCAAGTATCTCATTATCCTTTTCACAGCCACCAAGTGATTTTCTCTGGGATTAGTAGAGAATCTTGCAACTGTCCCCACAGCTAATGCAATATCAGGTCTGTTATGTACTACATATTGCAATTTTCCAATCATGGATCTGTATAATGTTTAATTTACCTTAGCTAAATCATCATTCTTTGATAGCTTGAGTGTTGTCACCATAGGTGTACTTACTGGATTGGAATCCTCTAGTTCAAATGTCTTCAATATCTCTTTGACATATTTTGATTGAATGATATAAATACCATATTTCATCTGATATACTTGTAGTCCCACAAAGAATTTGATCTCAACAAACATTGACATTTCAAATTCTTGCTTCATCTGATTTGCAAAGTCCTTACACAAAGCATCTTGTCCTCCAAATATGATATCATCAAAAAATATTTTAGATAACCGTATACCTTTGTCCTTATATGTCTTCATGTACAAATTTTTGTTATCATCAGTCCTTTCAAATCCAATCTTCACAAGATAAGTATGAAGTCTCTCATATCATGCTCTTGGCACTTGTTTCAATCCATATAAGGCTTTGTGTGGTCTACATACCATGTTCTTATTATTTTTATCAACAAATCTTGTTGGCTGTTCTATGTAGACTTCTTCTTCTAGTATGCCATTCAGAAATGTAGATTTAACATCCATCTGATAAACTTTGAAACCTTAGTATGCAGCTTAAGCAAGCAAAATTCTCACTCCTTCCATTCTTGTAATAGGTGCAAATGTCTCACCATAATCAATTCCTTCTTCTTGTGCATATCCTTTGCAAACTAGTCTTGCTTTGTTCCTTGTCACTTCACCATTCTCATCTAGCTTATTTTTGAATATCAATTTGGTGCCAATCACATTCTTATCTTTTGATCTAGGAACTAGATTCCATGTCTTGTTCTTCTCTATCTGCTAAATTTCTTCTTCCATAGCCTTGTACCAGTCATCATCTTCCAATGCATCTTTCACTATCTTAGGTTTCTTCATGCTTAGCAAACATGATTCGCTTCTCAATCTATTTCTTGTCATTGGCGTTGCATTTTTGTCTCTATTGATTTGATCTATAAGATGATGTCTTTTGACATATTTGGATAATCTTGGCTCAATTCTTTTAACTACATTTTTTCTCTCAGCTTTAGTGTCACTATGTACATCTCTATCAAATGTTTCATCATCTCTTTCATGTATGTTGATCTTAGAATCAAAATGCAAATTTTCTTCACTAAAAATTGACATTTGAATGCAGCTTGATTCCTGAATGCAACTCAACATTCACAAGTTGTGACTTGACAGTTATTGAGACTTGTTGTTGGTTTGCAACTTGATTTGTAGCATCTTCTTTAGTAGGCATTCCTTCATAGAAGTATACATATGATTTGTATTCTTCTATTTGCTTTGTAGGTTCAGCCTCATTTGCTTCTGTAAACTCATCAAAATTCACATTTGCACTTTCTACAATTTTTTTAGTGTTAGTATTTAAACACTTGTAAGCTTTCCTTCTTGTAGAGTAACCAAGGAATATATCTTCTTCACTTTTTGCATCAAACTTTCCACTCCTAACATCTTTAAGAATATAGTATTTACTTCCAAATACCTTAAAGTATTTCACATTAGGTGGATATCCATACCATAGTTCAAAAGGTGTTGAATGAGTACCATTCTTGATTTGCAAATGGTTCAAGCTATATACAACAGTACTTATAACTTCTCTTCAATATTTCAAAGAAACATTCTTCTCCATCAAGAGTGTTCTGGCACAGTCCATTATAGACCTATTTCTTCTTTCAACAATTCTATTTTGTGGAGGGGTTCTAGGTGTAGATGTCTATCTTTTGATTCCTTTGTCATTATAGAACATCTCAAACTCATTTGAAGTGAATTCTCCTCCTCTTTTTGATCTCAAATATTTTAGACTTTTACTTGTTTCTTTTTCAAGTCTTTCCAAGTACCACTTAAACATTTGAAAAGCATCAGATTCTTGTTTTAGAAACATAATTGTCGTCATCCTAGAGTAATCATCAACAAATAACATTGTGTACTTATCTATTTTGTAGCTTTTCACTTCAATGGGTCAACACAAGTCAATATGAAAAATTTCTAGTATTTCTTTAGAGGTATAAGCTTTACTTTTAAAGCTTGACTTTGTCATCTTGCCTAACTGACATTGCTTGCATATTATATTATCAGGTTTTTTCAACTTAGGAAAACCTCTAACTCTTTCCATGTTACTGATGCTAATCAGATTATAAAAATTAACATGACATAATCTCTTGTGCCAAAGTCATACACCATCAAATTTTGCAATAAGACAAGTAGCATCTTCTATATCCAGATAGAATAGATTACTTCTAGTTTGATCACCTTTTCCAATCAAGTTTTCATTTGTGTCATATATCTTGGTAGTTTTATTTTCAAATTCAACTTTGCATCCCAAATTATTCAATTGTGACACACTTAGCAAGTTATAATTCAATCCGTCAACATAGTAAGTATTATCACATGAAATCTTATCTGTGAGTTTGATATACCCTTTTCCTTTTATCAAAGATGGTGCATCATTACCAAACTTTACACCATTTCCATATAATAAGTTAAGGTAACAAACTTACTTTTGTCTCCAGTCATGTGATGTGAGCATCCACTATCAATGATCCATTTATCATTCTTGTTTACACAAGTCACAAGTGCGGTTGCCTCATCCTCGTCAGATTCATCCTTCATTGCAACATATACCACTTCATCATCATGTTCATCAGAGTCATGTTCATCAGCAATGTAGCATGACTTCTTTCTTTTGTCTCTGTAATCTCTACCATCATCCTCTCTTTGTTTTTGTGCTTGTTTCCTTCTCTATAGTTCTTCTTCTATGTACATCTTGTAGCAATATGACCAACTTTATTGCAACTGAAATAAACAATGGGTAACTTACCTTTGAACTTGCCTTTTCCTCTATGAAATCTTCTTTCCAAAAATGCTTTCAATTGTTCAATGTCTTCCTCATCTGTGTCATTGTCACTAGATGCATATTTTATCTTTCTTTTCTTATTCTTCTACTTTACCTCCTTAGTATCCTTTAATAATAATTTTTCTTTGAAAGCTGATTCAATACTCTCTAGTTTGTAGTTGTCAAAATTAGATAGCTCAAAAGCAGTGAATCTACCTACTAGACCTTCAAGGGTTAGATCATTTCTTGGTATACATCTTAACTCTTAGATTGCAGAAACTCTCATGGCATAAATAGGGAATAATGTCCTCAAGCTTTTTCTTAGCAGAGTATCATCATCTATTTTACCTATAGCACCTTTTATTGCACTAAAAAATTCTTTTATCCTAGCAACATATTGAACAATATTCTCACCTTCTTCCATTCTCATGTCATCAAACTTACCTTTGAGACTCTCTAACTTAGCTCTTTGAACATTTTTGTCTCCTCCATAATAGTGGCCAGGGCATCCCACATCTTCTTTGCACTGTCAAGGCCTTTGATATTATCGAATTTGACATAGCTTAGGGAAGAGGCAATCTCCAACATTGCTTGATTGTGTTCTTTATTTTTCTTCATATCTTCAGTAGTTAGGGCTCCTTCTGGGCCAACATGCTCCACTAAAATGAAATATTGTGCATGATCTCCAAGTCCTCCAAGGTGTAGCTTCATCAAAATTTCCCATGCAAGAAAGTTATCTATGTTGAACTTGGGTACTTCTCTTTTTGACATCTTGATCTTTGTGCTTCTAGTACCTTAAAACTAATCTTCTTAAGTAGATGACTCTGATACCAATTGTTGGAATTCTTTTAGAATAACTGAGAGGGGGGGTTTGAATCATTTATTCAAGGTCCAGATGTACAAATAAAACTTTTCACAATCCAGTGAACCCATAAACATTCATACCCATGCATGCATTCATTGTGTATCAACTAAAACTTATATGTTGTTATTAAATCAATATGCAGAAATGTAAAGCATAAAACACAACACATCCATCAACACTTTGGACACAATGATTTAACATGGAAACCTAATTATTTTTATTGAACAATGGCTCTGTGCGACGCCTATTTGGCAATTCTTTCACCCATCTCTATGCCTATGCGCATTGCCTCTTCTGTAGTGCCTGTCTTGTCGCCTAGGTTAGGCACTCTTATGGGTGTGTAGGCTATTGGGTTGGCCCCTATTGTGGTATCGGCTCCTACATCAACTTTTTGTAATACCCTAGCTCAGGCTCATTCCCCGTCTGCGGTCATTGGGCTTGGTTTTGGTGGCTTTGATCCTGTGGGGCTAGCCTCTTTGTCGTGTTGTGAAGGGGGTAGGTTGGCTATTTCATATGTTGATGTTCTAGCATATGAGACCGACATTGTCCCGGTTAAACCTTTGGGGGTGCAGGAGGCTGTTCCTATTGTTATTGGCACCCCAATCTGCTTGGATCTTGAGGATGAAATTTTTGATGAGATAGCCTCATTTGTGGATGATTACTCATCCATGACTTCTATCTTCTAGTTTAAGGGCTTTTGGCCCTCTTTGTCAGCTCTGCATGCCTGGATCTCCCGTGAATGGGAACCCCTCATTATGAATGAGGCCCAAATTTTCCCTGCGGCTTAGGGTTTTTTCATTGTGAAGTTTGCATCTACTAATGACATAAATGCCATTTTGCATCGAGGTTTCTCATGGGGGGAGAAGTTCCCCTTGATGGCCAAACCCTGGTTTCAAGATTTTGACCCATTGACTAAATCCTTCAATAAAATTATGATGTGGGTTAGGCTGCCAAATCTCCCCCTTCACCTTTGCTTGGATTTTGTCCTGGAGGCTATTAGGATGGCCCTTGGGGAATTCTTATTGGTTGATATAGTATCGTCCAATGTGTTTTGGATGATGTATGCTCATATTCTTGTGGAGATTGATGTCTCCAAGGGATTCCCTGAAAAGATTAAGTTAGTTTCCTCTTTTGGATCTTGGATTCAAATGCTTGACTATGAGGGCATCCCCTTCCGATGTTAGAAATGCCACAAAACTGAACACCTTGTTGCTTGCTATTCTTCTGATATTTCTAGACCAAAGAAGTCTCCCTCTTGGTGGAAAGGGGTTTGAGACAATCACTACATGGTTAAGAAGGCCTCACCTATTGGGGTTGTTAGCTCACCTTTGATTTCTTTAGTGGCTGACTCAACTGGTGACATTGTTGCTTCGGTTGTAGTCTCATCTAGTATTGTTGATGCCCCTTCGGTGTTGCCATCTTTTATTCCCCATCCTCCTGTAGTGGAGTCCCCTCCTTCAGTTCTTGCCTCAATTGAGGGATCCTCTCTTGTGGTTCCTTCTACTATGGATATTCCTACCTCGTTCCAGTGTCCTCAAGCTGCAAGGTTTGTGGGCGATGGCTGTGTAGATGATGAATTTGCTTGGCAAAAGGTTGCCAATTTGGTGGAGGATGGATGGACAACCGTCAAGTAAAAAAAGGTCAAGTTCTCTAACCTAGCTCTTGACATGGCATTACGTTCTCAAAAAGTGGGACTGAAAGGGAAATCTTGAGTCCCTGCCCCGCTTTGGCTCTCCTAGTTTTTTAGGCCTATTATCTATTGTTGTGGTTTATGGTTAGGGACTTAATGCTAATCTTTTTTAACCATGGGGTTCTAGGTGCCTGGTCAAAACCTAGTGTAGTGGCTAAGTTGTACTGAGTTATCTTTGTAGCCACCTCAATCACCTTTTTGGTTGGTGACCTATTTCTCCTTTGGTCTATTGTTACTATGTAATGGGGTTTCAGAACCCTTTCAAATCCTATTTTCCTTAATAAAAAAACATGGAAACCCAATTTGGTAAAAACCACCAGTAACATGCTACTCCCTTTTCACTCTTTTGAAGTGATGCCCTATTAAAGGCCAACCCTATTAAAGGTTACAATACACACTATTAAATGTGACCCAGTTAAGGGATTTCAGTCACCCTGTAAAAGTGAGCCTTGTTAGAGGACTTTAGGCCATTCACTTGGAATGCCACCCTGTTAAAGGACTTTTCATTGACTGTTAAGTCAACCTTACTCTAAAAGATTTACCCTAGACTGATATAATTGTTAGAGAGTAACAGTAGAGCTTTGATCTGATACAACATACAACCTCACTTGCAATTACACATCTTCATTTAGTCCTCAACTCTACTTGGCTTCTAATCTTTGCAGCTCTGATAGCTTGTTCACCCTTTAAGAATTCATCCTCTTAAGCCTTCTTGCTTAGTACAGCATTGCAGACTCTTCTCTTGTGTCACTTGATGAAACAAAACCCCTTTTCTCCTTCTCCTTATCAGGTTTTTGCACCAAACTCTCTAACTCTTTTGCTTCATGACTAGACATTCCTATATATAGGAAATTAGAACATTTTCCCACTCATTATCCATCATCTAAATTAAGATTTTTGGATGGATTAGGTAGGATACAATGTAGCTATCCCATATCTTGTCTTCTCTAGAAACTTCTCTTAGAATCCATTTGAATTTGCCTCCAAAATGGTTTACATAAGATTTTGTGCCACCAGCTCATCAATCTTATCTTTCTCCTAATTCATAAGTTCCAAGAAAACAAACTTGTTGGCTTTTATTTGGAGAATCTTCGATCTTTTTCATAATGCAATAGCTTGACATTATCAATCTTCTAATGCTCAGTACATACTACATCACTTGACATCAATTGTAAAATCACTCGGCATCAACTGGATTTTATAGGTGCTCGACATTAACTAAAAATTACTCAGCATCTACTAGCTTGCTCAGCATCCACTAGAATTCACTTTCACTCGGTCTAAATAATTTTTTGCTCAACTTGAACTAACTTTGCTTGGCACCTACTATCCACTTGGTCAAGCTTGACAAATGAACTTTGTTTAACTTATTCTTCTGAACTTTCTAAGTGTAGCCAGCCATTTTGTAACCTCAAGTAGATCATCAATATATTATGTTATTACTATCTTAACTGATCCTTGTACTTCTTTACATAATCATAAATCAACCTTTTCTCTAGGTACTTTTGTTATGTCTTATTGATCAAATCCTCCTCATCAATCAACTAAGTGATGGTACTTGAAACATATAAGCAATTGTCTTACTAGCAAATAGTAGGTTTGACATTAGTGACAAAACAATGATTGAAACACATAGTCTTCTTCAACAATATTTCTAATCAATGATATTTTCAATTAGATATTAACAAAATATTTTGTATGCAGACTAAAGAAAGCACTGTATGGTCTGGAGCAAGCACCTAGAACTTGGTATGCAAGGTTGGACAGGTATTTGTCTAAGCTTGGATTTATTAAAGGTACAACATATGGTAATTTGTATTTAAGGAAAATTGATGATGGTTTATTTGTCATTGTAATATTTTTGGATGACATAATATTTGGAGGAAATAATAAAGAAAGTGATAAGTTTGTTGAAGTGATGAGAAATGAATTTAAAATGAGCATGATAGGAGAAATGAAGTTTTTCCTATGATTGTTGATTGCATAGAAAAAAGATGGGATATTTATTTCACAAATCAAGTATGTGAAATATTTTTTAAAAATATATGGTTTAGAAAGTTGTAAACCTATTTGTACACCCATGATAACTGGTCACAATTTATCTAGTAAATATGAAACACTTACAATTGAGCAGAAAAAATGTAGATCTATGATTGAAGGATTGTAATATTTGACTCACACCAGACTAGATATTACAAATGCAGTTGGGATTGTAGCAAGATTCCAAGCTAATCCTAAAGAGCATCATTATGCAGTAGTAAAGAGGATATTCATACATTTGAAGGGTACATCTAATTATGGAATTTGGTATGATAGATCAAGTGACTTCACTTTGTGCACATATCCTGATGCAGATTGGATAAGTAGTATGGATGATAGAAAGAGCACTAGTGGTGGAGCATTATTTCCTGGAGGAAGATTGGTTTCTTGGTTGAGCAAGAAACAAGATTGTATATCTCAAAGTACTGCTGAGGTAGACTATGTTGCAGTAGCAAATAACTATAATCAAGTTATGTGGATGAAACAAATGTTGAAGGATATTGGGATTGAGTTCACAGAACCTATTATCATTTTCTATGATAACACAAGTATAGTAAGTATGTCTAAGAATCTAGTATAAAGATAAAGCACATATCCATAAATTATCATGTTTTGAGAGAGAAGGTAACTAAAACAAAAATAAGGTTGGAGTATGTAAGTACTAAATATTAGATTGTAGATATCTTTATGAAGCCTTTTTCTAAAGATACTTTTGAGTACCTAAGAGGTATGCTAGGTGTTATACCCCTACCTACTTCAGAGTAGATGATGCAAGGAGTGCACTAGTCCAATGGTATATAGCACTATGGTTAGACTGGACTAAATGTTGATACTTCCTATATGGGGGAGTATCTAGTATTTACTAAGTCATTGAGGACTCTTGGTATTTTGATATTTTGTATTAAATAGTGTCTTTAGACACTTGAGTTGATTGAAAGAGTTGGAAGAAGTATATTAACAATTGGTGTTTTGTACTTGTATTAATACCTTTGACATTGATGTCAATGGGGGAGAAGAATATGTGCATGAAAATATCTCCTAGGAAATGGGGGAGTGTTATCTATTTAGGGAGATTTAGACAGATTTGTGTAAGTCCATAGAAGAATATGTGAGTATGCAGAAGAATATGTGAGTGCATAGAAGGATATCTTTATGGGAAAGATATGTAGCTAGAAAAGTGTTGGAAGTTATTTACCATAAAAAAAATCATGACAACAGCTAGAAGATTATAGATTGATGAAGAAGATTTGAGAAGATGACAACAACAAAAATAGAGTACAATTTGGTATTCTTGGAACTTAGATGTTTTTCATCTATGTTTCCATCAATTCTAAAGTTGGAGATTTTTAGCATGAATACTGATGATACTACATTGGAGGAATATCTTAAACATTGGAGGGTATTGATATGTTGCATTCATGACTGGATGTGTCATTGATGTCAACATAGCAGTAGTTTTGTAAAGACTACAAGAATATCAATCAGTAATCCTATGGTGCACAAAAGCTAAGGAATTTTTAGATGATGTGCAATGGAGTAAATGTTCCTAAGGTTATCCTAATGGTGTGGTTAAGAGGACTAAGTCTAAGTCAATGGTGTATGGAAGTTACACTTGATCTACTAGAAGTAGTGCAGAAATAGAGCATTAGAAAATAGAGTTCTAATGATCTATCACTATCTTTCATCTAAGATGTAATGAAGAGATGCATAATCACACAGTGATTGAGGAAATTTGTATGATGATGTCAGTATGTGTGCAAGAAGTGGTTTCACATATATGAATTTTTGTATAAACTATGAGTTGACATTGATATTGTAATTGTGAATTAATTAATTATCTTATTTTAAGTAGTTGGGAAAGCCTCAAGGTTGACTAAAGGAATTATTATGAAGATACGGTATAAAGGAAAGTTGTTTTCCTTATTTTTAATGCATCTTGATTAAGAGGATCAAGTGGAATGTAAAGTATTAGTGCGCAATGTGAGGAGGAGCTGAATGCTTGATGAATGCATGTAAGTGATCCAAGGGATCATTGGATGTGCAATATGATATCTAGTTACAAGATTTGAAGGAGTAGAAGTCTGATTAATATGTTTGATATTAACCTTGAAGGTGTTTGGGCAATAGGTCTAGCTATCTTCTACAACTCCCAATAGGGTTGGAATCTCCTAATAGGAATTCAAAGTCTCCTAATAGGGATGCATTTTTACTGAATGTTGTAAGAGACTCCTAATAGGTCCATCCTCTAACAAGAAATATTTATATTAGTACATCATCTTGTGGGTACCATCCCCACTGGGGTTTTCCCTCTAATCAAGGGTTTCCCCAATTAACATATCTGGTGTTAATTGTGTATGTGTATCTTGTTGTGGTTTCAATTAACATTACTCATATGGTTAAGATTGTTTAAGGTGAATGATTGTGATAATAATTGTATAATTGATTCACACCCCCCCCCCCCCAGTTATACTAGCGGACTATATATTCTAACATTCTTCCCACAAGAAGTAGAAGAAGAAGAAGAAGAAGAAGAAGAAGAAGAAGATGATGATGATGATGATGATGAAGAATAGGTGATAGATGAATTGTATGTTCTACCTAGTGATTTAGAACACCTGGAACTAGTGCATGCCATTGACCTTATATATATAATGTTTGATCCATGTAATGAATTTATGTCTTTGAAGCCCATGGAAATTAGTTATCATTTTGAACCATTATCTTTTCTCTATCATGATCTTATAAATTGTAACTTATCTAACACAACTATTGAGCCTACCTTTGACACTCACCGAGACATCTTTATATACCTCAATAAAGTTGAATCATCTATGAAGCTTGAATCTAGTGGTGGGTTAATGGATAAAGAATGTATCAATTTTCCTAGTCATATGAAAACAATAGAAAGCTCTAGTAATCCAATTTTTCTTGTGCTTGGACTAGAGGAAAAAATAAAAAATGAAACAAATGACGCATCTGACAGTGAAAACACAACAATGATACCTAACAATGGGACAATTGATGCATTGCCAGACCATTTTGAAAGATCTTCAATTTTGACAGAGCTAACAAAAAAGGTCAACATTAGCATGACATAAGAGCCCATAATGATTTGTCTAGTAGTGTCCCTAACAATTATTGAACAAGAGGCTTTCATCCAATTCTTTAAGGAAAGTCAAGTTAATTTTTCCTAGTCATATGATGACATGCCAATTTTAAACTGTAAGATGACATTATATAATCTCAACATTGCACCTGGAACAAAACCCGTCAAGAAAAAACTCTTAGAAATGCATCCTCACATTGCATTATTAGTGAAAGCAAAGTTAGAGAAACTCCTCTAGACTTGCTTCATAAGACCTTTACCAAATGCTTCATGAATCTCAAACATTGTGTTTATTTCAAAGAATGATGGTAGCATGCAAATCTGCATTGACTTCTATGATGCTAATAAGGCATGTCCAAAAGATGACTTCCCTTTACCAAGCATCGATGTCATTGTCAATTTCATAACAAGACATTCCATGTTCTTACTGATGGATGGGATTTTAGGTTATAATCAAATTCAAATAGCACCACAAGATCAAGAGAAGACAACCTCCACCTATTCTTGGGGAACATTCTACTAGAATATTATGCCTTTTGGTTTGAAAAATGTGGGAGCCACCTATCAAAGAGCCATGACAACCATCTTCCATGACATGCTCCACAACTTCATGGAAGACTATGTTGATGATATCTTGGCTAAGTCACATACATGGCAGGAATATCTTCCCATCCTAGATAAGATCTTCACTCGACTTGAAGCCTTTAAATTTTGACTTAACCCAAAGAAATGTACCTTTGGGGTTCAATTAGGAAAACTGTTAAGCTATATTATTTTGGCAAAGTAGATAGAGATCAATCCTAAAAAGGTACAAGAAATATTAGACACGAAAAAACCTAGAAATCTACACCAGCTACAATCCCTATAAGGAAGATTGCAATCAGTGAGATGTTTCATTTCCCAACTAGCTAAAAAGTGTAATCCCTTTACCCACCTTTTACACTAAGATGTTGTATTCAAATGGGATGACAAGTGTGAAGTTGCCTTCAACTTTCTTAAAATGTATTTGATGAATTCTCCCATTCTGATGTCACTTGTGCACAAACAAACCACTCCTAATGTATGTTTAAGTGACTAAGAGATCACAAGGGGCACTATTAGCCCAAGAGAATGATAAGGGAAACAAAAAGGCCATCTACTCCATCAACAAGACTTTAGTGAGTTACAAATTCAACTACACATTCATAGAGAAATCTCACCTCATAGAAGCCTTTGCTTCCCAACAACTATATCACTATCTTCTTGCACATAAGGTAAAAATATTGGAAAAAATAAACCCTTTGAAATATCTCCTCAACAAAACAACTTTGAATGGAAGACTTTCCAAGTGGGTCATGATGTTGAGTAAATTTGACATAGAGTATATTGATCACAAAGCCATTAATAAACAAGCCATAATAGACCAATTGGTGGATCTATCGCTAGAGGATTCCAATCCTATTGTTGTCAATTTCCCTGATGCACACATACTCCATATTGAAATAATTACATGGAAACTATACTTTTATGGTTCTTATACTCACCATGGATCAAGTGAAAAAATTTTGTTCATCACACCTCAAGGTATCACCATCCCAAAGTCATATTAAGCTCATATTCCCTTGTACTAACAACATCGCATAACATGAAGCTTTAGTCCTTAGAATTAAGCTAGTTATTGAATGGAAATTAACAATGATAGATGTATATGAAGACTCCTAGTTAGCCATCAATCAAGTCAATGATATATATAAAACTAAGGAAGAAAAATTAATGCCTTCTAAGAAAATGATTGATTCACTAGAAGCATTCTTTGTCTAGATTACCTTTGAATAGATTCCCAAAGATAAAAATAGAGCCACCAATGTTATGGCTAATGTAACTTCTTTGCTCCAATCACCAGATAAACACAAAAACTATGAATTCTTGGTGGAAGAGATGGTTCAACCTACATTTTCCTAGCTTAAATCCCATATCATCTGCCTCCTAGAAAACCAAGAATCACCATCCATATAACATCCATCTCAAAATGTTTTATGTATAGAGTCTTGCATGACAATCACATATCTTGAAAAATACCAAAACAACCATAAAATATCCAAAAAAAAATGATGCTAAATTCCTCTATAGTAATGATACTAAATGACTTAACAATGCTTAGCTCTAGTATGCCTATAGTTATCGATATCATATTGGTTTTGACTAATGAGTGTCTACATACTTAAGTCATTTACCTAGTTCATGCCAAACAAGTAGTACATATTGAGCACAACATGTATATGATAGAGCATTCCAAATTCACAGTGAGTGCCAAGCCACTCATGTGCCGAGTCACTCAAGTACCAAGCAGATAGTGTATGCTGAGTGATTTACGAGCCTAGAAAGTAGTGCATGTCAAGTGATATAGATGCTGAGTCACGGTATAGAAGATAGTATATGTCAAGCATCAGAGACTTTAGATGTTGAGTGAGACAATTTTGTCATAGTTTTTTGTAATGGCACATACAACTATGTAAATCATTTTTTAGCCAACTTAAAGATTGAATTATGATATTTTGGAGATAAGGAAGAATCTTAAATTGGAAATCCCTATGAATTGCATGCAACCAATTAGGTAAAGGGAAGGTTTAAGTGGAAAAATGGATGAATCATAACCATTGATTCATACCTAACCCTAAGTCACCTATGTCTTCTAAAGGAGGAAAAACCCTAAACTTTCTAAGATGTATGAAGGAGCAAGGAGAGAAGTTTGCATGTGCAAAAAGAGCATTCATGGTGACTAAGGAGTTATGATCTGAGATTACATTGTAGAATCAATTAAAGAAAAATAGAGGAAGAGAAGAGCATACAACAAAGAGACGTCTGATCAAGAAGGATCAAGAGTACATTAGCTTAGAGATGATCTGTCATCAAGCAACCAAGTGCTAACTGCAGGATCAATGTTGAGTCATTCTAGCAAGTGAATCAATTAAATCTCTTAACAGAGTAGTCCTAATAGGCTATATTGAAATCCTCTAATAGGGTGCTTACTTAATTATGAGTTGAAGTCCTTTAGAAAAGAACCACTTCTAACAAGGTGTTGAAATCCTTTGACAGGGTGAGACCTAATAGTCTTTGTAAGCTTTTAACAGGGTAGACCTTTCACAGGGTAGATCATGTCTCATGATAAAAACATTGTAACCTTCATTGGATACACTTTATTACCGTAGTAGTGAAGATTTGTGGGTGTCAACCCCACCCTAGTTTTACCTTCTCATTGGAGGGTTTCTGGGTAATCATATCTAGTTTCATATGTGTGTGAATGCTTATATGTTTACATGATTTGTATGTACATGCTTTACATGGTATTTTAGTTTACTTAGTGAATGTATGAGATAGATGTGTGGTGAATATTTTATTGGTCAAAGTTTAAAGTACAGATTCACCCCCCCAAAAGTTTACCTTTCCTATTGTAATTCCAACAATTGCTATTAGAGCTTTGTTCTCTGAAAGAGAAGCTTTGCAACTTTGAGGAAAGATCTTGGAAATGGAAGTCTACAAGTTACGAAAGATTATTGAGAATTAGGAGATTGAAATACATATCATTATATATCAACTAAATCAAGCAAGAGAAGATTTAAATAAATCCATAAAGAGAAGGAAGGAAATTTCTATTGAGGAGAATGATACACTATACAAAGAAATGGACACTACTAAGCTATTCATTGATGGAGACTCTAATGAATTTGATGCAACAGTTATAGATCTAATGGAAAAGAATAGAATCCAAACTGAGGAAATTAGAAATCTCAAGTTAGAGCAAGAATCACAAGCCATACTACTATGTGAGGTGATTGAATAGAAGAAGAAAGCTATGAAAGACAAAGCCATTATTGAAGAAGAAAAAAGAGTTTTGGCCAATGGACTGGAAGAGAAATTATCGGAGCTAACAAAGACTTCTAACATGCAATTAGATACTCTAAGTCAAATGATGAATGCCAACTATGAGCTAAATGTCAAGGACATTGAGATAACAACATTGAAGTTATATAATGAGCAATTGAGAAATGACCTAAAAAAGGAAAAGGAATTTTTTGAAAGTTTCAATAAACCAAGTGAGGCCGTCAAATACTTTGAGCAATTATTGAAATCCCCTTGATCCAATAATGATACATCTAGACTGGGATGCACAAGTACTGAAGAAGGGGAATCATTCAAAAGTGTTAAGGAAAGGAGCAACAAAGGTAAGAATTTCAAATCTACTTGTCATAATTGTGGTAAGAAAGGACATACTGCTAATGTGTGAAGGAGCAAGATTGTAGATCAAGATGTCAAACATAAAAGCATGGTTCACTACCACAAGTGCAACAAACAAGGTCATTAGGCACATGAATGCATAACTAAGACCATGCACCTCAAATATTTGAAGGATATTGCTATAACTATATGAAGTATGGACATAGAGCTTTTGAGTGAAGATCCAAACCTATGTGGTCATCAAATAGGCAAACAAAGGTAATGAACAATGGCAACTCTTATAATTGGGATTATAATACAAAGTATAGCTATCATTATTGTCAAGAATATGGACATGTTCCTAAGAATTGTATTAGAACACACTTTAGAAGTGACTACAAAAGGTGGTTGAGTCAAACCACATGTTTTAGTTGTTTGAAGATTGGTCATATCAGTTGATATTGTCCAACAAAGTCAAAGGCATCAAGTTGTGAGTTTGATGAAGGAAAAGGTAAGGCATATGTTGAAAATGTTAGAAATGAAATGAGCAAGACATTGAAGAAGAAAGATGATTACATAACATCAAATGGAGAAGGGATCACTTCACCCAATGGGTCAGGTGATCACACCTCATCAAACTAAGCAATTGAGAGGTATGTGGGACTAATATTCAAAAGTTATATCATACATCAGTTCCAAAGGATTTACTACTAAAAAGATTACATAATCATGAACAAATATGCAAGTTGTTATTAGGAATCCAAAAAAAAAAATCTTTAAGTTTTTCATGTTGTTTTCGAGCATGAAAAGTTTCCTATGATTGCCAAGTGAAATGCAAGAGGATGTCAAACTAACAAACTAACTAGTTGATGTTGAGCTCATAATGATTTTCAAATGATTGAAAATGCTATTAGATATTGAGTGAGCCTAAAATTGGTTGAAGTCGATCTTACAATTGTGTAAGCACTTAGGATTTATTGCAATGTTTCATAAGGGTATTTAATCAATTTCAACTCATTTTACATCATTTCAAAATTGACAAAAGCGCAAGGAGAGAAAGTGTTTCATAAGGGTATTTGATCATTTTTCAACTCATTTTACATCATTTCAAAATTGAGAAAGAGCAAGGAGAGAAAGAGGTGATATGGAAATCCATCCAAAGTGATTGAAGAAGATTTGAGTAGTGATTCAACACCATTTCGTCAAATCTTGCGAGGTATTTATCAAGTGCTGAGCTATGTTGTTTATATTTTTGTAAACCCTAGTTTTCCATAATGGCATATAGTTCAAAGAATGTAGAGAGTAAGGAGATTCTAAATGTTCAACTAGTTAGTAATGAGGTTAAGCAACCAATATTCAAAGCCATTCTAGACATTGCTTACAAACAAGACCCTTCTGGTGTATTATCCATGATACCACCAAATGTTTTAATGGTTCAAGATGTTAGGAATGTTACAAATATAAAATTGGAAGTATTGGTGACATGGAGATTAGACAAGCATATGAAAAACTTTGTGAGAATAGTGTATTGAAGGAAGAATTTAAAATTGTAGAAAAGAAAGGGTTAACATGAACCCTAGATTTTCTGAATCTCTTCAAAATTGAATGGATAAGAATTGTATTGAGTAGGATTCATGATAGTTCACTTTGGTTAGATAATGGGCCTATGAGAATCACCAAAAGGATAATCCATAGGGTAATAGGGTATCCAACCTTAGATCAGCCTAAGACCTTGAGTAGTGATTCAAAAGAGGTTATTAAGAAGAATACAGGAGCTATGTGGAATACGAGAGGAATGACTACTGACACCATCATAGATCCTCTAATAGACTTTGCAATAAGGGTTATTTCACATAAGTTTTACCAATCCATTAGATTGAATAGTGTGTCCTATATTGCAGTAGATGGTGGTTATAAGATTGTGAAGAAAGATCACAAATATGATCTTGTAGAGCTACAACTACAATAGTTCATTGAGAACTTAGGAGCAATAAGAAAGACAAAGATTTCTCAATGAAAATTTTGTTCTATCTTAATATGTATTTTATTTTATGTTCAAAACACATTTCCCACATTTGGCATAGTGGCATGGAAAAAAAATAGGTCAGTGGTAGTATAGATTGGTGAGTTCATTGAACAATTGGGTGAGAACTTTGAGTCAGTTATGACCAACTACTTTGAGGACTTTAAGCAATCTATGAAGAAAAGATTGAGAATTCTAGTATCTTTAGTGGAACAACATTATGATGATGTATGTTTCCTAGTTGATGTTGATTATACTTTTGTTCAAGCAACAACCCCAAGGGTAAGATGCATGAGGCCATTAGGATATGAAATAAATGTGGATGAGGCCTCTGTAGCTATTATGGCTTTACTTGCAGAAGAGATAGAAAAAAATGCCAAGGCATTTGGTAACTATAAAATGGAAAAATCTAAGATTACCATGGAACTTGAGATTTCCTCTATCATCAAGAAGAAGGATAAATTGGTGAAGAAGTTGAAAGATAAATTTGGTGAAGTTGTCGAGTAGGAAGAGGAAGAGAAAGAAGTGGATGAAGAGGAATAAGACATCCAGACACAAGCACCACTTGCACTTACACAAGGAATGCGAGAAGATAAGCTAGAGGAGGAGACAAAAGTTGCTAAAGGTGTCAAGGAAAAAGAAGTCGAGGAAGAACCTACTCCCATTGATCAAAAGAAGAGAAAGGCCAAGGCACAACCTATGACAAGGGCTAAGAAAACTACTAAACCAAGCCAACCCAAACCTACAACACCTACTACAAGGGCTAGTCCATGTGTCACTACATAAAAGGATAAGGAGAAAGCCAAACTAGTAGAGTAGGAAGGAGAAGATCAGAAAAAGGCCAATGAGGAAATATGTTGCACAAGCTGAATCTAATGAGGAGAGAATAGAATCAGATGACAATAGCCAATTCAAAGTGGTGAGTCACAACCCAATCTCAGATTTAGAAAACTTGTGTGAAAATGTTAAGAATAGTGCAAATTTGTTAGGATTTACTAATGTTGATTTTGATAATCTTGGTAAAGTTGAGAAGACTCAAGTGGAGGAGGCTATATATGCCATGGTGGAAAATTTTAAGAAAGCCCCACTAGAAATTGCTAACTCTATGCCTAAAAGTTTATATGACAGAGTTGAGCAAAAATAGCACTATTGCTTGAACTTGAAAAGATAGATAAGGGAAACATCACTTGCACAAGTCATGCCTGAACTCAGTAAGGCACAAATTGCTAAGGCTATGAAGAAATATGTAGTTAGTTTTGTATCTAAATATAGATCCTTCAGCATATTGAAAAATAATAGTGAATATGTTGTGAAGAAGTCCACACAGATGTGGAAAGTCACTTATGGGCTTGCAATAGTAAAAGAAGGTGAATAGGAACCCATTAAGGTAAAAGATGATGAAGAAGATGATAACAATGAAAACATTATTGAGGGAGATATAGAAATGAAAGTAGATGACTAGGCAACAACTAAGGTAGAGTAGCAAGAAGAATAGAGTGTACAAGATACACAATTGCCTAATGTTAGCCCTCAACATGTAACAAGTGTGAATACTAAAATAATTATACTAGCTCAAAACATCAATCCCCTTACAAAGGAAGATCTTAAAACGATACTTGATCAGCCTACACTATAGGCAAAACTATGTGATAATCCTATATTAGTGAGTATAGATGAACTACAGAAAATAGTGACTGATACAACAAGGGAAGAGGTGAATACACTATCACCCCTAAAGTCACTAATGTACAATGTTTAGATAAAGTACCTAAAGCTACATTGGATAAGGTTGATACAGTTGGAAAGGACACAATGGAGACTCTAACCACTACTATAGAATAGAATCAAATAGGTCAGATAATCTTATCTGCACCTCTAACACAAGTACAAGGTGCATCGCAAGGCATTGTGGACTATAAGGACAAGCCTAAAGAGATCAAGTTGACACCAAAGGTGAAGGAGCAAGAAGCAATTCGAGCCCTCGTAACTTTACCAAATTCTGGCACTCCTTCAAGTCATACTCTTCAGAAGTCGAGCATAGATGCAACACCATTGTAGATTTTAGTGTCGAGTCCAAGCTCATCAAAGGTAGAAGAGGTAATTATATATGAAAATGTAAGCCTTGATGAAGAGACAGTTTTACCTAAGTATGATTTTGACACAATGAGAATAAGAGTAGATGGGTATATTGCAATAAGCCCTAGCAAGAAAGAAACATTAGGAATTGCTCAGAAGGAAGCATAGGTAGAAACAAGAATAATTGGATATTAAAGACATCTTCTTAGATTCATTTAATTTGCCAACTCCAGATGAGACCAAACCACTAATTGAACAACTAACTAATATAGTGGAAAAGTTTAGTGATGCAGAACTTGATATAAATGCTAAATTGTTAGAATGGTCTGAAAAGAAATTTGAGAATAAAGTAAATGAGAAAATATCAAGTGACATAGCACTCACACAAGTTGCATTGGAAACTAAGGTTGAGGGTGTGAAGAAGGTACTTGAGAATATTTTCTCACTGTACACAAAAATATGCAACCCAACTCTCTTCACACAAGAGACAAGAAGTCATATTTTGAGTTTGGAAAGTCAAATTAATGCATCAGGTGCAAAACTACCTATGACCAAGTGTTTTTGACACTCATGTCAAAGGGGGAAATTGTTGATCTCAGATTGGTTTTGACTAATGAGTGTCTACACACTTAAGTCATTTACTTAGTTCATGTCAAACAAGTAGTACATGTCAAGCACATGTATATGATAGAGCATGTCGAGTCCACAGTAAGTGTCAAGCCACTCATATGTTGAGTCACTCAAGTGTTGAGCAGATAGTGTATGTCAAGTGATTTAGGAGCCAGGTAAGTAGTGTATGCCGAGTGATATAGATGCTGAGTCATAGTATAGAAGATAGTATATGTCGAGCGTCAAAGACTTCAGGTGCCAAGTGAAACATTTTTATCATAGTTGTTTGTAATGGCACAAACAACTATGTAAATCATTTTTGAGCTGACTTAAAGATTGAATTACAATATTTTAGAGATAAGGATGTATCTTAAATTGGAAATCCCTATGAATTCCATGTAGCCAATTAGGTAAAGGGAAGGTTTAAGTGGAAAAATGGATGAATCACAACCATTGATTCATACCTAACCCTAAGTCACCTATGTCTTCTTAAGGAGGACAAACCCTAAAATTTCTAGGGTGTATGAAGGAGCAAAGAGAGAAGGTTGTATATGTAAACAGAGCATTCATGGTGACTAAGGAGTTATGATTTGAGATTGCATTATAGAATTAGTTAAAGAAGAATAGAGGAAGAGAAGAGCATATAACAAAGAGACATCTGATCAAGAAGGATCAAGAGTACATTAGTTTAGAGGTGATCTTTCATCAAGCAACCAAGTGCTAACCACAGGATCAATGTTGAGTCATTCTAGAAGGTGAATCAGTTAAATCTCTTAATAGAGTAGTCCTAATAGGTTGTATTGAAATCCTCTAACAAGGTGCTTACTTAATTGTGAGTTGAATTCCTTTAGTAAGGCACACTTCTAACAAGGTGTTTAAATCTTTTAACATGGTGACACCTAATAGTCTTTGTAAGCTTTTAACAGGGAAAACCTTTCACAGGGTAGATCATGTCTCATGATCAAAACATTGTAACCTTCATTGTATACACTTTATTACTGCAGTAGTGAAGATTTCTAGGTTTCATCCCCACCCTAGTTTTACCTTCTCGTTGGAGGGTTTCTAGGTAATCATATTTGGTGTCATATGTGTGTGAATGCTTATACATCTACATGATTTAGATGTACATGCTTTACATGGTATTTTAGCTTACTTAGTGAATGTATGAGATAGATGTGTGGTGAATGTTTTATTGGTCAAAGTTTAAAGTACTGATTCACCCCACCTCCCGTCCCCAGAAGTTTACCTTTCCTATTGTAATTCCAACATATAGTAAGCATACACATGCTTTCAACACTCAATTTTCAAACTTCAAAATTAACCCCATAAATGAATCTTTGGTTGGTTTTTGTTATTGATGATGCCTTTGTAAAGTTTGAACTATGTAGAAGTAGTGTCCTATGCTCATCTTGAACTTGAAATTGAACCTAAAAGTTCAAAGGTTTAATGTTCAAGGTTCGAAAGGAAGATTCATATGTCTAAGAATTTAGGTTCAAGGTGTAGAATCAAAAGTTCAAGTTTTTGCATAGTTTTACAATTTGAATTCAGTGATCAAAAATACAAGTTTGGGGATGCAGATTCAAATTTCCAATTCTATTCCAATATAATAATTTGAAGTTCAATTTTTCATAGCGTAGGTCCTCTAGATTGAAGTTTAATGGTCCAGACTTTCCTATGTCAACAATTGTGTGTCTCTATTGATTGCATATGTTGGAGGATGAGTATGGGTTCTATGAGAAAGTGTACATAGGGAAAACATGGACCAATTTTCTCCATAGAGAATATTGTTGGTAACATATGCTTCATACAAGGATCATAAGCTATCAAAATGGAACAATAACAAGTACCTAGGTTTCATTTGATTATAATAATAAAATGTCAAGTAGACCTTTCTAAAGACATGACACCCAGGATTTGTAACAAGTGAAAGACTTTTTGATGATGGCAAAGCATAAAAGATATGTTCTGATTGCTTGGCATGAAATTAATGAATTTTTGGTTTGTTTTTGTTACTGATGATGCCTTTGTAAAGTTTGAACTATGCAAAAGTAGTGTCCTATGCTCATGTTGAACTTGAACTTGAACCTAGAAGTTCAAAGGTTTAATGTTCAAGGTCTAAAAGGAAGATTCATATGTCTAAGAATTTAGGTTCAAGGTGTAGAATTAGAACTTCAAGTTTTATAGCTCATGCTTAGAGTTCAAGTTTTGGAATAGTTTTGCAATTTGAATTTAGTGATTTGAAAATACAAGTTCAGGGATGCACATTTAGATTTCCAAGTTTGTTCCAATATCATAATTTGAAGTTCAATTTTTCACAACGTAGGTCCTCTGGTTTGAAGTTCAATGCTCCAAACTTTCCTACATCAACAATTATATGTCTCTATTGATTGAATATGTTGGAGGATGAGTATGGGTTCTATGAGAAAGTGTACATAGGGAAAACATGGACCAAGTTTCTCCATGGTGAATATTGTTGGTAACATATGCTTCATACAAGGATCACAAGCTATCAAAATGGAACCATAACCAGTACCTAGGTGTCATTTGTTTATAATAATAATAAAATGTCAAGAAAACCTTTCTAAAGACATGATACCCAGGATTTGTAACAAGTGAAAGACTTTTTGATGATGACAAAGCATAAAAGATATTTTCTAATTGCTTGGCATGAAATTAATGAAGAGCTCAAGCTCATGAGACATATGTAGGTAGTAGCAACATATTTGACAAAAAATTATCTATGACCCATCTCCTAAATATGAAATGTACAGGACTGTGATATGAAAAAATCCTTGAAATAGGATTCAATCGATCTAGTGTCAACACTATTCTTATTTATTAAAATACAAGACCATGGGTTATGCGCTTGCACAAACTCAAAAAAAAGTAGTTGTTAGGTCATGTAAATGTGCATTGTGTTTGGTAATAATGTGAAAGCAAAGTGTCTTATTCCAAACATCATGCCTTGGGGTTGCTCTGAAAGCTCTTCATCCCAAACTATGACCAAGGACCTTATTCATACTTGTCAAGAAATGATATGTGTGGGAGATGGACTCTCTACAATAGTTGATCGGTGTGAAGAAATGTTTCTAAAACATCTAAAGGAAATATATAGGGCTTTGACACACTTACAAAATTGATATAAACTCCTATTCTAGGTAATGGTGATGTAGCAAAGCATATGAAGGCAATATGATCATTAAAGGGAACCCAATATGCAAAAAAACTTATGATGCATGTGAATTGTTTAACAAAATATCCCCAATCAAGACAAACCAAGTGCCTCAACAACATAACAATGTTAGATGAAGCATCAAGTTTTGATGACCTTAGAAGGCTGACTCGCATATGGTGACAATTGAAGCATAGAGTAGCAGTGGTGACAAATCTTTGATAGGGTTCGATGGTGATGATCACATGCATGAGGGATTCGATGGAATATGATGCCAAGAGAAAGGATAGAGACAAACCATAACCCACAATAGACATTACGGTGTAGCTAGAGAGTCCCTAAGGAAGCATAATGAATTTCATATTGTGGATCACAAGAACTTAAACCTAACTATCAAGAAGATAGCTTGTCATCACAAATTTCATAAGGGACATTAAAAAAGCACAACCCTCGCATTCAATGACATTCATAACATGCCAAATATGGAGCTCAAAATTCTCACATTGTGTCTGTGAAGGTGACAATGGAGTGGTAAAGATAGCTTGATATATTGAACTCCAAATGTGGTCTACACATTTGATGATACCAGCTCTCAATAACCTCATGGGAAGTCACAGATTCCACTATATTAATACTTGCGGAGATGTCTAGAAGTAGAATGTATTCCAATACATCATTAAGGGCATGCATGTGAGCTTATTCAAATCTGAGACTTTGATCAAGCTCATAGGATGGAATGTAGATGTTAAATACACCATGGGAAAATGGAATCATCAAAAGACCTAGTCAAGATGCAAAAGACATCCCAAAAAGGAAGATATTGCCTATCCTCTATAATGAAAATGGTCAAATTATGGTATTATTATTTTTATTTAAAGTCCATAGGGAGAATAAGGACACCATTATGATATTTATTTCCCATAACTATGTATCATATAATGTTGATAAAGATTTTATTAGAAAAAGTGATTTAATGTCCAAGAATTAGTTTTCATAACTGAAAGAGAACAAACAGGAGGAGAAGATAAATATGTAACTGAAGGTTGATTCAAAGAGGGGACTCTTCTTTTTTCTGCATGGCATGAGGCTACCAAAATAGGAGCATATGCTCTATTTGTAATAGGGAAATAGGGGAAGATTATTTATTTTTCTACAAAAGTTGATTGTGATCACAAGGATAGGGAAATCATGTGGTTTCTTTTTTTTTGTGTATAAAGTGAAGAGAAGTTTATATTTATTAGACCTTATGGTCTGAATATATCATTCTTGGATTGATACTGATCATGTGGTCACATCTTTTGTGTTTTGGATGTAGTCCTGTGGTTGCTTATATATTGTAGAATAAATAACATTTTCTTTTATTTTCTCTGCAATGTAAAGAAAGATTGAATAAATGGTCATGTGGCTATTTTCTGATCTCTCTCTCTTTATTCTAATTTTTAAATCTAGTAATCACATTCATTCTATTTCTATGAATGAATGTCAAAAATCCTTAGTATCTTCAGGTTAAAGTTACATCCCATCTTCAAGTCATTGTAAATCTTTCAATGAGGGAGTTGTACCTCTCAATTTAGAGGAGAGTTATCAGCCTATGATAACTCATCCAATTGTTAGCTTTTTTTGTTCTTCTTCCTGGGTATTTAAGAGTCAATTTATATCATTATTGTTGAAGGAAAAATATGTTCATAAAGACTTGGGTCATTCAACCATTTCATTGCATTTTCATCTTTCATCAAACATTTCATTACATTTTCATTGCATTCTTATATTTTATGGACAACAAGTTCCATCAACTCAAGTAAGTACATTATGTTCCTTTTAGGCATGCATTAATTCATTCAAATTTTCATACACACCCATTACATTTTCTCACATATCCATTCATTAACTACATGCTATATCTATTCTACATCAAAAAATCCATCAACATCTAACACACATTTTATCTATCCACAGTATGCATTTCTTCATATACACATCACAATCATATATAGAATCAAATCCACTACACCATCACAAACATATAGACATACACATTACATCATGCATAAATATAACACAAAAATAATACTACTTAAGCATATCAACATGAAACATACATCATATAGCTACATATCAAACATTAAGCATGAAAAGTACATGGTACAAAACCATCTAAGATAACAATACTTGATCAAAATGTTCATAAATAAAGCTACCAAATGGTCAATATAATTGCATCCATGATACATCTATTGATCAACATGATACATCTCAGAATACCCTCAATGGGTCTCACTACTTGGGACATCTACCTCATTCATCTATATCTAATCTAGAGGTGCCTGATCAATAGGGGCACTAGTCCCATCCCTTTGTGCCTGACCCGAGGGAGCCTTCTCACTAGGGATACCTCTACTAACACCTGTACTATGTGTACCTAGTATAAGTGGAGTTGCTTGACTCATGGTAGCTCCCTCTATGTTCTTCGAAGGAGGCCTCAATGTCATTGACATAATAAATTCTTGTAGGATGCTAGCTAATTGACTAATCTAAGAACCAATCAGTCCAATATGTGCCTCTACTACACACACCCAGGCTCTCAAATCTGATGATCCACCCTATATAGGAGGCAACTACAAGGGGGCTATATGCACTTGTGGCTATGGTTGTTGTTGTGGCTAGGAGAATTGTACCTACATAGAAGGATCCTATACCTAATGTCTCTATCACCTTACAAACAACACATCCTCCTAAAGAATCTCCCTATGCTTGCCTACCTTCCCACCATCAAAATAATCCACCCTCCTACTAGGGCATGCACTACTGTCTGAGCCTGTCCCACCAAAACCACATGTTGATGCACTACCCATACTAGCTCATGTGCTTACTTCCATCATAATGCCTCCATGATCACATATCACTCTAGGTCTATCCCCTTCTACATCCCATGGTATTTGAGTCGAAATATGTCTCAGCACTGGAACTTGTGGCATGGCTCTCTGCTAGGGCATCCTCATGGCTCTAACTCTGCCTCTGTGCCTACCTCTACCCTTGCCTCTCCCTCTCTCCCAACCACCCTCACCATCATCATTCTTACCTTGACTTGATTGCTCCTTAATGGATGGAATCAATTCATTTGGATCTATATATCTTAGAAAAGGGTGCTCTCTAAACCACTGTGTGTAATCCCCCTCCATCTCGACATTTATCACATCATCTCTAAATGACTATCTCTATGGAATTGTCATTATCTGCATAAAAGCTTCTAGACATGCATTGTACTCTAATGTGGGGCCCTATACTAGTCCCTCTACATACATCTGGGCATAATGTGCTAACCCCTTAGGCATCCCTTGTATATGACCAAATTGCCTGACTACCCTCATGAAGAAAAATCTCTCAATCCTTGCCAGAATGTGACTTAGTAAGTACCAAGGACCAAAGAAATATACCATCTTGTCATCATCCTCTGCCCATGGCTATTTATACCTCTAGCATCTCCAGACCACCTCATCCATGTCATCTAACATGAACCTCCAATACTCTGTCTTGTCTAGATGAGGTTGGACATGTTGAAAATAATTGATTAATTATGTATTGTCTTTGATGTTACACAAAATGTCATATCATTGCCAATCAGTGTATGCTGAGCTCACTTGGGTGATGAAGACAATTTCCTATGTCTATCGAGCATTCCAGAGTTTTCCTAGTTTAGAAGACAATGTCTACTGAGTTAACTCACTCGTCAAATGAAAGTTTGCAAAAGTTGAGTGTTAACCAAGCTCACTCAGTTGATGAAGGAAATGTTGGATGGAACCAGTGTTAACTAAGCTCACTTAGTTACCAAAGGAACTTTGTTAATATGAAGTGTTAACCAATTTTACTTGGTTAACATAGGAAAATCATTTCTGAGTTAGTGTCTACTGAGCAGGGTTGACTAACAAAGGATTTTCTTATTTTGGCATATTGAGTTCAATTGAATTATTTGTTAGCTCTAGCCAATTGAGGAGATGAATATTTATTATTCTAAGTTTTATTCAAGATGACTTGATAATATGTAAGATATAAATATAAGGTCAAGTTGAGGATTGAATGTATCGAACAAAAAATAGAAGATTTAATGATGCATAGAGGAAGCGAATTGGAAGCATAAGCAGAATAAGCTACAAAGATACATTTGATCAAGAAGGATCAAGTACACAAGCTAGAATTGAGATTTGTAATTAAAAATTAAGTTGCATATCTCATTGTTACTCTCTAACCATTGTAGCGGTGATCTAAATCTCTTAACCGAGTTGGCTTAACAACTATTTGTAAATCCTCTAACAAGGTGGCATTTCTAGATTGAATTGTCTAAAGACCTCTAAAAAGGCTACTCCTAATAGGCTAATTAAATCCTTTAAAATGGTCACACCTAACAGTGTGCTTTGTAACCTTTAACATGGTTGGCTTCTAATAGGGCTCACTTCAGGAGAGTAAAAATCAATAACTAGTTGCAATTGGTGATTTTTCCCAAATTGAGTTTCCATGTTAAATCTTGGTGTCAATTGTGTTCATGCCATTTATTTTATGTATGAAACTAAGTTAAGCAAGATTAATAATAGATAATATATTAAATATTGTCATGTTAAGCAATTACTGAGTTACAATGTTTGCTATTGTAAGCCTAGTGCATGTGTTTTGCTGAGTTACAACAGAATATAGTTTAATCAAAATTTTGATTTGTATTGACATCTAAGGGATCTGGGATTTATTTTAGTAGTAACTGATTCACCCCTCCCCTCTTAGTTACTCCTCTTATGTTTCTAAAAATTGGTATTAGAGCTTCTTGGTGCTTGCAAATAAGGTTTCAAGGACCTAAGCTAAAAAACAAGATGTCTTACAAAAGAGAGATTCCCAAGTTGAACAGAGACAAATTTGCAGCATGACAAGAACTTATGAAGTAGCATTTAGAAACCATCAATGGTTCAGGTTTGAAGTACTTAAACACTACTTATAAGGCTCCTACTGGTACAATGTCTATAGAAGAAATTATTGAAAAGAAAAATTGTAATATCATGATGATTGACATAGCATCAACTCTTAACTATGCCAAATTTGATGAAGTCAAAGGATGTGCTACTACTCATGAAATGTGGACCAAACTAAAGGATATCTATGGAGGTGATGATAATGTAAAAAGAGGCAAGGTAGAAAGCTTGAGAGGCTAGTTTGATAGATGAAAATGAGAGAAGATGAAAACATTGTAAAATATGTTGATAGAATCAAAGCTAGTGTTAGTGCTATAAAAGCCTTTGGAGGAACAATTGATGATGTAACAATGGTAAGAAAGGTACTTATAGCCCTTCTTCCTCTCTATGCAATCAGAGTTTCTACTATTCAAGAAATGAGATGTGATCCAAATAACAAGATAAATTTGGATGCACTAGTTGGAAGATTGACAACATTTAAACTAGATAACTATGATAATTATATTCCTAGTTCTAGAAATTTTGAGTCTGCATTTGAAGCCAAGGTATCACTCAAGAAAAAATTCAAAAAGTCTACAAGAAAATAATCTAAAAGTGAAGAGGAAGATAGTTTTGACAGTGATCTTAAAGCCATTGAAGCATTACTTGCAAGAAGGTATCCCAAAGGCAAAGGAAAGTATAAAGGTAAAATTCCTTTAATTTTTTTCTCTTGTGAAGAAGTTGGACACATTGTTGCTAGGTGCCCAAATAGAGAAGAAAAGGATGAAAAGAAACATAGCAAATTCAAAAGAAAGAAATATTTCAAAAACTAGTAAGACTACTAGGACAAAGGTAAGAAATCTTATTCTATAGCTAAAGATTTAGATAGTAGTGAAGATGATGAAATGGTATATATTGTTGTAAAAGATGAATCTGATGATGAAGGAGATAAAATGGAACTCATCTCTCACATTAGCAAAAATGATACATGGATTATTGATAGTGGCTACTCACATCATATGATTGGCGATAAATCAAAATTTGAACACATGGAACATTATGATGGTGGTAGTGTGAGATTTGGAAATAATGAACCTTGTTGCATCAAGGGAAAAAGTTATATCTCACTAACCAATGACCTTAGATGTAACAATGCTTATTGGGTTGAAGGAATAAAGCATAATCTACTTAGTGTGGCACAATTGAATAATATTGGATTTAAGGTAGAATTCATGAATGGGAAGGCCAAACTACTGGATGGAAAAGTAAATCTGGTTGGGCTTGGCAAACAAACAAAAGGTAATCTATTCTACCTAGATCTCAGTGAAAGTTCATGTTTTATTGCTCAAGTAGGAGAAAGTTGGTTATGGAATAAAAGGTTATGTCATGTGAACTTTGATAATCTGGTGAAGATAAGCAAAAATAGAAGAATAAGAGCTATTCCTAGTCTGAGGAAACCCGATATGGATCTATGTAAAAATTGTCAAATTGGAAAGATGGGAAAGACTAGTTTCAAAAGTAAGAACTATAAATTAGAAGAAGTCTTGGAGTTGGTTCATACAGACCTATATGGACCTAATGAATAGAGAGTTATAGTAGAGATAAGTATTTATTCTATTTTTTGATGATTATTCTAGGATGATGACTGTAATGTATCTAATAAAAAAAATATGAAGCTTTTCAAAAGTTTAAGTGGTATTTGGAAAGAGTAGAGAAAGAAACTAGAAAGAAATTGAAATTTTTGAGATTAGATAGAGGTGTTGATTTCATTTCCAATGAGTTCAATGAATTTTACATTGAAAATGGAATTAAGAGACAAGTATCAGCCCCTAGTACACCTCAACAGAATGGTATAGCTGAAAGAAGGAACAGATCCATCATAGATTGTGCAAGAACCTTAATGATAGAAAATATTGTTGCAATCAAATAATAGAAGGAAGCAATCAATACTAAAATGCATACCTTGAATAGAGTATAGTTGAAGAAAGACTCAAATCAAACTTCTTATGAAATATGGTATGGCTACAAACCCAATGTAAGTTACTTGAAAGTATTTGGTAGCAAATGTTATATCTTGAAGGAATTTAGGAAAGGTAAATTTGATGTCAAAGGTGATGAAAGCATATTCCAAGGATACTCCTACATAAGTAAAGCATATAAGTTTTTGAATCTAACTACTCATAAGATCATAGAAAGTGTACATGTGAGAATTGATGAATTTGCAGAAAAGGGTGAACAGGAAAGCAATAGAAAACTTGAGGATTACAGAAGATCTTTTTACTATGAACTTGATACAGTGCCAAATATATTTGGAGGTCAGGAGGCCTCACCTCCCAAGTCCCCAAAATCTCCAAAAGCTATTGATTTGCAACCAGTGCAACCTGAGTCATAGTTAGAAGGAACTGAGTCGCAGTCAAAAGCTATCGAGCTAGTGCCAGAGAAAATTGAGTCTAATGGACCTGAGTCATAGACAGTGGGACTTGAGCTTAATATAGAAGATCATGAAGAGGTTAGTAGAATTAATTCTAAATCCAAAGTACTTATGTTAGCAAGATATGTCAGAAAGCACCATGCACCCGATCAGATCATTGGAGACAAGTTAGATGGAACAATGACAAGAAACAAATTGAAAGGTGCATGTTTGCTTGCTGAATTTGAACCTAGAAATGTTAAAGATGCTTTGGATAATGAAAGTTGCATTGAAGCTATGAATGAATAAATATAACAGATAGAGAAGAATAAGACTTGGACTCTTGTTCCAAGACCCAAGGATAAAAATGTAATTAGCATAAAGTGGGTATTCAAAAATAAGCTAAATGAAGAAGGAAAAGTCTTAAGGAACAAAGAAAGGTTAGTATTTAAAGGTTATTCTCAAGAAGAAGATATTGATTATGGTGAAAATTTTTCTCCTATTGCAAGATTAGAATGTGTTAGAACTTTACTAGCATATGCAGCACATAGAGGATTTAAAGTTTATCAAATGGATGTAAAATCTGCATTTTTGAATGGAATTCTTAATGAGGAAGTCTACATTGAACAACCTAAAGGTTTGTAGATCCTAGCAAAAGAGATATGATCTAAAAATTACAAAAAGTGTTGTATGGTCTCAAACAAGCTCCTAGAGCTTCGTATGAAAGACTTCATAATTGTTTGATAAAGACTAGTTTTCAAAGAACAAATGATAACAACAGTCTGTATATCAAAGAAGGACTAGCTAAGAAGATTGTGTTGGTAGAAATATTTGTGGATGACACTTTTTTTATAGGAAATGATGACTTATGCAAGGCATTTTTAGAAGAGATGAGCAAAGAATTTGAGATGTCTATGTTTGGAGAGATAAAAGTCTTTGGATTGCAGATCCAACAAAAGAAAGATGGTATCTACATTACTCAATCCAAATATATCAAGGAGATAATAAAGAAGTTTGGAATGGAAGATTCAAAACCTGTTAACACACCTATGTCTATTGGACATAAGATTTCCAAAAATAATGATTCTAAAGAAGTAAATTAGACCACATATAGATCAATGATTGGAAAATTGTAGTATGTAGTGCATACGAGACTTGATATTAGTAGTCAGTATGGTGGCAATATTCTCAGAAAATCTCAAAGAAAATCACATGATGGAAATCAAGAGAATCATGAGGTATCTGAAAGGTACTAAAGAATATGGTTTATGGTACAAAAAAGGAGGCAACTTGGATTTGAAAGCATTCACAGATGTTGATTGGGCAGGAAGTGTTGATGACAGAAAGAGCACAAGTGGTGAAGCATTCTTTCTTGGTAAAAGACTAGTGTCTTGGACAAGTACGAAGTAGAATTGTATTTCTCAGTCCACAACAGAGGTAGAATATGTGGCAGCAAAGTTAATTGTTCAAATATTATTTGGTTGAAGCAACTATTGGTAAGTATGTAGATAGAAATCAAGGATCCAGTGGTTATATTCTGTGATAACACCAGTGCAATTAATATAACAAAGAATCCTATGATGCATACCAAAACCAAGAACATTACTATAAAATATCATTTTTTCAGAGAATTGGTACAAGATAAAGAGTTAAGATTGGAATATGTGAATACTAAAGAGAAAATTGCAGATATATTCACTAAGCCATTACCTAAGGATGTGTATTTGTATCTAAGAGGTAAGTTAGGGGTCATTCCCCTATTTGAAGCTCACTAAATGAAGTTTAGTGATGCATCAACTAGAGCATGTTGAAGATTGGTCAATTGATGTAGTATTGACAAAGGCACATTGTAAATGAATCAGTATATGAGGTACATTGATATTCATTGGATATTGTCTTTGGTATAAGATGTCAAAGAGAGAAAATTTTGTTGTCATATCTCATAGAAATTGTATCACTTGTATAGATGAAAAAGAGGGAGATGTCAAAGAATGAGAACTTGGTCTAATATCAAAGAAGGAAAGTTTGCTATCAAAAGAAGATGTTGAAGATAGAGTTTTGCTAACAGAGGGAGAAAATGAAGGTAGAGGGAGTTCACACTAATAGAGGGAGTTCTCTTGAATGAGAGTAAAAAAGAAACTAAGGATATGTTCCTTACTTTATTCTTTCTCTAAAATTTCATTATATTATGACATGTTGTGTTGCCATCAATGTTAAAGAGGGAGATTGTTGAAAATAATTGATTAATTGTGTGTTGTCTTTGATGTTACAAAAAATGTCATATAATTGCCAATCAGTGTATGCCAAGCTCACTCAAGTGATGGAGACAGTTTCCTATGTCTATCAAGCATTCAAGAGTTTTCCTAGTTTAGAAGATAGTGTCTACCGAGTCCACTCGGTCATCAAAGGAAATTTTACAAAAGTTGAGTGTTAACCATGTTAAAAACAATAGTCCACCAAGATAACTATGGGGGTGAATCAGCTATTTAAGAATTAAAACATTTATCATCCTTAACCAATCTTATCCATTCAAGCAAAGTAAACATCAACCATAATAAGATGCACACAGACAATTACACCAAATGTTTTAACTAGGGAAACCCTTGATCAAAGGGAAAACCCTGGTGTGAATGATGCCCACAAGATGATGTACTAATATAAATATTTTGTGTTAGAGGATGGACCCTATTAGGATTCTATTACAACATTTAGTACATAGAGTCCTTATTAGGAGATTTTGAATCTCTGCTATGAGATTCCAACCCTATTAGGAGTTGTACCAACCCTCTTGGGAGTTGTAGTACAATGTATGCAAGAACAACCCACTGCCCAAACATGCAATTTCATTTACAAGAAGAGCTCACTGCCCAAACAAGTAATTCACTATTAAGTTCCTATTTCCTCTATTCTTTCATCCAAACCAATCTCTATCAGACCTTGTATACTAGGTCACAAACCTCAAATCCAAATATCAAACCTCGGATCACACAATAAAACCTCGACAATGAAGTTTCCTTCACTTCCACTCTGCTCTGCTCAACTTCACATTTTTCTCTTGTGCTACTTGCAAATTACTTTTGCATGTCATTCTTGATAAAGAAAAATATCCTTCCTTTATATTGAATCCATAAAATAATTCCCTGAGTTGGCTGTTAGACCTTCTCAATTAATTATTATAGGACCACATTAAGAATACGTTACACTTAGCAATAACATTAATCTTCTTCCTTACAACTTAAATAACTTTTCGTAAAAATAATATTATGATGAGTAAGCTTGACCATGTTATCATCAACATGTCTTCTACACATCCTCAACCTTGATTCTTAGAATAACAATTTTGCTAACAGATAGAACAAGTTTGCCAAAACATGCCTCTATAAACTTTATCTCAGAACATACATCACCAAAACTTACATAACTTCTTCCAGACTTAACATTTCTTCACCCAATGTACTAGATACTCAGAAGTATCTCCCATAACCTCAGATAGTGAGAATACTCAACTAGCCATCTATGCCAACTTGATCTTTCTGTTGTTCTTCTGTTAGATACCACAGAAAACTACTATGTTGACATCAATGACAAACAAAGTCATGAATGTAACATATCATCATAGTAACATATCTACAATACTCCCCCATAGGAATATCATCAGCATTCATGCTTCCAACTCCCCCTTTGGCATTGATGGAAACATAGATGAAAAACATCTAGTTCCAAGAATACCAACTATAAAAGATTGTTAACCTTTCTTTTCAAATCCTCTTCATCAATCATTCTCCAAAAAAAATTTCCATGCTAATTTTCTCCCCAACTTGAATCTTCTCCCCAAATTATTTTTCATGCTAAAATTCTCCTCCATTGAGACCAATGTCAAAGGTTTTAGCATCCATCAAAATTTGCAACAACTGATTATTACTAGCTCAAGTGTCCAAAGACACTTTTCAAAAACAACATCCAATAAGAGTCCTTAATGAATCTGTCCATCACAGATACTCCCCCTTATAGGAAGCATCAACATTTAGTCCAGACAAATAATAGTGCTCTATTACACTAGACTGATGCACTCTTGCATCTTCTACTGTAATGTAGGAAGGGGCATAACCCTTAGCATAACTCACAAATACTCAAAAGTCTCTTTGGGAAGAGGCTTAGTGAATATATCTGCAATCTTCTCTTTAGTGCTCACATACTCCGATCTAATTTTCTTTTTTGCAACTTTCTCTCTCAACATGTGATACTTGATAGAAATGTGCTTGGTTTTAGAATGCAACACTGGATTCTTAGACATATTTATTGTGCTTGTATTATCACAATGTATGACAATAGGTTCATTGATTTCTATCCTTATATCCTTCAACATCTGCTTCATCCAAACAACTTGATTACAATTGTTTGCTGCTACAATATGTTCTACTTCTATTGTACTTTGTGAGGTACAATCCTACTTCTTGCTTAGCCAAGAAACCAATCTTCCTCCAAGAAAGAAGGCTCCACCACTGGTGCTCTTTCTGTCATCCATACTACCTGCCCAATCATTAGACTTATCATACCACAATCCAAACTTTGGTGTTCCTTTCAGATAGCTAAATATTCTTTTGACTGCTACATAATGTGCTTCTCTAGGATCAACTTGAAATCTTGCAACAATTCCAACTGCATTTGCTATATCTAGCCTTGTGTGAGTTAGATATTACAAACCTCTGATCATAGATCTATACTCCTTCTGCTCAATAGTGGGTGTCTCATCCTTTGTACATAACTTGTGTCTAGTTACCATAGGTGTTCCAACAAGTTTACATGTTTCCAAACCAAACCTTTTCTATAAATCCTTCAAGTACTTAGTCTCAAATAAAGATTCCTTCTTTATTCTATACAATCTATAATCTTAGAAAATATTTCATTTCTTCAATCATACTCATTTCAAATTCTTTCTTCATTTCTTCTACAAACTTTTCACTTTCCTCATCATTTCCTCCAAATATGATATCATCAACAAATATTAACAAAATCAATTTCTTTCCAATAGAGATTACTATATATCATACATTTTCTATATCGAAGCTTTTTCAATGTCCAACCTTGCATACCAGGTTCTATGTGCTTGCTTCAAGCCATACAATGCTTTCTTCAATCTGCATACTATGTCCTTGTCATCTGTTAAAGGACAACCTTCATGTTGTTCAATGTATACCTCTTCTTCAAGCTCTCCATTCAAAAATGTTGACTTGACATCCATCTAATATACTTTTAATTTCTTGTATGTTGCATATGCTAAGAATAATCTTACTGCTTCTATTCTTTCCATAAGAGCATAGGTCTCACCATAATCTATTCCTTCTTGCTATGAGTAACCTTTACATAACAATCCTGTTTTGTTCCTTACAACTTCTCCTTGTTCATTCATTTTGTTCTGGAATACCCATTTAATTCCTATCACATTCTTGTCTGCTAGTCTAGGGACCAATTCTCATTTCTCATTCTTTACTATCTGGTCCAATTCTTCTTTCATAGCTTGTTTCCAGTGATTATCTTTACATACTTCATCTACATTCTTAGCTTCAACTTAAGATAGCAAACATAGTTCTTCATTGACTCTACTTCTTGTCATTACACATTTTTGCTTCTGATGATCTATTGGGATGGGTGATTCTTTATCATAATCTTTCCCAAAGTAGGAGTTATTATCTCAACTCTTGGCTCCGCTGAAGGTTATGAGCTTTGTTCCTACCTTGGCTCTCCTTCGTTCTACAAATCATTTTTAGTCTCAAGAAATACTTTATCATTCCTTGGTTTAGTAACAAAATCATTATCTGAATTGTAATCAACTATTCTTTCTTGTATTATGAATTTCTCATCAATTCTCACATTTGCACTTTCCATAATAGTCTTAGTTCTCAAATTATAACATTTATAAGCCTTGTTTTTTAGTGAATAACAAAGAAACATACCTTCATCACTTCTAACATCAAACTTACCAATATCATCATCTCTTTTGATATAACACTTACTGTCAAAAATTTTGAAGTACTTAACTGTAGGTGAGTGACCAAACCATAGTTCATAAGGGGTCTTGTTTGTGTCTTTCCTAACCTATACTACGTTCAGAGTGTATATTTTTGTATTCATAGCTTCTTTCCAAAATATCTTGGATACTTCATTCTTAGCTAACATAGCTCTTGCAACATTTGTTATTGATTTGTTCCTTCTCTCTGTTATACCATTCTATTCAGGGGTTCTCAGAGCTGATAGTCATATTTTGATTCCATTTTCTTCACAAGATAGGTTAAACTCATTTGAAGTAAACTCTCATCCTCTATCTAATCTCAAACATTTAATCTTCATGCTTGATTCATTCTCAACTCTATTCTTGAATATCTTGAACTTATCAAATGCTTCAGATTTCTCTTTAAGAAATGCAACCCACATCATTCTAGAAAAGTCATCAACTCTTTCATAGGACCACTGAGATCTATGTGTACAATCTTCAAATTTTTCGTAGTAGTAAATTTCTTGCAAGGAAAAGAAGTTATGTTATGCTTGGCCAAAACACACTCCTTGCAAATTTTGTTAGAAGGTTTTACAATCTTAGACAAATCTCTAACTGCAAACATACTACTAGTCTTCACATTGTTGTCAAAGTTTATATGACAAAATATCTTATGCCATAACTAACTATCATCTACTTTTGCAACCAAACATGTCATTTTAGTAGGATTCAACTAAAATACATTACCTCTAGATTTGGTTCCTGTTCCAATTATCTTTCCATCTTTGTCTCTGATCATGCATGTCTTTTCTATGAACTGCAACTGATAAATTTTATCCATTAGTTGTCCAACACTCAGAATATTGTGCTTCAAACCATCAACAAAATATACATCCTTAGTGTTAGTTTTACCATCAAGAGTTATAGATCCAATACCTTTGACTTGGCATGCTGCATTGTTTCCAACTCTAACAATCCCTCCATCTTGACTTGTGAAATTAATGAACTTGTTCATATCACTAGTCATATGATGTGAACAACCACTACCAATTATCAAATTAGATTTCTTTTCAACCTATTATACCAAAGCTACTTCATCTAGGCTTTCTTCTTTGATTGCTACAAATCCTATTTCATCATCACTAGCACTTATTATTTGTTCATCAGATTCATCTTCTTCATTTGCATATAGACACTCGCTATCTCTTCTAGGTTTGAAATTTCCTTTATACTTTTTCTCTCTTTTAGGACACTTAGATGCATAATGACCAAATTCATTGCAAGTCCAAAATTTAAATATTTTCTTACCATATTTTTCTCTCCTTACCAGAAGGGTGACTCCTTCTTCAATATTTTTATCCTCATCAGATCTGCTACTGCTAGCAAAATCTCCTCTAGCACTTGTGCTCCTTGATAGACTAGGTAGAATATTCAAGGCACTAAAAGTTGTTTCTATTCTGGTCAGTTCTTCAAATTGTCTAAGCTCATTCTCAATTGCTTCAAGTCTTCCAAGCAATGTCTCCTTTATGAAATATTTGGTACAAGATATCAACAACTGTATCATTTGAATTGTTGGCTTAAATGGTGGTGTTAAGCTCTTTAATATCTTCCATATCACCTCATCATCTTTTTTGGTTCCTCCTTGATATCTAATACCTGCAGTGATTTATGATATTCTACCTACATATGATCTTACAGATTCATCTTCCATCATTTTAGCATCTTGAAATGCACAAATCCAATTTTATAGCCTCAACTTCTTAATATGTTCATCACCTTCAAAACTAGTTTCTAAAGCTTTCCAAATCAAATGTGAAGCAACAAGTGACTTTACTTGATTGTATTCAATTTCAGGAAGTGCAGTCAATAGTGGGTCTCTAGCTCTCATGTAGCATATAAAAAGATCTCTTTCACCCTCGATACAAGATTCCAAATCTTTTTTAGCAACAATTGTCTTTGATGTTTTTGTCAAGATCTAATATCCTAGACCCATATACAATAGATGTGTCTTCATATTTTCCTTCTAGCTATCATAATTTGTTCCATCAAACTTTGGACTATCTTTCTTGAACATGCTTCCCATGGATCTCCCAAAGTTGTTAAACTTTATCTTCAAGGACTTGATGCTCTGGTACCAATTTTTATAATCAATAGTCCACCAAGATAACTAAGAGGGGGGTGGTGAATCAGTTATCCAAGAATTAAAATATTTATTATCCTTAAACAATCTTATCCATTCAACCAAATTAAATAGCAACCATAACAAGATGCACATAGACAATTACACCAAATATGTTAACTAGGGAAACCTTTGATCAGAGGGAAAATCTTAGTGGGAATGATGCCCACAAGATGATGTACTAATATAAATATTCCTTATTAGAGGATGGACCCTATGAGGAGTCTATTACAACATTTAGTACATAAATTCCCTGTTAGGAGACTTTGAATCCTTGTTAAGAGATTCCAACCCTATTAGGAGTTGTACCAACCCTATTAGGAGTTGTAGTACAATATATGCAAGAAGAGCCCACTGCCCAAACATGCAATTTCAATCACAAGAAGAGCTCACTGCCCAAACAAGTAGTTTATTGTTAAGTTCCTCTTTCCTCCATTCTATCATCCAAACCAATCTCTGTCAGACCTTGTTGACCAAGTCATGAACCTTGGATCCAAATATCAAACCTTAGATCACACAATAAAACCTTGGCAATGAAGTTTCCTTCACTTTCGCTCTGTTATTCTCAACTTCACATTTTGCTCGTGTTGCTTAAAAATTACTTCTTTATGTCATTCTTGATAAAGGAAAATGTCCTTCCTTTATACTGAATCCATAAAAAAATTCCCTGAGTTGACTATAAGACCTTCTCAATTAATTATTATAGACCACATTAAGAACATGTTACACTTAGTGATAACATTAATCTTCTACCTTACAACTTGAATAACTTTTCGTACATAAAATATTATGATGAGCAAGCTTGACTACATCATCATCAACATGTCTTCTACACATCCTCAACCTCGATTCTTAGAATAATAATTATGCTAAGAGATATAACAAGTTTACCAAAACATGCCTTTGCAAACTCTATCTCAGAACAAATATCACCAAAACTTACATAACTTCCAAACTTAACATTTTTTCACCTGACGTTAACTGCATATACTAGATACTTAGAAGTATCTCCCATAACCTTGGATAGTGAGAATACTCAACTAGTCATCTGTACCAAGTTAATCTTTCTGCTATTCTTCTATTAGATACCACAAAAAACTGTTATGTTGACATCAATGACAAACACGGTCATGAATGTAACATATCATCATAGTAACATATCTACAATACTCCCCCATAGGAATATCATCATCATTCATGCTTCCAAAAAACTGAGCTCACTCAGTTAATGAAGGAAATGTTGGATGAAACTAGTGTTAATCAAGCTCACTTGGTTGCCAAAGGAACTTTGTGAATATGCAGTGTTAATTGAGTTCACTTGGTTAACACAAGAAAATTGTTTCTGTGCTAGTGTCTAATGAGCAGGTTCGGCTAACAAAGGATTTTCTTGTTTTGGCATATTGAGTTTAATTGAATTATTTGTTGGTTCTAGCCAACTAAGGAGATGAATATTTATTATTCTAAGTTATATTCAAGCCAACTTGATAATATGTAAGATATAAATATAAGGTCAAGTTGAGGATTGAATGTGTCAAACAAAAAATAGAAGATTAAATGATGCTTAGACAAAGCAAATTGGAAGGATAAGAAAAATATCCTTGTTGAGCTGTAAAGATACATTTGATCAAGAAGGATCAAGTATACAAGCCAGCATTGAGATCTGTAATCAACAATTCAGTTGCATAAGAAATCAAGTCATCTCATTGTTACTTTCTAACCGTTGTAGCAGTGATATAAATCTCTTAATTGAGTTGGCTTAATAGATATTTGTAAATCCTCTAACAAGGAGGCATTTCTAGATTGAACTGTCTAAAGACCTCTAAAAAGGCCACTCCTTATAGGGTGATTAAATCCTCTAATATAGTTACACCTAATAGTGTGTTTTGTAACCTTTAATAGGGTTGGCTCCTAATAGGGCTCACTTCAGAAGAGTGAAAATTAGTAACTAGTTGCAATTGGTGTTTTTTTTCCAAATTGGGTCTCCACATTAAATCTTGGTGGCAATTGTGTTCATGCTATTTCTTTTATGTATGCACCTAAGTTAAGTAAGATTAATCATAGATAATATCTTAAATATTTTCATGTTAAGCAGTTACCAAGTTACAACGTTTGCTAGTGTAAGTCTAGTGCATGTGTGTTTGTTGAGTTACATCAAAATATAGTTTAATCAGAGTTTTTATTTTTATTGACATCTAAGGGATCTGGGAATTATTTTAGTGGTAACTAATTCACCCCTCACCTCTCAGTCACTCATCTTATATTTCCAACAGGACAAATAATGTTTGAGTGCATATATATATAAATTATATACAAGGCATGTCCTATCATTATTGTCAAACACATATAGGCTGGGTGATGGGAAGATGCTCCCATGTCTAAATTTATGATAGCACCATACCAAGAGGTAGTGATGTGGCTTATAAGTATACCATGTGATGTAAATCATGATAAAACTATGCCAGAATACAACTACCCCATGCAAATCTCTATGGCTAGTCAATCATATCCTGAATAATGCAACCCCGTCCAATTGGACTTTCATGCCCTCTTCTATCTAGAAGGAGGGGTCCTCATATTGACCCAATTAGTACTATTAGTAATGGATCATACTAAAGCATGTGAAACCATGGGATGATATCATCCTTGATGTCATCATCTGCAAAGAGTTCTATGCATGTTGTGTCATCATTTGTCTAATATTATACCAGATCCCCTAATGTAGGGATCCAGAGAATCCTATATACATCCTTTGGTATAATCATCATCTCCCCAAGTGGTAAATGGAATGCACTATGGTCTAAGTGCCACCAATCGCCCATAACTATCAATAATCATCAGTTCACCTAGAACCATGGCATTTGGAGCAAATAGGAAAATCCACATTTATAACCTATCAATCCTTGACTAATAATCTATTAATCAATATAATGGCCAAGGATACAACCCATGCACCATGAGTTGTCACCCACATAAATGTTTACATAAACATCAAACAATTACATCAAACAATTACATCAATCCATTAGTAAAAGTGATTATCCTACATCAATCTGAGTCGGTAATCTAGTTTCCTAGCTAATGGTTCGAGCAGAAACTAGTTCTTTATCAACCTCTACATCTTGAGCTGGACACAATGTTTTTCCCACCTCTATATCCTATAGTGGGAACATTGTATCTAATTGACTTATTGTATTGCTCCTATAGATCACTTATTGATTCCACTCCTATGTTGTTCAAAGTTTTATGTGATTATGTTATCCCTTGAGGATCTACGCTCTAACTATACAATCCATATTGATTCCTAAATCCACCTACAACAGATTCCCAATCCTTTTTCACATCCAACCATCAATGTTTTGGATGATCTATTATCTAACATATCCTACATTTTCTAGTAGACCTTCTCAAATTACATTAGACACAAATGCACTATTTTCTCATTCAAATGTACTATTTCAAACAACATATATGATAAGACTATTTTGGGCACTATTACAATCAACAAACATGCCACTAAAACTCACATGTGCTATTACAATCGGATGCACTACAAATATATACAAACACACTTTTATAAAAAGAAATGCTCCTATATCTATCAAATGCACTAAAAGGTAACATTATCACCCATGTTGCTCAAGATAAAATTGTACATCTACGTATGCACTACTTTATCCTACATATGCACTACCCTAACATGCATATGCACTACAACTATTACCATATGTGTGTGAAGAAAAACATATGCACTACAAGGCCACATTAGGGCATAAAAAAAAGTGCTAATCGACCTTACAAATGCACTATTGCAAGCTACAAATGTGCTATAACTATACAAAAGCACTAAAACATTAAACAAATATGTTATTTCATGCAAAACATACATTTGCAACCTAAAGTCATGCTAAATTCCAAAAATTTAACTACAAATCCAAAAATTCAAACTTAAGGAGGTTTTTAGTTACATACTGGGGCACCATAGTTGGTTGGATGTTGATATCAATGACTCCTCCTGAACTGATGCTCTTGCAATGGGACCACCATCCTCACTTGTCCAAAGCTCGAACCAAGTGAAAATGGAAGGTGAGTGTAAAAATGATTAGGTGAAAGGGTCTTTTTGACTTATTTAAAGCTATTTAGGGGCATTTTACCTATTTTAAAAACACCCCATCCTATTATTTCCCTACAACATGTTTTCTATAGTATTCATCATCAGCCCTATTTATCAATGCTATTCATTTACCAAATTTTTACTCCTTTTTGAAAAAAATCTGAAATTTTTTTTGGAATATCAATATCTTGAAAATCATAAATTCTAATTTCATTTTCAAGGGGGCATCATATCTATATCAATGGAAAAAATTAAACATTCAAAACATTCTATCCTAGCCAAATGTCAACCAATCAATCAAATAGGGGCATCCAAACACAATATCCACATCCAACATTAAATCATCAAAATACAACATATTTGCATCAGACATCAAATCATCAAATAGATACCATATCCACATCAAACATCAAATCATCAATAATCAAGCACCATATCCTCATCAAGACATCAAATCATCAACAATCAGACACCATGTCAATACCAAATTAGTAACTCATCAACAAATCAAGTATTCAACCATCAAATTTGACTTAAAACTTAAAAGAATCAAGACATTCTTTGAGTTAATATGATTCGTGTATTAGCTTAGAGAGGGGCATTTGTAGACACCCTAAAATTTGCAAGACTTTGGAATCATAGTTTTCATCTAATCAGTAAAGATTAAGGACAAAATCAAAGAAAATAAGGAAAAAAAAGAAAAAACTTTTGGATTAATTACAACATCATTATGTATGTAATTAAGTTGATCAATTAATTACCTAATTCCTTGATCATTTTACAATTCAAAATCCAAAAATCATTTCAAAGAGGAAAATGCAAAAAAACAAAAATAAAAAATCAAACAAAAGAGAAAAGGTAAAATTCAAAAGAAATATAATTTTAAATAAATCAAATAAAGTCATTATCCTCTCAAAAGTGAAAATCCACCCTTTTGGATTTAAAAATAAATTTAAAAAAGGCTATTTTATCCTCACAATGCAAGTCTATTGGAATTTTCATTTTGGGGTTTTATGAGATATTTCCAAATTTATCATTATCACTAATAAAAAAGTGAATCCTACATCTTTACCTCAAACCCTTCTAAAATATTATAAACAGGGGGAAAGTCAAGAGCAAAGGACCCAAGTCTTTATGTATCCTTTGTTGCAAGAATGAATGCTGATGATATTCTTATGGGGGAGTATTGTAGAAACATTATTAGATAATTATCATGATAATATGTTACATTCATGACTGTGTTTATCATTGATGTCAACATAGCAATTTTTTGTGGTATCTGATACAAAAAAAATTGAAAGATCAAGTTGGTACAAATAGACAGTTGAGAATTTTCACTAAGAAAGGTTTAAGGGAGATACTACTAAGTGTTAGTATATGTAGCTAACCTTGGAAGCATAAGATATTAAGTCTGGAAGAAGTATCTAAGTTTTGGTGAAGATTGTTCTGAGATAGAGTTTACAAAGGCATGTTCTAGTAAACTTGTTATATCTCTTAGTAGAGTTGTTATTCTAAGAAGTTGAAGTTAAAGATGTGAAGAATACATATTGGTGATGACGTAGCTAAGCTCGCACGTCATAATGTTACATATAAGGAAAGATATTCAAGTTGCACGATGAAAGATTAATTTTATTGCTAAGTGTAATGTGTTCTTAATGTGGTCCTATAATAATTAATTGAGAAGGTGTAATAGTAGATTCAGGGAATTGTTTTATGGATTCAATATAAAGGAAGGAAATTTTCCTTTATCATACATATGTATGTATGGAATGGATTAAGTGATTGTAAGCAACACAAAGAGTGGAATATGAAGTTAAGAAAAGAGGAGTGAAGGTGAAGGAAACTTCATTGCCAAGGCTTTATTGTGTAATCTGAAGTTGGATACTTAGATCTATGGTTTGTGACCTAGTCTAAAAGGTTTGATAGTGATTGGTCCAATTGACAGGATAGAGGAAAAAAGTTAAAGTCCAATTGATTGGACAGTGATTTCGGTGATCTTTCCCTAGAATTTGTTTGAACAATGGGTCCTTCTGTCTTCTACAACTCCTAATAGGGTTGGAATCTTCTAACAAGAACTCAAAGTCTCCTAACAGGGACTAATATGTACTAAATATTGTAATAGACTCCTAACAGTGTCCATCCTCTAACAAGGAATATTTATATTAGTACATCATCTTGTGGGCATCATTCCCATCAAGGTTTTCCCTTTGATCAAGGGTATCCCTAGTTAACATATCTAGTGTAATTGTCTATGTGCATCTTGTTATGGTTGTTTTTTACTTTGGTTGAATGGATAAGATTGTTTAAGGTTGATAAATGTTTTAATTATTGGATAACTGATTAAGCATACTAGAGTTAAGCATTGTTAAGTCATTTAGTATAATTAATATAGAGGATTTTAGAATCATTTTAGGATTATTTAATCATTATCTAGCATTATTTATTATTATTTAGTATCATTCATGCACATATCTATAGCACTCTAATGTTAATATATTGTTAAATCTTGCATTCACATAGACCTCATATAGCTTTTTTGTCATGGATCTGCACAAATAACATAATCCCATTCTAGACATGTCACTAGGATGTTGATCTAGGGGAAATTCAAGTAGTTGTAGTTAGGGAAACATGAGATGTTCGTGAATTGATTATTTGATAGTTTGTTTCTTGGGTCTACTTTAACTTTACTATCACTCTCACAAAATTTTGCACCAAGGTCTTATGAATACATGATCTCTTGTTTATAGATAGTATGTGGGAGATGTATGTATGGGGGAGAATTGTTCATGAGTTGATTAATTTCAATTGGGAGAAATATCATTTGTTGATAGTATGTGGAAGATGTATGTATGGGGGAGAATTTTTCATGAATTAATTAATGTCAATGTGGATAAATATTGAGTTACATCAATGTGGGAGAAGTGTGAACAATTGATTTCCATCCATATAAAAATAAATAAGAATGGAGAGTTGATCTTGTGAGTTATAGTGTGAACAACTAATGTCAATCCTAAGCATGAGGAAGCACAGATGGAGATGTATTCCTGTGAGTTTAAAATTTGATTGATGAAGAGGATTTGAAAAGGAGAAAATAGTAGCAACAATGACATAGTTGGATTTGGTATTCTTGGAGCTTATATATTTTTCATCTATGTTTCCATCAATGCCAAAGGGGGAGATTTTTAGTGTGAATGTTGATGGTATTCCTTTGGGGGAGTATCCTAAGCATTGGAGAGATGGTTAGCATGATTGATATGTTGCATCCATGACTATGTTTGTCATTGATGTCAACATAGTATTATTTTTGTAAAGACTAATAGAGTAGAATAAAGAGAACAAGGTCATACAAACTACATATTGAGGATGAGATCAAGAGAAATTAGGGATATATTCTACATTGTGTCTTGATGAAGTGGACAAGTGCGTGTGTAGAGAGTCAAATACATGCAAGAGTTATTCAAGAATTATAGAGGATAGTGTGCAAATAGAGTACCTAATAAGTGGTTTCTAATGTTTGGATTGTATCTCTTAACAAGGATAGAATTTATGATGAAAAAAGGTTAGACAATCACAATAGATAGCCTGATGATGATGTTAACAAGTGCACAAGGTCAAAATTTGCATGTGTAAAAATTTGTAAAGACTATGAGCCGACAATGTTCTGTAATTGTAATATCTTAATGAGGTCCTATTATAATTAATTAAGAAAGCCTCAAGGCTGACTCAAGGAATTATTTTGAGGATATTGTATAAAGGAAGGTTATTTTCCTTGTGATGTAGTGTGTAATTTATCGTAGCAATTATGTGATATGTGAAGTACTTGGTAAATGCAAGTAAGCAATCCAAGGGATTATTGGATGTGAAGTTGGCGATCTGGTATTGAGATCTGAAAGAGGTGTGGTCTAGTTAAGAGGACAAAGGAGTTTGATATATTTCATTTCTATTATTCTATAAGGAATAATACGTAGACCAATTGGATAGTGAGTTCGGTGGTCTTGCCCCTAAAGTTGTTTGGATAGTGGGTCCTTCTACCTTCTACAACTCCTAACAGGGTTGGAATCTCCTAATAGAGATTCAAAGTCTCCTAATAGGGGCTAATATGTACTAAATGTATTTCATTGGCTCCTAATAGAGTCCATCCTCTTACAAGGAACTTTAATATTAGTACATCATTTTGTGGGTACCATCCCCACTAGGGTTTTCCCTTTGATCAAGGGTTTCCCTAGTTAACATATCTGGTGTTATTGTGTATGTGGATCTTCTAATGGTTGTTGGTTATATTGTTCACATGGTTAAGGATTAATAAGGTTGATATATGTTTTAATAGCTGGATAATTGATTCCCCTCCCCCTTACCTCTCAGTTATCTTGGTGGTCTTTACTTTCTAACATTTTCTTCCTATCTATGCAATCAAAGTATCTTTTATTCAAGAAATGAGATGTACACCTGGTAATGATCTAAACTCAGATTTTTTGATTGGTAGACTTGTTGCTTTTGAATTATCAAATTTTTATAATTATTCCTATACTAGTATTGAATCTACATTCAAAGCTCAACTAACTCTCGATGGATCTAAGAAAAAGAAGAAAAGAAAGTATGTAGCAAGTGACAGTGGATATGATGATGACCTTGTTGAACTAGAAGCATTGTTGGAAAGAAGACTTCCTAGAGGAAAGGAAAATACAAAGGTAAAATTCCTATTATATATTTTACATGTAACAAATTTGGTCATATTACAGATAGATGCCTTGACTGAGAGGACAAAGATAAAAGAAAAGATTTCAAGTACAAAGGAAGGAGAGATGATAGAAGAAACAAAGACAAAGGTAAGAAATCTTTCTATATTACTGAAGATGATGATTCTGATAGTAATGTTAATGATGATGATGATGATGAAGGAGTTTTTTTATGTTGCCATGAAAGATGATTATGATGAAGATGAGAAAACTATATTGATCTAACATGTGAGTAAGAATGATAGATGAATAATTGATAGCAGGGTAAACTTTAAGAAACCCCCTCCAAAAAAAGAAATAAATTATTGGTGAATCTTTCATTATTTCAAAAAACCATATTATTTTTATCAGTGAATATCTCATTTTTTTAATTTTCAATATTATTTACATTGGCGATTATTTTGGAATCATAATTTTTGAGTAGAAAATATTGGTGAATCTCAATAATAATAGAAAGGTTTCTATTCATCATGGAATATTAAAAATCAAAATTGAACATGTTTTATCTCATCAAAATTATGAGGATAATTTCATTATATTTTAAATCAATATTGAAAACTAAATATTGGTAATATATCCCTAAAGTAACTAATAATTATGATAATTATTGGTGAACTAATTTTAATTTCTTCAATGATATATAATACTTAGGTGAATCAAATCTAATCATGTATAGAATATTATGGCAAATCTTTGAGTTTAAATTTTTGAATAAAATAAATTATTGAGTGATTTTAAATATTTTAGAACTAAATTTAAATAAAAATGTGGTGATTTAGGTTGCATTAAATCTTAAAATATTAGCCAAATTACTAACAAAAGATTTCTAAAATTCACAAAATTATGAATATTCACCACTAAAAAACACCCTAATTGATAGTGGTTGCTCACATCATCCAACTGGTGATACAAGTAAGTTTGATAAGCTAGAACATTATAATGTAAGTAGTGTTATGTTTAGTAATGATGCACCATGTTATGTGAAGGGTAAATGATCGATTAAACTGAATGAAAAGATAAAGTGTGGAAATGCATATTGGGTTAAATGGTTTGATATATAACTTGATGAGTGTAGCACAATTGATAAGTTTAGATAATAGAGTTGACTTCCAAAACAAGAAGGCAAAGATCTATGATGCTACTGGTGAACTAGTTGGAAGTGGAGAGAAAACAAGAGGTAACTTGTTCTATCTAAGCCTGTATGAAGATACTTGTTTATTTGCACAATGTGAAGATGTTTGGTTATGGCATAATAGGCTATGTCGTGTGAATTTTGATAACTTGGTAAGCATTAGTAAAATGAATAGAATTAGAGGGTTACCAAGACTAAGAAAACCTAATAAAGTGATGTGCAAACAATGTAAAATGGGTAAAATTACAATGTCTAGTTCAAGAGAAAGACCTATTCTTCTGATGATATTTTGGAGTTGGTTCATACTAATTTGTGTGGTCCTATTGTAATACAGAGCTATTATGGTGATAAATACTTTATTATGTTTGTTAATGATTTTTCAAGAATAATGATTGTGATGTTTCTTAAGAAAGAATTTGAGGACATTTCCATAGAATGGTATAATAGAGAGAAGGAATAGATCAATTATGGATTGTGCAAGAAAATTGATGATGTAGAAGGATGTTTCACATAAGTCATGGAGAGAGGTTGTAATCACTATATTTTATACTCTAAACCAAGTTCAAGTGAAGAAAAGAATAAACAAAACACCTTTTGAACTATGGTGTGGATATGCACCAAATGTAAATTATTTTAAAGTCTTTGGAAGAAAATATTATATATTGAAAGATGCAAAAAAAAAGGTATACTTGATGCATAAAGTGATGAAGGCATATTTCTAGGTTATTCCATTGAGAGAAAAGCTTATAAGTGTTTGAATTCTAACACTAACAAAATTGTGGAAAGTACAAATGTTAGAGTTGATGAGTTTGCAAAGAAAAATAAAGAGAGTGAAAGAAGGAACTTGAAGATTATAGAAAGTTTTTCTATATCTATGAAAGTGAACCTAGCACCTTACCTAAACCAGAGAAGGTGGTCATCAAGCATCAACAACTAGGCACTGTTGAGGTTCTACAAAAAGAAATCTACATCAGTAGTTTGTCGAGCATTAGGTTGTAGGAGCCAAGTCACAAACTATGACTTCCAAACAACAAATAGAGGAAGCTAAGTTGTAGCTAGAGACAACATAAGACATTGAACATGTAGAATTTAGTGAACAACAACAAGAGGATCCAAGATCTAAACTTATATTGGAAAAGTATGTGAGAAGATATCATGCACCAGATCAAATCATTAGAGATAAAGACTCATAGGTTATTACAAGAAGAATATTGAAGAGTGATGCGTGCTTATTATGTGAATGTGAACCTAAATCTGTCAAAGATGCTTTGAAGAATGAAGATTGGATCAAGGCAATGAATGAAGAAATTGAACAAATCAAGAAGAACAAAATATGGACATTGGTACCCAGACCAAAAGATAAAAATGTCACTGGTACTAAGTGAGTTTTCAGAAATAAGTTGAATGAGAAAGGTGAAGTCACAAGGAACAAGTCATGATTGGTTTATAAAGGATATACACAAGAGGAAGGGGTTGACTATGGTGAAAAAATTTCTGCAATTGCAAGCTTGGAAGGAGTGAGGAATTTGCTAACACATGTTACCTACAAAGGATTCAAAGTGTACCAAATGGATGTAAAATCTGCATTTGGAATGGAATTCTAGAGAAAGAAGTCTACATTGAACAACATGAAGGATTTGTTGATCCAAACAAAAGGAATATGGTATGTAAGTTACAAAAATCTTTATATGGTTTGAAGCAAGTCCCAGGTATGAAAGGTTACACAATAATTTGGTAAAGGTTGGTTTTTAAAGAACTAATGACAATAGCAATTTGTAAATGAAAAGTGAAGTTGAAAACAAGATATTGATATCTAAATTTTTTGTTGATGAGATCATACTTGCAGGAAAGGATTCATTGAGAAAGTCATTTTCTAATCAAATGAAAAAGGAGTTTGAAATGTCAAGTTTGGAGAGATTAAATTTTTTGTTGGTTTGCAAGTTTATCAAATGAATAAAGGTATTTTCATTACTCAATCAAAGTATTTCAAAGAAATCTTGAAGAGCTTTGGTATGGAACACTCAAGACCAGTTGGAACACCAATGGTGACTGGACACAAATTGTCAAATTATGATGATTCTACTAAGGTGAATCAAATATTGTGTAGGTCTATGATTGGGAAACTACAATATGCTATAAATAGAAGACTTGACATTGCATTACATGCTAGAATTATTGCTAGATTATTAGCTATTCCTAAAGAAAACCATATGATTTTACTAAAGAGAATACTAAGATACCTAAAAGGAACAAAAGACCATGGCCTTTGGTACAAAAAGAGTGACAAATTTGAATTGAAAGTTTACATATATGTTGATTGGGCAAGAAATGTTGATGATATAAAGAGTACAAGTGGAGGAGCTTTCTTCTTGGGTAGAAGATTGATTTCATAGACAAGCAAGAAGTAGAACTATATTTCATAATCTACAACAAAGGTTGAATATGTTGTTGCAATAGTGAATTGTTCAAACATTGTATGGATCAAGGAATTGTTGAAAGGTATGAAGGAAGAGATCACTAAACCTGTTGTGATTTATTGTGATAACACAAGTGCTATAAACATATTTAAAAAAACTCATGATTCATACAAAGACTAAACATATTGAGATCAAGTATCATTACTTAAAAGAGATGGTACAAGAGAAAGAAGTTAGACTGGAATACGTGAACAGAAAGGAACAATTGGCTGACATATTCACTAAGGCACTACCTAAGGATGCTTTTAAGTATCTAAGAGGCAAGTTAGGGGTCATCCACTTACCTGAAGACAACTAAGAAGAGATGTTGCATTGCATCAATTGTTATGAGAATAATATCATGAATATTTATGTAGGAGGTCACACTTTAGGAGCTGCCTAAAGTTATGAAAGTGAAAAAGAAGACACTAACATATGAGTAGAAGAAGCTACAAGGAGTTAATGTTGAGATGATATTGTTATATATATCAAATTTGTGAGATGAATATGATGTAGTATGGTATGTCTTTGGCATTATTGTCAAAGAGGGAGATAGGTACTATCAAGTTACCATACAAAATCAATCAGATTAAGAGGGAGATGAGAATACAAGTGAGTTACCATACAAGGATGGATATAAAGAAGGAGAATATTACTAAGAGGTTATGTAGGAGAGAATGATTTTTGTCTAGAAGGAGACATAGGTTTCTATAGTGAGAGAAGAGTATGTACTCAATTAATAGAGGAAGCATATTGAGCTTGAATGAATGAGAATCAAAATGAAACTAAGAAAGGGAGTAGACAAACATAGAGGGAGCAGACTCTACAATATTGGAGCTTTTTGGATTGCATGGTAACTAGTTAAATTTGACTAGTGTTGTCATCAATGCTAAGGAGGGATATTGTTGGAGACTACAATTGGAGACATTGTTATTTTGTTGGGTAAAAGCACAAACCTGTGTCACCCTTTTATGAAGGAAAAGGCTAACAAAAGAACAATTGTTCAACTTCAATGACATAAAACTAGTATTATTAGTTAGAATTTGAAAATGAAGTAAACTACTGAAATGTGTAGAGATGGATGAAATTTAGGATTATTATTTTTAATGATTATTTATAATAAGAATTGATATATTTTCCTCATTTTTAAGGATGATTTTTTAGTTGTTGAAAAATGTTGAAAATTAGGGGTCTAGAATCCCACCACAAAACTATATGGAAATAAACTTTTTCCTTTTGATATCAGATTATGTTATAGATGACATATATAGCTAGCTCAATCAAAAATTAAAATTGTCTTTTGACCTATATTTTCTCTTTTATAACAATTCAAATTTCAACTCACCTCAAATTGATAGGTTTCATCTCCCACCACATTGTTTAAAATAAATATATTCTAACCAAAAGAAAAAATATACATTCTAGAAGAGGATTCTCTCCTCTAAAACGTCATATGTTTTTAAATTTTTTTAAGTATGATTTACTATTTTTTTATTTTTCAAAACCAACATCTTCTCGAGTGTTAGAATATGTACTTGTATTATTTTTTAATTACAATATACTATATCTAATTAAAATACCATAAACTCTATATGCAAATATTATTGACTTTGAGCTCTATAAAATGGTGTTTATATGTTGTTAAAAATAAAAGAGTAAGAGTCATTGAAACATTAGTTTTCTGAAATAATTTTATTTCTTTAGTAATTGGATACAAACTAATATAAAATATGCATTTAATATGAATTTCTAATTGAAAAAGTGTGAGAGAACATATATAACTTAGCTAAAGTGAATTTATCTAGATTATATGTTTGAACAAAATTGATTTTTAGATAGAAATACTAAAATTCAGTCATTCTAATAAGTCAACCTAAAAAGGTGACACAACTTTGTACTTTTACCCTATCATTGATGTCAAACCTATTGGTATTGTTGGAAATATAAGAGAAGTAACTGAGACGGGAGGGGTGAATCAGTTACTACAAAAATAAATCCCATATCCCTTTTGATGTCAGTACAAAATGCAAACAAATAATTGAATATTGTTGAAGCTTGGTAAACACATAGAATGTTGTAACTTGGTAGTAATTAGATTAGCTCAGTAAAAGATTAACTTATAAACCATTAGATGTTATCAGTTATTACCATTACTTTAACTTAGTTGCAAACACATAAAGAAAATAGCATGAACACATTTGACACTAGGATTTAACGTGGAAACCCAATTTGGAAAAAACCACCAATAGCAACTAGTTATTGATTGTCACTCTTCTGAAGTGAGCCCTGTTAGGAGCCAACCCTATTAAAGGTTACAAAATATGTTTTTAGGTGTGACCTTGTTAAAGGATTTAATCACCCTATTAGGAGTGGCCTAGTTAGAGGTCTTGAGAACAATTCAATGGAATTTCCACCTTGTTAGAGGATTTGCAAATAGCTGTTAAACCAACTCTGTTAAGAGATTTAGATCACTACTACAATGGTTAGAGAGTAAGAATGAGATGGTCTGATTTGAATGCAACTAATTTTTTGATTTTAGATCTCTGTTCTAGCTTGTACTTGATCCTTCCTGGTCGAATATGGCTTTGCTACACCACAAGGATATTTTGCTTATCCTTCAAGTTCACTTCTTCTGCTCATCAATTGATCTTCAATCACATCATCATAATTCACACATTTTCTTTCACTTTCACACTTGCACATTTTGAAATCATAACTTGACCTTATACTTATATCTTCCACTTTGTCACATCATCTCAAATACAACTTACAGTAATCAATATTTATTACCTTAGTTGGATAGAATCAATAGATAGATCAATTAAACTCAATACAACAAAATAGGAAAATCATTTGTTAGCCAACCTTGCTCAATAGAAACTAACTCTGAAGTTATTTCCTTTGTTAACCAATAGATGCTTGGTTAACACTGCAAACTTACGAAAATCCTTTACCAACCGAGTGAGCTCGGTTAACATTGGTTCCATCTAACTTTTCCTTCATTACCTGAATGAGCTCGGTTAACACTTACTTTTTGCAACTTTTTCTTCGATGCTCTAGTGAACTTAGTAGACACTACCTTCTGAACTATGAAAACACAAGAACACTCAGTAAACACTGAGAACTATCTTCATTGCTCGAGTGAGCTCGGCATATACTGATTGATAATGATTATGAGATTTGTGTAACATTAAAGACAACACACAATTAATCAATTGTATCCAATAGGTATGACAATGTGTCAAACCTATTGGAGAGACATTTACTAATAGTGTAGAATTCCATATCATTTAATTGATGAAGATGATTTGGAAAGAAGAGATTATTTGATGACATAATGAAAGGTTGAGTTGAGATGTGTTGAGCATCATGGAAATACAATGGGCACTTGATAAGTTAGTCCTTGATAGGATAATGTGTTTTTCAATCCATACATGAAATGTAGAAGATAGTTGGACAAATCCATGAGTTGAAATGGGTCAAAAGAATAAGCTTGAATGAGTATCAGTATTGCATGGTTAATAAAGGAGATGAAGCAGAAGATTAAGGAACTTAGTAGTTGAGTAGTTAGTTATTGTTGAGAAAATATATGAAGAAGTGTAGTTGTGATCGAGAGTAGTAATGACCAAGAAATCATGTTGATATTGAGTAACAAAGTATAGTGATTACTAAGCTACACAGTAATGACCGAGCTGAAGAAAAAAATGATTGTCAAGTTATAAAAAAAGTTACAGTTTGAGAAAGATTTGATTTTGAGGTCGATATAATTGGGATTTTGAATTATTTAAAGTGTATGGGAATTAAGGATTGACAACTTGACATATTTAGTGTATGAGGAGTTTTTTTATGCAATCAAAGTCAAGGATTTGATTAGAAGTGTCTAGAAGAAGAAGAATAAAAAGATGAAAGGATTTGATGAATCTAACCTAACCCTAAGATCAAAAAAGATGTTTAAGTGGAGAAAGATCAAATTTACCTATTTAAGGAGGCATAATGAATGAACTTTAGGGTTAGTTTGCAATTGATTTGTGAAGAGGAGAACAAAAGAGGTGAAGTGTGAAGAGCTCATGAAGTGTGATTGCTTAAGGAGGTGCCAAGTAGATCAAAGATGGAGATGTCAATCAAGGCCAGTCATTGAATTGGTTGATGAATGAATGAAGATATGAATTTGCAAAGTGATTTGTACTTTATAGATCAAACCTATTGTTACATTCTAACCATCGTATCAGTCCAAAATCCTTTAATCAAGTTTGACCTTATAGTCATTTTGTAAACCCTTTAATCAAGGTGGCATTCTAATGGAATGTTCTAAAGTCCTCTAATAAGGCAACTCCTAACATGGTGATTAAATCCTTTAACATGGTCACATTGAATAGTGTATTGTATAAACTTTAACAAGGTTGGCTCTTAACCAAGCTCACTTTAGAAGAGTGAAAATTTTGTAATATGTTACTTGGTGATTTTCCTAAAATTGAATTTCCACGTTAAATACTGGTGTCAAAGTATTATTATTACACGTGGATGTTATTCTTTTGCATGCTATATTTTACAGTAGTTTAGCTATTGGCAATTGACACATATAAAGACAGAGAGTTAAGTAATTGCATGAAATGTTAATTTTTTGATGCTATGCTATAGAGACCAAGTGGGTATTTGAGTTTGTTTAAGGTTTTTGAAGTGATTAAAAGTTTAATTCGCATATTTGGACCTAAGGATAATAGATTCACCCCCCTCCCCCTAGTTATTCTAAATCATTATAAAAAATTGAAGGAGATTTTTGTCCTAGGTTTATTTATAATCCTGCATAAGCAATTTATTTAATTATTTTTCTTTCAAAAGTTATGAATGATTATTTGTCTATTATCTCTATGTATCAGTCTTAGGGAGCCTATTAGGGGTGAATTTTGTGTTGAAGATTGATTACTAAGAGAACCATGAGTTGGAGAAAGTTGATTGGACCCTCGTGAATGTGTTCATGTCATGGATGGGACTAATGAATGTGTTTCATTTGTTGAAACAATACTTTGAACAATTGGGTGAGATTTATGTCAAGCCCTGATACCATTTTCACATAAATCGATAATTAGCCCTATTGAAAAAGGAGGACAACTGATTTCAAAGCCATAATTTCAAAAGGAACCCATACCCAATTTCATAAAATATTACAAAAGGACAAAATGCATGTTTGAGACTAGTTTTATTTTTTGGATATGAAGCTTATGTTAAAAGCTATGCCCTAACAAACCCATTTGGACAACTACTAGGAAGGATGTCTAATAATGAGAAGATCATCATTGATCACTGCCAAGGTCAAATACAAGTATTACAAATTTTTTTTAAAAGACTTTATTCCCCTGCTCTACAACAATATATTATGTTTAGGGTTTAAGTAAGGTTAAGGTTTGTGTTCAAATTTATCGAGGATTACAGTTATATATTGGGTATAATTAATGGAAATATTGTGAGGTAGTGTTTTAGGGTGATGGGTGTGCATTTGTGTGTCTTTTCATATATTTCTTATGCATAATTTCACCCAACTTTATTTCATTCCATTCCCATTTATGCCACTAATTAATAGAGATTTAAAGTATATTGATAAAATGTAAGATATGAAGTAATTTATGAAATGTCCACCAATGTGTAGAATTTGACAGCTTGGATATATTTTCTCTAGGAGCTAAGCATGGATGTCCAAGTAGTTACAAGAACTTTGGTGCGACTAGACCAACTGTGTACATATTGTAGCCCTATTTCACTATCCTATTTTGGGCAAACATTTTGTTCTTAGTCTTCAGTTTGGAGTGACTCTTGACTAGCCCATTATTCTATTGCTATTATGTTTGTTTTGTAATACTTGTGGCCAATGACCAAACTAAAATCTAGACTTATCTATTTTTAGGATAAAATTCATCAGCCATAATAGCTTAGTTGTTGGTCAGTTAGATATTTTGAACCTATATAAATAGACATTTAATTGCAATTTAGTATGTTAATATATATGAAAGCTCTGTTAAAACTATTCTACTGAGTTCATCACATTAGTAAAGTGGAATTCCTATAGCAATTTGTATTGATTCATCTCTTTCCACATGAACTAGAGGAAGGACCCCCTCTCAGGAAACTTGGTGAGATTTTCTTTGTTAAGTTGTGTTTTTTTTTTTTCTTTAAATTTTTTGTATAATCTCTTTCATGAATGCATGGTTGTACATTGGTGTGAATATAGTTAGATGTAGGAACTTGAATAACTATTTTGTTATTGGGATTAAAAATATTGGATTTTAGATTTCATCCTTCTTCACTTTGCTCCAATATGCCATTCATGATTCATTGTCATTCCTTTTTCCCTGTTGTAATCCTATACTTTTTCACAAGTCCATCAACTCTGTTACAGACCAAACAACTTCTTGTCACAAACTCTCACTTTGTCTCACAAAATTACCAAGTTCCTATCATAATTTCTTGCAATAACATTAACCTCCTATCATGAATCACTTCATGTTTCCATTCACTTCACAATCTTCCCAATCCAAGTCCTAATTCTTATAATGTTATTCAACAATATCTTTCAAGGAATCTAAGTGTGTTTGTTAAGGAAATTAAGTGTGAATAAGTATGATTACTTTGTGAATGATTAAAGTGTGAGTATATTGTTATTCAACAATATCTTTCAAGGAATCTAAGTGTGTTTGTTAAGGAAATTAAGTGTGAATAAGTATGATTACTTTGTGAATGATTAAAGTGTGAGTAAAAGTAATAATGTTTCCTTAGAATAAAATCCTAATTAGATTAAGATTATGGTTTCATGTGATTTTTTATTTCATTTAATAAACTTAAAGTTTCATTCATGACTATTATTATGAGGGTTTGATTTGTAAATTCCTAATTTGGATATTCTCTTTTCTTATAAATCTCATTCCATCTCAACCTAACTTGTTATCTTCATCCCTTTGTTAAACTACCCCAATATCTTTCATCAGTCTATGACCTCAAATTAATATTTAATAGGTGTAAATTGAACCTCTAGAACAAAACCAAACCTTAAGATAAATTGAAACACATTTTTACCCTACATTTTGGTGTCATTATCAAGGAAAGAAATTAAAGACGTGAAGCCATAGCAAGTTAAGATAGGAACAATGCATCTTCAAGAGTGCCTGATCAAGTGTTAGCCTTACTCAGTCTAGTACCTTGGATTTGCACTTTAGTAAATTATTTAGGTGCATGAATATGCCTACATATGGTCAAGGTAGGTTTGTTAAGAAAGAGTTGGTAGGTAGTTCAAAAATTCAAAAACCACAAAAAGAGAAAGGTCCATTAACCATCAAGACCAAGACAAAGAACAAAGTTGGTTTATGGATACCTTCTCAATCTACCTCACCTAATATACTGTTGCCAGACTTTCAATGTATCTCTTTTAAGCTTCTATCTTGAAGAGTTTTCAATGCAATTATGTTCAACTTCTTGTATAGATAGCCCCTAGGTGGCTCTCTTCTCACCAAATATCCTAAGGCTTCCCTTTGGTGTTCTTTCCAAGGTTTTCTCTCCCCTACTTCCCCATTATGCCTCCATGTGGGATTTTTACTATCTTACTACATTAAGGTCTTAGGTGATCTAGGATTGGGAGGGTTGGTTGTTTGAGCAGGTTCTCAATGAGAAGAAAATCCTCCTTTGGTTCTGCAGTTTGGTTCCTACCACAAGCAAGTATTTTCTATGGATTTTGATCTTTCCTACTTGTTTTTCATCTTTGGAGAACTTCATCAAGTGAGAACCTAAAGAATGAGCAACAATGGCATTTGTAGGTGTATATTTAGTTGATCCATGGTGAAAAGACCAAGAGAAACAAAGATATAAAGCCAAGAAACTCTCATATTGAACATTTGAAGTCAGAGTTCATTTCTGTGCAGAGAAATGGAACTTCATGTTTTCAATTACTCACCCCTTGGAAGTGAGCATCTTCTAGTGTGATTTCAAATAGTAAGATCGTATCCTAATATGAAATGTTATAAAGAAGTTAATCTGGGCCCTTAATATGCATTGCCAAATGATGAGTCCATGGTCAGCAATTCATTTCAAGGATGTATAAGGAAAAAGTAGTTGAAGCAAAGGAAAATGTTTCTAATTGTTTCTCTCTTTGGAAAGCCAAGGTCTCAATGGTGCTTTTCTATCTAATGGAAACATTCAAAGCTTCTTTTTTAGAGGACAAGAAAGATGCTTTTGATGGAGTCAGTTGCAAAGAAGAGCCTAATACAAAGGAAATAAAGTGTTCATGTGCTCAAGCTGGAGAATCCTCTTCATGGCTTCTCCAAGATCAGTTGAGAAATTAAAAAAAGGCCTTGTGTGAAAAAGAAAAAGGTAAAGTACTCAAGGTATGAAAAGTGCAGTTCACAAATTATGACCCCTGATCAAAGGAAATCAAAGGCAAAGGTAAGTCTATGGAAAAGTAAGGTATATTTCCCCACACTTAATGGATTCAAGTGCAAGCCTTTGCTTTAGATTCTCAATTAAAGAGGGTAGTTCTCAGTAAACTTAAGTAAAAGGATCTAAAAAGGAAATAATCTCACTACTATAGGAGATTAAAGTGAATTTTATGGTGGTAAGATTAATGAGCTATCTTATGGGTGGAATGTGTTTTAAATAGTCATTGATCTACCTAATTTATTACAAATATTACTGTTATGGTTGTTAATTATGAGTTAATTCACTTGTGTGGTCTCGAAAATCCTATTTTTGAATCTATATCATCGGACTTTAACGACTGTTTCATTGAAATAATTACCTTTTATGTGGGAATTTGTAAGCTTCTGGCAGTTAGAGTTGTTGGGTCTAATCATTTAATTGGATTAGAGAGTGAGCTAAAGAACATTTTTGATACTTCTTTCAATTTTTATGATCTTGGTAATTTTCATAGAAGATTAAATACCAAGCCTCTCCATCTAATCACACAGAAGTTGAAGGAAAGTGGTTTATTCGAAGCTATTGGTTTTCCCATAGTTGTACATGCACTAGAATCGGTTAAGGAATGCATTGAAAGGTATAACCTAGAAACCAAGCAAACCTTGTTCCTGACCAATCTATTATGCTTTCAATAAATAGAGAATTGATTTAACTTGCATTTAGAATTCTAGTGAAGGAGTAGTATTGTACCATAGAATTTTCTTCTTCTACATCAATGTTCAAAGAGTAGAGGACTTTGAGAAGATAAGACATGCAGAGAAAATGGTTCTAGACTCCTCATTCCAAAAAGAGAAAAATGTCGAGGACTCTCTTTAGAACCAATTTGAAGAGGGAAATTGTGGATATCTTTTCCCTATTGCTAAGATTAAAAGGTAAAAAGAAGTCCTAGATTTCATTAAGCACCATTTCTTTGTAGTTCAAGTTATCTATGCTGATGAATTACAAGTTGATTGGGCCCAAATCATACGTGAAGAGCTAACCTCCTAGATAAACTTGACAAAAGAATTCAAGCAATTTTACATGTCATCATATCTAATATATGCTTTAGCCACTCATCATCTATGTCCTATTCTTCCCAGCATTGAAGATTATGATGAGAACACTAAGGTATATAAATTATATCCTCATCTACAGCTAGAAAAGAGCTTTCAAGAATATGTAAAGGTCAATGACGCTTTTACAATGAGGCTATGTCGAGAGTTGCAAGGGTTCCCTAAGTAAAGATTCTCACCTAAAGCTATATCAATAGTGAACCAGTTCATATGCTATTTCATTCAATTTCCATCATTCTCGTACCTAAGGATTGGAGCATTTAATGGTTTTTCGAAAAGACTTCCCAAGTATCCTAAAGATAAAGTAGTGCTCGTTGACTTATGTAGGCATATTCTAGATGTGAATACCCTATATTCCAATGTAAAGAAGATATCAGGCATCCCCTTCCTAATTGTGGTAGGACCATATTCTTGTGCATCTAGGTCTAATGCCCAAAATTTGGTGAAAGCCTTTTAAAACAAGGTCAAATTGATCGACTATGAAGTTCTAAGGCCCCAATATGATCATGTTGGTTTTGTCAAAGATCATCTAAAGATAGGTTATGCTTATAGGCATGTTAGACATCGAGGACTATTGGGCCAAATGTTATAATGAGTACCAAACCAGAGAGAGGTATTGGTCTAGGGTAACTATTGATGAAATAAAGCTATATAATGATAAGGTTGATGTTAGTGATATTGCAGATGATGGTTCTTATAAGAAGGAAATCTACTTATGAATAAATCAAGGACACTCCTATAGGGTCAATTCTGCCTGATGGCCCTGTCATTGATACAATGGAAGTCCTTGTGGCTAGCATCATCAAAAGGACAGATGAGTGTGTAGACTGAACCCAAGCAATGAAAAAGAGAACTAGAGCTACTAGTTTTGCAAGTAGAGTAGCATCTGGAATTGCTCAGTCATCACTAGCTGCCACTTCCACCATAGTGACCATATTAACATCAACTAGACCAGCTCAATCTATTGGTGGAGAAGGAGATAAACCTCTTGAAAATAATGTACAAGTCCCTCTAACCTATGGAGGAGGATCTTTGTCAGACACTAGAAAAGTGGGAGATAAAGAGGTAGAGAAAGATAAGGATAAAGAGAAGGATAAATTAGTAGTCAAGGACTCCTCCTTTGTACCATTCATCAACTTAGATGGTAACAAAAATCCTTTGGATGGGCAAAAGAAGGATGCATCTCAACAAGGTAAAACTCTAGCCCTTTTAGTTACTAAAGCAACTACCTTTCCATTTGCTAGCAAGAGCAAGGTGACACCCCCAATGGCGAGGAAGCTCTTTGATCCTACATCCTTACAGTTAGCACTCAATGTCTTTTCAACTAAGTCTTGGTGGGAAGAGACCATTAATAGAAAGAAGAGGAGATGTGAGGAGAGTGTTTCATCTAAAGACCTCATTATGCAAGAAACTTAGTCCTAACCCATGTCAAAGAAAGCAAAGAAGTAGAATACCATTGCAACATTGGCAACAAACTCAACTTCTAAACACTTGCTTATGGAGATTGCAAAACTTTAGAAGGAGGGAAAGTTTCAAGAATTAACTCCTAATGATTTTCAAATAAAAACTATTGACTTGGGAATTCCAGTGCATGACTCTATGGTCAACATCTGGAAATCAACTAATACAAAGATATAAGATAGGTTGGAGGAGTTAAGGTCTAAGAAAGAGGTATTAAAAGCCTCAAAAAAAGAATTTATGGATTAAATTAGAGTTGCACTTGGAAGCACACCTTCATGTACATTTGATCCAAGTGTAAAGGAGAACAAGAAATTGTTGCTTAAGCTACAAAAAGAGAGGAAATTTGGTCAAATTGGTCATGCTTGGATAGATGAACATAAGGCCCAAGGTCCTCCCCTCATTGAGAACTTGGAAAATTATTAGATGCAAATAAATTGAGAGAAGTAGTGTTAAAGCAATATAACTCAATAAAGAAGGAATAAAAAAGATTAATAGAGCAATTGTCTTTATTACAAGAGATGATTAACATCAAGACCAACGTGGATGTGAATCATGGGATACTTAAATCAAACCAAGAGCAATTGCTTCATTGGAAGCAATCTTTGGAATATAAATATGAAAGTTCACTAAATTCTAAAAGTGAATTTGTTGAAAAAAAATTGATACAAGTATGATAAATGTGTTTCAATCATTGTTTTGTCATTTATGTCAAACCTACTACTTGTTGGTAAGGCAATTGCTTATATGATTTGATTACTATCATTTATTTGATTGATGAAGAGGATTTGATCAAATGAGGTAACAAAAGCACCTAGAGGAAAGGTTGAGTTATGATATGAAAAGGAGTACAAGGATTAGTTAAGATAGTGATATTATAGTGCATTGATAATCTACTTAAGGTTGCAAAGGTTGGTTACAGTGATTAAGTTCAGAAGAATAAGTTAAATGAAGTTTGTCTGGCAAGCTTGACAATCTGCACAATAGGTGCTGAGAAAAGTTAGCATAAGTTGAGTAGAAAATCAATTGGAGCAGAGCAAAGTCAATTTTAGTGTAGTGACACGATGTAAGCCAAGTAAAGTTTAGTTGATGTCAGGTGCCAATAAAATTTAGTTCATGTTGAGTGAATTGATAGAGGATGTTGGGCAATGTAGTATGTGTTGAGCATCAGAAGCTAGTTAATGTCAAGTGTTAGCATTATGAGAAAGATCAAAAATTTGATGAATCTAAGCCAACAAGTTTGATTTTTTGGATTGTGTGAACCATGTGGAAGATAAGATTGATGAGCTAGTGGTACAGAATTCATGATGAATCATTTTGAGGTGAATTCAAAGAGGGTTGAAGGAGAGGTTTCTAGAAGGCAATGAAATTAAATGAGGGGTAGATTCATTTAATCCTACCTAATCTAACTTAATCCTAAAATGGATGATGGAGGATGAACAGAAAAATATCTTAATTCTCTATTTATAGAGATGGTTGGTCAGAAGCAAAGGTTGGCATGTGCAAGAACCTAAGGAAGACAAGGAGTCTATGGTATTGCTTCCTTTAGTGACCTAAGTGAAGAGACTACATTGGCAAGCAAAGTAAGAAGGCTTAAGGGTATGGATGCTTGAAGGGTGAACAAGCTATCAGAGTTGAAGTGTGTGAAAGCCAAGTAGAATGGAGGACTAAAATAGAGATCTATAATTTACAAGCGTGTTGTAAGTTGTTATTAGATCAAGTCTTACTGTTACTTTCTAGTCATTGTATCAGTCTAGGGTAAATCCTTTGGATTAAGGTTGACGTAATAGTCATTTGTAAATCTTTTAACTGGGTGACATTCTAAGTGAATGATCTAAAGTCCTCTAACAAGGCTCACTCCTAACAAGGTGATGGAAGTCCTTTAACCGGGTCACATTTAGTAGTGTGCATTGTAAACTTTAATAGGGTTGGTGTTAGGAATAAGGTGTTTTAACCTTAGATAATTCCTATTCTTGTTATTTGTTTTGTAAATAATTTTTTTGCAAATAATGTAATTAAGTGTGAGTGTACATGTCTAGTTGGCATGTTGATGTGTCACTCCACTTGTATGTGTCAGCATCTTGAATTGTGTGTAAGGAGATCATGGCTGAAATGGTTATGATAGATTCTTATGATGTGTAAGAGCTATCTTTGGAAGATTTGATGATGAGTGAAGATATGAAGACATGTGAAAATTGATCATTGAGTACTATACACTTGAGTCTCCATCTAAATTTTTGGGTTCCTAATTTTATAGAGAATGGTAAAACCCTAATATGGTTGTTCTTTGGAAGTTGCCCTAAAATGGAAAGTGCATGATATAAGCATTTTTAGGATTGTAGATTGGAGAGATTAAAAATTTTATTATTGGTTGCTACTGGATTTGTCTTCTGTAACCTTTGTGTTGAAGATAATACATTGTGCAAGTTTTAGAGGGGTGGGGTTATTTTACCAAAAGGTTTTTCCCCACTGACATATCTTTGTGTTTATGTGTTTTCTTTCTCTATCTATTTTCTATATTCTTGGTTGACTGTAATATTATTGTTTACATAATATTGAATCTATAATTGTAAAGATTTAATAGGAATTTGCACAATGCTTTCCTTAAGAGATTAGTGTAGGAAGTTTTTTCCACACCTAAGTTTCCTTAAAGTAGGCCTTTCACAGGGCATCACTTCAGAAGAGTGAGAATGAGTAGCATGTTACTGGTGGTTTTTTCAAATTGGGTTTCCACGTTAAATCATTATGTCAAGTGTGTTATTGAATCTATTATGTTTCATGCTTACATTTTTGCAAAGTTGATTTGATAGTAACCTGCAAGTTTAAGTGATTGTATAATCTTATGGATGCATGCATGATAAAAAAATTTATGGGTTCACTCAGATATGAAAAGTTTTAATTATACATCTAGATCTTGGATAACTAATTCACCCCCCCCCCCCCCCCCCCCCCCCCCACTTTCAGTTATTCTAAAGAATTCCAACAATTGGTATTAGAGCCTATCTACTTAAGAGGACTAGTTTGAAGGTACTAGAAGAAAAAAGATCAAGATGTCAGAAAGAGAGGTACCCAAGCTTAATAGAGATAACTTTCATGCATGGAAAAGTCTGATGAAGCTACACCTAGGAGGTCTTGGAGATCATGTATAATCTACCATTATTGTTGAGCATGTTGATCCTGCTAGAACCCTAACTATTGGAGATTTGAAAAAGAAGAAAGAATGCAACCAGGCAATGTTGGAGATTACTTCTACCTTAAGCTATGCTGAGTTTGATGATATCAAAGGTCTTGATAGTCCAAAGAAAATGTGGGATGCTCTAAACACTATCTATGGAGGTGATAAGAATGTTCTAAGAGTCAAAGCTGAAAGTCTCAGAGGTAAGTTTGATGATATGAGAATGCAAGAAGGTGAGAATATTGCTCAATATTTCTCTAGGATAAAAGATGTTTTTAATGCAATAAGATGAGCTATTGGTACAATAGATGATGATGTTATACTAAGCAAAGTCTTGAGAATTCGTTTGCCCATCTATGCTATTAGAGTTTCTGTAATACAAGAACTGAGATGTATGCTAGGGAATAATCTAACTCTTGAAGGTTTGGTAGGTAGGCTCACTACTTTTGAGCTATCTAATTTTGATAATTACAAACCTGTTGATGTTGAATTTTCTTTTAAAGCTAAGTTGATATTGAAGGAACCTAATAGAAGAAGAAAAAAAAGGCAAAATATGTGTCCAATGACAGTGATACATATGAGGAAGATGTAGATCAACTTGAAGCACTACTAACAAGGAGATTTCACAGAGGTAAAGGAAAGTTCAAAGGTAAGTTACCCATCATGTGTTTCAATTGCAATGAGGTTGGTCATATTGTTGCTAGATGTCCAGAGAAGAAGAATTATAGAGGTGGTGATAAGAACAAAAGTAGAAGAGATGAAGACAACATAGAGTACATAGACAAATTCAAGAAGTCTTGCTACATTTCTGAAGAGGAAACAAAAGATGGATCTAATGATTATGATGATGAAGTGGTGTATGTTGCAATGAAGGGTGAATTTGATGAGGATGAAGCAACTGCACTAGTGTCTTGTGTGAACAAGAATGACAGATCGATCATTGATAGTGGTTGTTCACATCGCATGACTAGAGATAAAAGTAAGTTCATTACCTTGAATTATTATGATGGAAATAGTGTAAGATTTGGTAATGATGCACCATGTTTGATAAAAGGAAAAGGTTCTATCAAGCTCACATAAAAGATGTTATGTGACAATGCTCACTATATTGAAGGACTTAACTATAATTTGTTGAGTGTGTCACAACTGAATAATTCAGGATGTAAGGTTGATTTTGAAAACAAGATTGCTAAGATATATGATACTAAAAGAAAATTGATTGGAAAAGGTGATCAAACTAGAGGTAATCTATTCTACCTTGATATAGAGGATGCTACTTATTTAGTTGTATAATTTGATAATGTGTGGCTATGGCACAAGAGGTTATGTCATGTTAATTTTGATAACTTGGTTAGTATCAGTAACATGAAAAGAGTTAGAGGTTTTTCTAAGTTGAAGAAGCCTAACAATATAATTTGCAAACAATGTCAGTTAGGAAAAATGAAAAAGTCAAGTTTTAAGAGTAAGACTCATACCTCTAAAGGAATATTAGAGATTGTTCATGCTGACTTGTGTTGACCAATTGAAGTGCAAAGCTACAAAGGAGATAAGTAAATTATGCTATTTGTAGATGATTATTCTAGAATGATGATTGTTATGTTTCTGAAATAGAAATTTGATGCTTTCCAAATGTTTAAGTGGTACTTAACAAGAGTTGAGAAAGAAATAGGACAAAGTTTGAAATGTTTGAGATCACCTGAGGGGGAGAATTTACATCAAATGAGTTTGAGATGTTTTGTAATGAGAGAGGAATCAAAAGACATACATCTTCTCCTAGAACTCCTCCACAAAATGAAATTGTTGAAAGGAGGAATATATCTGTAATGGATTGTGCTAGGAAACTCATGATGGAGAAAAATGTTGCTTTGAAATACTGGAGAGAAGTTGTAAGTACAACTATCTATACCTTGAACTGAGTACAAGTCAAGAAAGGTACCCATTCAATGCCTTTTGAACTATGGTATGAATACTCACCCAATGTAAAATATTTTAAGGTATTTTGAAGCAAGTTCTATATTTTCAAAGATTTCAAGAATGGTAAATTAGATGCAAAAAGTGAAGAAGGTATATTTCTTGGTTATTCTACAAGAAGTAAAGTATATTTAAGTGTTTAAATACTAACGCTAACAAAGTTGTGGGAAGTGCAAATGTGAAATTTGATGAATATACAGAAGTATATGAGGTTGAACCTATGAAGGAACTAGAAGAATACAAATCATTTGTATACTTTTATGAAGGTATGCCTATTGATGAAGATGTTGTAAATCAAGTTGGAAACCAAAAACAAGTTTCAGTGACTACCGAGTCACATACTATAAATGATGAGTTGCATTCAGGAAATAAGCTACACTCAAGTTCTGAGTTATAGAATGAAGTTGAGGCACATTTTGATTCTAAAATTAGTGTACATGAAAGAGATGTTGAGCTACCTAACAGAGAGGTACATAGTGATTTAGAAGTTGAGAGACCAAATGTAGAAGCTAGAGTTGAACCGGGATTGTCTAAGTATGTCAAGAGACATCACCCTATTGCATAATTCATTGGAGATAAAGAGGTTAGACCAATGAAAAAGAATAATTTGAGAAATGGTACATGTTTGCTAAGTGGACAAGAACCCAAGTTAGTGAAAGATGCCTTAGAAGATGTGGACTAGAGTAAAGCCATGGAAGAAGAGATTGAACAAATTGAGAAAAATAAAACATGGACTCTAGTTGCTAGACTAGAAGACAAAAATGTGATAGGTACCAAGTGGGTATATAGAAACAAGTTAGATGGAAATGGTGAAGTCACAAGGAACACGGCAAGATTAGTTTGTAAAGGATATGCATAGGAAGAAGGGATTGACTATGGAGAAACATTTGCCTCTTTTGCAAGATTGGAAGGAGTAAGAACTCTACTTGCTCACCCTACATAAAAAGGTTTCAAAGTTTATCAAATGGATGTTAAATCTACATTTCTAAATGATATATTAGAGGAAGAGGTTTATATAGAACAATTAAAAGGATTTGTTGATGCTAACAATAAAAATATGGTATGTAGACTACACAAAGCTCTATATGGTTTGAAGCAAGCACCAAGAGCATGATATGAAATGCTTCATAATTATCTTGTGAAGATTGGATTTGAGAGGACTGATGATAACAACAATCTATAGTTGAAGATAGAGAAAGGCAAAGGTATTTTTTTATCTAAATTTTTTTATTATGATATCATATTTGGAGGTCAAGATACTTTATGTAAGGCTTTTGCAAATGAAATGAAGAAATAATTTGAGATGTCTATGTTTAGAGAGATCAGGTTCTTTGTGCGTTTGCAAGTACATTAGATGAAATATGGTATATACATCACTCAGTCAAAGTATGTCTTCCAATTTAGTAAGTACACCTATGGTGATAGGACATAAATTGTCAAAGAATGATGATTCAGCTAAGGTGAATTAAACATTATATAGGTCTATGATTGGAAAATTACAATATGTAGTACACAACAAACCTAATATTGCATTATCTAGAGGGATAGTTGCAAGATTCTCTACTAATCCTAGGGAGAATCATTTGATGGCCATTAAAAAAATAATGAGATCTTTGAAAGGAACCAAGGACTATGGTCTATACTACAAGAAAAGTGAGATATTTGAATTGAGAGCCTATACCGATGTTGATTAGGCTAGAAATATTGATGACAAAAAGAGCACTAGTGGAGGAACATTTTTCTAAGGCAAAAGGTTGGTTAAATGGACTAGTAAGAAACAAAACTGCATTTCTCAATCTACTGTTGAAGCTAAATATGTTGTTGTTGCAGTAAATTGTACAAACATTATATGGATCAAACAACTACTCAAAGGTATGAAGGAAGAAATCATTGAACTTGTGATACTTTATTGTGATAAAACAAGTGCTATAAATATATCAAAGAATCATGTGATGCATACAAAGACTAAGAACATTGCAATCAAGTATCATTACTTGAGAGAAGTAGTTCAAGATAAAGAGCTGAAGATGGAATATGTTAACACAAAAGAGAAAATAGTTGATATATTCTCAAAAGCATTACCTAAGGATGCTCGTGAGTATCTAAGAGGTAAACTAGGAGCTATACCCCTATCAAAGGCTATCTAAGAAGCATGAGGAGTGCCCTGCATCAAAAAAGTTGATAGACATATGTTCCAAATTGATGTAGTGGATCTTACTTTAGGTGTTGCCTAAAGTAATCAAAGTGCTAGAGTTATAAATCAGTCACAAGCAAGGTGACTAAGGGAGAAACTAAAAATATTCATATTTACATATGAAGACAACATGTCTTTGGCATTTTTGTCAAAGAGGGAGAAAAGTGTACTAAGTTTAGGAAATCACAAAGGGAGATGAAGGAGAAATCTTGATCTGCCTAATCTTGTTGAAATCCTGACTGCTAAGGAAGAAAGTGTAATTGTACCTACTAATTACATCTACCTAGTAAGAGGGAGATAATGTTGAGGGAGATATAAGAAGTAATCAAGAGGGAGTCATAAGGATGAGTTGATTGATTGTCCATTGATCAGGACGGAATTTTGTAACCTATTCAGAAGATGAAAGTTTTTGATAGAGGGAGAGATTCAATACAAGGAATTATTTTCTTTTTGGTATTTTGTTGGTCTTACTAATTAAGTCTAGTCAGTTTCATTTTCCATCAATTCCAAAGAGGGAGATAGTTGAAAACAAATTGATACAAGTATGATAAATGTGTTTCAATCATTGTTTTGTCACTGATGTCAAACCTGCTACTTGTTGATAAGACAATTGCTTTTATGATTTGAGTACTACCATTTATTTGATTGATGAAGAGGATTTGATCAAATGAGGTAACAATAGTACCTAGAGGAAAGGTTGAGTTATGATATGAAAAGGAGTACAAGGATTAGTTAAGATGGTGATATTAAAGTGCATTGATAATCTACTTAAGGTTGCAAAGGTTGGTTATACTAATTAAGTTTAGAAGAACAAGTTGAACAAAGTTTGTCTGTCAAGTTTGACAATTTGCACAATAGGTGCCGAGCAAAGTTAGTGCAAGCCAAGCAAAAAATCAATTGGAGTTGAGCAAAGTCAATTTCAGTGTAAGCCGAGTGACACAATGTAAGCCAAGTAAAGTTTAGTGGATGACGAGCACCAATAAACTTTAGTTTGTGCCAAGTAGATTAATAGAGGATGTTGGGCAATGCGATATGTGTTAAGCATCATAAGCTAGTTAATGTCAAGTGTCAACATTATGAGAGAGATCAAGAATTTGATGAATCTGACCTAAAAAGTTTGATTTCTTAGATTGTGTGAATTGTGTGGAAGATAAGATTGATGAGCTGGTGTAAAAAATTCAATGAGGGTTGAAGGAGAAGTTTCTAGAAGGGAATGAAATGAAATTAGGGGTAGATTCATCGAATCCTACCTAATCTGACCTACCCTAAAATGGATGATGGAGGATGAACAGAAAAAAATCTCAATTCTCTATTTATAGAGATGGTTGGTTAGAAGCAAAGGTTGTCATGTGTGAGAACCTAAGGAAGACAAGGAGTCTAGGTTATTGCTTCATTTAGTGACCTAAGTGAAGAGACTACATTGGCAAGAAAAGAAAGAAAGCTTAAGGGTATGGATGCTTGAAGGGTGAACAAGCTATCAGAGTTGAAGTGTGTGAAAACCAAGTAGAATGGAGGACTAAAACAGAGATTTGTAATATGCAAGTGTGTTGTAAGTTGTTATCAAATCAAGCCTTACTGTTACTTTCTAATAATTGTATCAATCTAGGGTAAATCCTTTGGATTAAGGTTGACCTAACAATTATTTGTAAATTCTTTAACTGGGTGACATTCCAAGTGAATGATCTAAAGTCCTCTAACAAGGCTCACTCCTAACAGGGTAATTGAAATCCTTTAACCTGGTCAAATTTAATAGTGTGCATTGTAACCTTTAATAGGGTTAGCCTTTCGCAGGGCATCACTTCAAAAGAGTGAGAATGAGTAGCATGTTACTAGTGGTTTTTCCCAAATTGGGTTTCCACATTAAATCATTATGTCAGGTGTGTTATTGAATCTGTTATATTTCATGTTTACATTTCTGCAAAGTTGATTTGATAGTAACCTGCAAGTTTAAGTGAGTGTATAATCTTATGGATGCATGCATGATGAAAATGTTTTGTGGGTTAACTAAGCTGTGAAAAGTTTTAATTGTATATCTAGACCTTAGATAACCGATTCACCCCTCCTCTCAGTTATTTTAAATAATTCCAATAGAATAGAGGTGTGTCTGCAATTTAGTAAAAAAGGAAATGGATAAAATATTTGAATATTTAAAGGTCTTGCATACTGAATCCTATGTCGCCAATATCTAATAGCTGGTGAATGTTGAGTGAATGAAGACTAAGTTTATGGCATTCATTGAAGAAACTTCTAATCTAGCAAATTTCCAAGTGGCAAAGCTTTCAGAACTCACAACAGTGGACTACATCTTGAAACATGTAGCAAAGAAGCTCTAATTAAAGATTTCTAGAGTGGAAGATCTGACAGAAATGAATGACTATTGGATGGTCAAAGCTGACAACATCCTTATTCCAAGTCTCATGGAGCCAAAAAATGTAATCAAAGCAATGAGGGCCTACAAAGCTAAATCCATAACTCTGAAGAAGAACTAATGCTCTGTCAAAAGTGTTACATATTGTATGCAAGAAAACCTAACCTATCAGGAGCACGCATAAATAAGCAAGTGTTAGTTGCACATGTATATCAAATATCCAAAAGAAAACAAAATGCAACTAACTCTATGCTTGATTTTTACAACTCAACACAATCGAAAAGAAATGTCCTCATGCAACCTCAAAGTAGCTCAACAAGGGCACCCATAAAAGGCCTTGTTGGTGTGTTTTAGATTGGAGGGATGTGAATGTGCTCTCTCAAACACAATTATTGAATCCCAATATGTTTGAAAATAAAATGCAAAGTGTATGGACTAACTAGATATAGAGAGAGTGTTTCAAACAATGGATATGCATACAACCATGTTTAAAACACTCAAGGAAGGTGAATGTGGATGCAAGAAATAAACTAAGTTAACAATGTAAATGAAAATGAACTAGCATCTACCAAAGGGTTAGTAACAATGCATAAAAATCATTAAAAGCTCTAGAACTATACTAGCATGATAACAATGCAAATGAGGGAGATGGAAAATGCTTGAGACAAGGGCTCTATTTATAGGTTTGAGAGATTTCTTGGGGAGGTGGCATCTATGTGGCATCCACATAGGTGTCACAAGGGAGACACATGGGCTAAGGAGACAAGTCATGCAAAAGTCAACATAAACCTTTTAGATGAAAGTAATGGCTCAAGATTTTCTCATAGGTGTGTGAGAAACCTTGGAGAAAGAAAAGGGGGACAAATGTGTAAGAGGTGTAAGAGGTGTGAATAAAATAATAAAATGGAAGCTTTATTGGATCATGAGCTTCTCACACGTGTGAGCAAACACCTAGGAGTTAAAAGGTGTTTAGGATAATTAAGTGGGATTAACTAGTGGGTGGACTTAGAAGGACGAGAGTGATGGGTGTAGACTATGTTTTTAGGAAGGGATTAGGATTTAAATTAATTACAGGATTAAAAAATTTAATAAAGTGGAGGGAATTAAATAAATTAAAATTTATTTAAAGGGGATTTTATGGAGCACTATGCACTAAATAAATTTAACATGTTAGAGGGGATGCATTTAAAATAAATTTAAATACATTAGGGAAGTGAACCTATTTAATTAAATAAGTAGAATAAGTAGAGGAACATGATGAATATAATTAATTAATAAATAAATAATTATAGTGTCAAGGGAGATATTAAATCAATTAATATAGTGTTTAGGAAAATTTTAAGTGTCCACATTTTGCCCCTCTTTGATGTGATGTTGGGAGAACATTATATCAAATAAAAGAAAATATAGGTTGCCCCCAGAGAGGATAGAAATCTTAGAAGTTGTGTTGTAGTGACAACAAGGGAGGAGGGTGCACCCTCAAGGAAATGGGGTGAAAAAGGAATATATTTTGCCCCATTTTCTTGAAAATAGACATGGGAAAGAAAGAGGAATAAAAAGGCTTAAAAGAAGGCCTTGCATGACTTGTTGGTAAGATTGGAATGAAGCAGGGTGAAGTGGATAATGATTAATCTAAATGCAGCTTAAATACATGAATGCATGGGATTCAATTGTGTTCATATGAGAGAGAACACCCTAGTTGGATATTGCAAGAGGAGTTATACATCAAATGCTATAGAAGCATAGATAACAAGATTCCTTTGTGTGGACTAGACTCTCAAAATTAGAGACTTTAGGACAATAGAAGTAGTTTTCATAAGCATGATGGAACAAATGACATATACACAGTGGAAAGGTCTAGGCACACTCAAAGCCTTTTTAGGGATCTTGGTGGAAAGTGTGCTAACCAATTGCCCCCAGTGAGAAATGCATAAGCATAACTTGAAAATTAATAGAGATGTGGTAAAGAATCATGAAAATAGATCATATCACAAAATGACATGTGTAATCAAGTTAAGTCATTCAAATGATACCAAGATATTGAAGATCAAGGCACACTTGATACACAAAGATACACAAATAAATTCAACAAAAAGACCTTATGACCAAGTAGTCATTCAGTCCACAGTTCTTGCCATGAACTTTATTTTGATGGTGAATTTGTTAAGCCTATGTAGGAAGGATGCATCTTGTAAGGAAAAAATTGATTGTTTGATTGAAATTTTATTGAAATGTTTGTGATTATTCACTGGCAATTGTGTGAAAGGAACAAGGTTCTCAAATCATTTAGTCTTGGTATGAATTTGTGTATGTTTTTATTTGCAATCACTATTATGATAAGCTTGGTTTGATGGGGTGAAGCTCAGTGTCATGAGATTAGATGATGAATAGAAGAATTTGGATAAGATATGATATGATGATGGATGAATTGAATTGGAATGGAAGGGGAATGCGGGAGAGCAAGTGATTAATGTTCTCTAGAGGAAAGTTTTCTTAATGGAAGACTAGAAAGTTGATCAAGGTATATAAAAATAGATGGAAAAATGAAGGAATTGATTTGTATGAAATGATTGGAAGAAGGGAATTTGATTAGATTGGAGGATAAATAAATTGATTGAATTGATGAAAATGACTAGATTGGGACCACTGACAAGGGAGATCCAAGGAATGGTAAATGAATGGGAAGGGTGGGGAGACTTTGATGGATGGTATGATATAGGTATTAAATGAAAGGTGAAAGAATATGGGGGGACCAAAGGATATGGTATCAGAAAATGGGGAGCCAAGGATCATGTTGCAAAGGATTTAAAATGCCCCATACTAAGGATAGGAAAATGGAAGGAAATATGGTGTGAAAGGATGCATGAACATGGAAAGATGGTGAAAAGGCTATTGTATGGAGGAAGGGAAGGAATGTGTTCTTCCAAAGCATGTATGAACATTGTGTTATCGTGCCTCTAGTATTGATCACAAGCATAGCCCTGAAAGTGGAATGAATAAGGGATATGGGAGGGAGGGTATGAAAGTGGAAGAGATATGAATATGATACATGAAAGGGAGGGTATACATATGATAGGGATAATGATATGAAGGATGTGGATGAAATGTGGAATATGAAATGGAGGAAAGGAATGGGATGATCAAGACCATAGACATATGAAAGGAGAATGGAAGTATGTAGGAATATGTATGGGGATGGAGGAAATGAACTATGGGATACGAGATATGGATAGGATTTCAAGATCAAAGATGTGAATGGATGGTGGGAGTATGTAGGATAATGTGTGGATAATGAGAAAGGGATATGGCAGCTAAGTATGAATGGATAAAAGGAATATGATAGTCAAGATCAAAGGTGGAAAAGGATGATTGGTGATATATGGAAATATGGAAGATATGTAAGGAAATATGGTATGGGTGAAGCTTGCCCCCAGTGTAGAGTGCAAGTCAAAGAGAAACAGTGAATGGGTTGATATATGAATTCAAAAAATGGTGGATACATGATAGGGAAATGGAGGGAGGACTTGAGCATCTATTTATATGGATGGTATCCCTTAATGTTTATTTCTCTTTCTTTGTTATTTTCAAAAAAATTGACTATTTTCTCATAGATGTTGGTAGGATAGGGAAAATAAGTATGAAGTGGATTGGTAAATGAAGGTTAAGGACTTATGAAAAAGTTTGGATTAAGGGGGTGGAGTAGTTGGGAGGAAGAAATAGTTGATGGATGCTAGGTTGAAAGACTTGTGAATGAGTGGATGACAAAGGTGGAAAGATCATCATTGACACACACCTTGAAGGGTGATGGAAAAGAGGAAATTTTGGAGGAAATGTAGGAGAAAGTTTGAATTTTGGGATATAAGGACCCAAAATGGATGAAGGAGATGATGGATTTAGGATGGTGGATTTGGGTACATAAGGACCCAAAATGGATTTGGAAAATAGAATTTTGGATGATTTATGAATGAAGGAAGCCTTTGGATTAGCAAAATTGGATGCCATGTTGGAATTTTCTTTTAGATTCATTGCCTCATTAAGTAGCTTTGGAATCCACATAATTTTTGGATTTTTTATTTTGAGCCTTTGTGGCCTTTTGATTTATTTTTTCTTTTGGATCGTATTTTTCTTTCCTTAAACATGTATTTTAGAGGGGACATGTTGATCCTTGGACTTTTGTAGATTTTTGGCTTCATTCACTTTATCTTTGGCATCCAATTTGCTTCCATTGACCATGGTATGGGTGTATGAAGATAAATGGTATGGAGAGACAGTGGATGAAATTATGGATGGTGAAAATTGGAAGGAATTCAAGGATGTGTGCCTTTGTTGATCTTTAATAGGTATAGGAGGGGATGACATGGAATAATTGGATATTGTCGTTAGATGTATGTAAGGACCCAAAATGGATGGAAGGGTTGAAGGGTTTTTCTTTGGAACATAAGGACCCAAAATGGATGGAAGTGAGGAAGGAAGCGGAATATGGATATAAGGGCCCAAAATGGACTTGGAATATGGATGATGGGAATATTTAGGTTTGGATGGAAGAATTTTGGATTTGGAAATAATTGAAGGTGTACCAACATCTTGAGACTATATTTCTTCAATGGGATACTTATTATTTCCAATACAAGATGAAAGTCCGTGTGTAGGGGATTCATGAGTCGATTGGATAGGTATGGAAAGGTCTTTTGGAGGATTGGTATCATGAGAGGAATCATGAGGGATAATAGGATCATGGAATGGATTGGGATCATGAAATGCACATGAAGGGGTACTTTGATCTTGACTTAAAAGAGGATCATGTAGTGGAATGGAAGGAAAGATTGGATCATATAACAAAATAGAATCATATAATGGAGTGGATGGAATAAAATTATGAGATGGAACATTTTGATCTTGACAGGGGGGAGAGCTATTTGATTCTATAGAAGGGACATCTTCATGAGGTGGAGAATCTATGGATGCTAACTCTTGAGGCAGAATGGAATCAATAATGTGTGTGGTACATGGAATGTCTTGATCTTAATTAGGAAGGGAATCATGATATGGATTAAGAGGGATAAATGGATCTTGAGGGATAAGGGAATAATAGGATGGAGAAATGCTTGGATCTAGAGAAGAAAAGGAATCCATAATGGCATGCTTTGGAGGAAGGGCTTGAGATGGCATTGGGTGTATGACTTTGGGTAATTGGATCACTTTATTTTTGTTTTTATACTTGGACAAGGTTTATAGTTAGATAAACCTATTACAAGGTGGGGATGATGTTGATTTTGGAGGATTAGGATTGTGTGGAGGTTGAGGCATGGCTAGGGGATTGAGATGATGGTTTTGGACATTAAGCTCAAAGTATGGAGAATTACACGAAGGAATTGGGTTGGATGGAACATGAGGATTATGGTCTTCTAAACATGGGGGAAGAGGATACATGTCTTGGAAGGTAGATTTTTTCTTTTGATTTGATGGCTCAAGATAGAATTCTTGAGATCCTCAATTTCTTTGGCAATGACATTTCTATATGAGGAATTGTGGGCTATGAATGGAATCGTATGTGGTTGAAGGATAATGAGGTGGATTTCCCTTGTCAAAGGTCGAAGAATAATGAACATGAGATGGATTAGAATTAGATATGAATTTTTGAGGATGGATTTGGTACATAGGTTGAATGGGAGGTATGACTCCAGATTGCCTTTGAAGATCTTCAGCCCTTTGGTTAAACAAATTCTTATCCATGGAGCTTAGATGAAGAGTGATGAAAGATTTAATGATGGATGAAATATGAACTTGGGACTAGGAGCAATTTTGGACCAGGATTAAAGTCCAAGGATTATGATGTGCTCCTAAGTCCAAAGTAGAAGATTTTATGAAAATTGAATTAGAAGAATATTTGAATAGATGAAGAAAGATTGATTGATTTTGGATTGAAGATGTAAATGGATTGACTTAGGAATTAATTAGAAAAGAATGAATTTGACAAGAGATTGGATTAAGAATCATGAGTATGACACATTGGATGAGGGAATTGGATCTTGATGTGGATTATGAATCATGACTAGGATGAAGATTAGGAATTTGATTGAATGATTAAGAAGATGAGGAAATGATTAGGATGAATAGATATGATTAAGACTTTGAGGAATGATTTGAATGATTAAGATAAGAGATGTATGATGGTGATGAATTTTATGGATAGAAGAAGTGTTGTGGAAAAGTAGAGCTTCTTTTTGTTATTTTTGTTTTTGAAATGTTTTTGGATTTTTGAATTTTTACGATGTTTTTGGATTTTTGAAATTTTATGTTGTTTTTGGATTTTTATGAAACATAACATGAAAAGCATACAATGAAATATATATAGAAGAAAAATCTTAGATGGTGTGTCCCCTTCAAATGGGGAGGTTTTTGAATACTTAGCATGTCGAACACACCAACAATCCCATAAGATTTTGACTAGGATATACAAGTTTAGCTAGGGGTGTCCTTGATATATGCAAGGTACGTGAGGCCCAAATTTGTAGATGAAAGAAAATAATACCACACAACTAGGAGGAGATGGTAACCCAAATCTCCACCTTCACTTCCCAAAGGTATAAAGTTTTTTGGGGCTTAGCCAAGAGTGGTAAGATTTTACTTCCAAGAGAAGTGTCTTTCGATTCACCTCCTAATATTTATACTCCACTAGAATTCTAGAGTTGAGGTCGTCCCAAGGGGTGATGAAATCTCCAAGAAGACCTCCTAAAAAGTGTAAAATAAGGCCACTTATTTCTTGTGCACTCAAAATCACCTAAAGGCACAAGAGGAGTGAATATGTAAGTGGTCTTGGGTTTAAAAGATACTTGTTCGTTTCCAATTAAACCTTTAGGTTTTCTATCTACTTTTGAAGACACTCGTGTTTAAGCATGCATTGTTCTTTCCAACTTGACAACGTTGTCAACATAATAAAATCGAGGATTTGTTAACGAAAATAAATTGATCATCGTCAACATAAGAAAATTGATTGAGATAGAACAAGTTCCTTTATTGCATTCAAGATTGAGTGAGTGTTCATTTTAAGCACCAAATGCAAATGTTCATTATAATGTTCTTTGAACCTTAAGCATTCAATATTTGATGAGATTCATTTTTAAACCCAAATTGAAATGTCTATCATAACATTGTTCTTTGATCCTTAAACATTCAAGAGTGTAATTGTTATCTAACCATTCATTCCAATGAAAAACATGTCAATTCCTTGAGGCACTCAAGATTGTATGTGATTACTGTACGCATCCATTCTAATGAAAATATTGTTCATTCCTTAAGGCATTAAAGAGAGTATTTGAACAACATTCATTCTAATGAAATGTGTGTAAATTTCCTTAAACATTCAATAGTGTATGGGTAATGTTACCTTTAAATGCATTCAAGAGTTTGTTTGGTTTTATGGTATTAGTCGCAACATTCATTCCAAGGACAAGTGATTAATTCATACAAATTTTATTCCCAAGAGCAATAAAACATTAAGGAAAACTTGCAAGAAACATGATTAGTTGTTTCTAGGATGCTCCAATCTACAAAATTTGCAATAAACAACTTGATTAGCCTCACAAAAAATTTCCAAAATGAAAGCTTTACTATGAGAAAATTTATTAACTTAAAAAAAAAATTATATATGTAAATGAACTTAAAATATCCCATATCCTACAAAACCACTGAAAGTCAATTTTCATTTTATACTTAAAAAAAGAAAAACCTCAAAATGCAGGCGCAAATGAAAAAATGTCAGAGATGATAGAACTTCATAGAGATAGAAAAGGAAATAGTGAATACCTAATACTTACTCTAGTCGATCGCAGATGACAATAGCAAAGTAGAGACACCAAACCACATAGATGACTAAACTTGCAGCTGTTGCAAAAATTGTAGATGACAAAATAGTGTGTGGCCAAAAAATCACAGACGATAGTTCTACAAGTGGAGATGCCAGTTCAAAGGCAGAGACGATAGTCCACTGGAAATACAAATTTTCAACCGCTCACAACATAGACGACAAAATAGAAAATCTATGGAGATGACAATTAAGTCTGTAGAGATGACAAAACAATTTTTTTTGCAATGTTAAATGGTTTAAAATCTGTCACTGGCAAAGACACCAAAACTTAGAGATGATGATCTACGGAGATGACAAAGTGTCTTCATAGATGACACTACATCCTAACGGAGATGACAATGCATAGTTTTTTATCGAAAATGTCACATTTTTTACCGATTTTGATAATGGAAGAGGGATGTGGGTTCCACTAGGCATGCCAAAATGCATGCAAGAAAACCTAACCTGTCGGGAGCACGCATAAACAAAAAAACGTTAGTTGCATATGTATATCAAATATCCAAAAGAAAGTAAAATACAACTAACTCTATGCTTGATTTTTACAAATCTAGACAACTGAAAAGAAATGTCCTCATGCAACCCCAAAGTAGCTCAAAAAGGGCACCCATAAAAGGCCTTGTTGGTGTGCTTTAAATTGGAGGGATGTAAATGTGCTCTCCCAAACACAACTATTGAATCTCAATATGTTTGAAAATGAAATGTGAAGTGTACGAACTAACTAGATATGAAGAGGCTATTTCAAACAAGGGCTATGGATACAAACATGTTTAAAACACTCAAGGAAGGTGAATGTGGATGCAAGGAATAAACTAAATTAACAATGCAAATGAAAATAAACTAGAAACTACTAAAGGGTTAGTAACAATGCATAAAAATCACTAAAAGCTCTAGAACTATACTAGCATGATAATAATGCAAATGAGGTAGATGGAAAATGCTTGAAACAAGGGCTCTATTTATAGGTTTGAGAGAGGCCTTGAGGAGGTGGCATTTATCTGGAATCCACATAGGTGTCACAAGGGAAACACATGGGCTAAGGAGATAAGTCATGAAAAAGTCAACATAAACCTTTTGGATGAAAGTGATGGCTCAAGGTTTGCTCACACATGTGTGAGAAACCTTGGAGAAAGGAAAGGGGGACAAATGCGTAAGAGGTGTGAATAGAATAATAAAATGGAAGCTTTATTGGATCATGAGCTTCTCACACGTGTGAACAAACAATTAGGAGCTAAAAGGTGTTTAGGATAATTAAGTGGGATTAACTAGTGGATAGACTTAGAAGGACGAGAGTGATGGGTGTAGACTAGGTTTTTAGGAAGGGATTAGGATTAAATTAAATAGGATTTAACTTAATCACAAGATTAAAGAATTTAATAAAGTGGAGGGAATTAAATAAATTGAAATTTATTTAAAGGGGATTTTATGGAGCACTATGCATTAAATTTAACACATTAGTGAGAATGCATTTAAATTAAATTTAAATACATTAGGGAAGTGAACCTATTTAATTAAATATATTCAATTAAATAAGTAGAGGAACATGATGAGTATAATTAATAAATAAAGAATTAATTATAGTGTCAAGGGAGATATTAAATCAATTAATATAGTGTTTAGGACAATTTTAAGTGTCTACACATATATCCTCTCTGCAATGTGACAAGTGTTCTCGTCCCCCCCCCCATTTGATATTGTAGCCCTATTTGGCATTCTTCTCATAGGTTTGGACTTTGTAACAAATTGTAACTCAATCAATCCTAATTTTAGCATTCATCTGTTCTGAGATGCTCTGCAATGTAATCATCAAATGTAACTAGCCATTCCTAAAAGGGCCTATTAATGTAATTATTTGAAGAGTAAATAAGATTGGAAAAATTATTATGTGGGAAAACCCCTGTAGCTAGGACTATTATTTGAGACTGTGCTACATTTTGATTTTGTTATTCATTTAGTTCTTATATGGTTCTTAGAATGAGATGTGTTGTTAATGAAAGCTATGAGATTGCAAATAAACTAGGTCATGTTTCTTTCTTTTCAGTGATTGTAAGCTTTACTTTCCTCATTTACAACATTATCATAATCCTTGTGTTATGTGCAAGTTAGTTCATATGCATTTCATTGTTTTGTGAGAAATTTGGGATTTGGTTAATGAAAGGGACTAAATAGGAAGCAATCTGAGTATTGTCAAATCTTAGTAACTAGGGCAATCTGGGTGTTGTCTAGTTGACCATTCTTTCTCTTCTTATGCAGTATTCATTGGTAGATAGTTTTGTATTGTTACATTTTGCATCTAGAAGATAAAATAGATTGCATTTTAGGTGTTAGATGAGCTTAATAATGACTTACATACATTCATATTTGTGGAGGTTGTGAGTTATAATCTAAAATTGGCCTAAATTGCTTGAAGTGTTGGGCAATCTGGCTATGCCTCTTCTACTCTCTGGTTAAGAGCATACCCACAAATTAGTTGATCTACTTAAAAAAAATTCTTCACAAATATTTGCACCAAAAGGGAGTTGTACCTTTCAATTCAGGTGTCTTTGATAGATTACTACATTGATCCATTCTATCGTTAATTGTTTTCTTTTTCACCACACTAGGCACATTCAGAGTCAAGGTATAAGCCAAATCCAAGGAAGAAAAACTATTGACCAATATATACCTTGTGAAATTTTTCAACAATTCAAAAATTCATACAAAGCTAGGTGTAGTAAACCTACAAATTCACCAGAACAACCTTTTAAGACATACTACACACCTTAGGCAACATAAGTCTTGGAAGGAGTCATGGCTGATAATATCAGAAATGATGTAGGAGATAACAATGATGGAAACAATGGTAATGCAATTGTTCAACACAATATGACCTTTAAGTTTCTTATTCAGCCTCCCGATGATAATGTTCCTATGAAGAATATCCCTCACTCAACACTTCTATTTTTAGGGGGTCAACCTTCGAGGATCCTAATATGTTCCTATTTGAATTTGATGTCCTTTGTAATAGCTATGATTATCAAAATGATGCATCTATTTACAACTACATTAAAAGATGTTGCATTACGATGGTTTATGAGCCTTAGGAACATTAGAGCATGGGACCAAATGAAGGATGTTTTTCTAGAAAAATATTAGGAGTATTGTAAGACCAAGAAAGTATGGGATGAAATCTTTTGCATGACTCAACAAGAAGATGAGTCAGTTGAAGACTTCCTAGAGTATTTCTCCTTTAGCTTACAACGTTCAAGACACCGTGATTTAACTACAAACACTATCAAAATGCTCTTCCTAAGGGGAATTTGTGATGAAACCATGAACACTAAATTTGATTGGTAAAGGTGATATTTCTAAATTATCCTTTGATGATATTTGTGATATATACAGGAACTATTTGTGGTCTCATAGATCCGTTCAAGGACACTCATGTAAGTTTTCCACTATGGGCAATGCATCAAGTATCTCCAAGCAAGAAATTGATATAATCTACTTGAAGACCTTAAAACTGATTTATTAAATCATATGGGCAAGTAGATTGACACTTTGTATGCTCGCAAGAAATAAGAGGAAGCTAAAAAAGCCTCGGTAGTATATTTCCCAACTTGTCATAAGAAGCATGGATCAGAAGACTGCCCTTATAATCAAACTCATGTAGCATCCCTCGAGGAAGCTAGCAAGACTTTGACACTACGACCTTTTCTTGAAGGGATGGTTCTTATGGAGTATATCGAAGAACCGATTTACTTTATGTCTCCATGATGTTAGTTCTGACCTAGAGAGTTTTCTAATGAATATTTTTCTGGACCATCTTAGCAATTTCCTAACCAAGGTCCATGGTAAGGAGGTTGGCAACAACTTCAACCCTATCCTCAATTAGCCTCAAGCTTTTTAACCTAGTACACAACCATGGCATCAGGCATGGAGGCTATAATCTTTATATCAACCTCCACAACCTTATACACAATCCTATCTTCCACAACATTCTTTTCCTCTACCGCTAATGATAAGTCCCTATCAACAACTTCAACAATTTCTTCCTCATATACCTCCATCTTCCTCAAATCCACCACAGTTGCCTAAATCCACATCCATGCCAACTCAACCAAATCCAAATCCTAATAATAAGCCTTCTCAACCACTTTATAAAAATGAGGTGGACAATTCTTCTGCCTATCCTATAAACTTAGTTGAGTTGGATGGAGTACAACTGAGATTAGGGAAGGCTATTAAAGGACCTACTATTAGGGAGGTCCATGACAAACTTGAAGAAGATTTAGATAAAAGGCCCCCCTTTCCTGACTGATTCATCCCTAAGTAAGAGACTAAAGGGCCAACATATTCAAAGTTTGATATTTTAAATGAATTATGCAATGTTAATATCAAGATTCCTCTTTTGCAAGCTCTTAAGGATATTCTAGTATACAACGAAATACTACACGAGTTATGCACCCGACGACAGAAAAAGGAGGATCCAAAGACTGTTCAAGTTATTGGACAATTGGTAGAATTAATGTTGGGGAATATAACTATTCTGAAATACATAGATCCTAGTAGTCCAGTCATATAGGTAAGTATAGGTCAAATTGTTATTCCTAATACACTTGTGGATTTAGGTGATGTTATAAATGTGACAATGAATGAAACAAAAATAAAATTATCATTGGATGGACTTAGACCTACTCCTATGGTACTTCAGATGGTTGATTGGTCCTTAGTTAAACCAGAAGGGGGTTATAGAAGATGTTGTTCTTTCCATTAATAGTTGGGATTATCCGACCAATTTTATGATTATGCAACCAAAAGCTAAGTTGGGGGGATATCCTTTTATTCTAGGGAGACCTTGGTTAGCTGCTTTTGATGCCTACATCAATTACTGGTTAGGTAACATGGTTATTTCCAATGGAGAACAAACAAAACAATTCAAACTATATCCCCCTACTCAACCTTTGTTAGATACAAAAGATCTTGTATGGGTTGATAGTGATCTAGAAGATTTTGTACCCATCCTTACTATTGAACAAACACAACACCTTGAGGAGCCTACTGATGAGAACCTTTTGGTGAATTTTCTTCAAAATATGTATGAGTCTAATGATATCTTATAAACTATGGTTTTTCCTTCTTATGTGATTGTTGACTGTCCTTTTAGAAAATTTCCCTTAGTTGGTGATTCTCAATCTATCCAACACTTTCTCATATTACACTAGCTTCTACCACATCAATGTTTGTATAGTCCATTATTATTTTTATATAAACCAAATCCATCACCAAACCTTATTCTTAATGCTCCCACACCATCTGAACTTATGGAAATCTTACCAGAGTGTACTCTCAATATTAATCCATAGTTAACACCAACTCAAGTCAAAGCTATCATAGGTATGCTCAAAGAACATAAAGATGCATTTTCATGGGAATATCAAGACATGTGAGGTAGTCACCAAAACACTTGTACCCACCACATTTACATCAAATAAGGAAGTTATCCAATTTGATAACCACAATGAAGACTCAATCTCGCCTTGCATGATGTAGTTAAAGAAGAATTCCAAAAACTCTTCAATGTTGGATTCATCTATCCTATCTTAGATAGCATGTGGGTATCTTCTTTGGTTTCCATACCAAAGAAAAATAGTAAGTAGCATATTTGTATAGATTATAGGGCTTTAAATAATGCTACTCAAAAGGATCATTTTTCATTACTCTTTTGTTGATCAAGTATTGGATACTCTTACAGGGAATTGATTGTTCCCTTTCTTGGATGGATTCAATGGGTACAATCAGATTTGAATTACCACAGAAGATTAGGAAAAGACAACCTTCACCTATCCATGGGGAACCTTCATATACAATGTTCTTCCTTTTGGATTATGCAACACTCCTCCCACATTCCAAAGAGAGGTATTAAGCATCTTTGTTGACTTGGTTAATGATTGTGTAGAAGTTTATATGGATGATTTCACCATCCATGGAAACACTTTTGAAGAAGCCAAAGATAACTTGGAGAAAGTACTTAAAATGATGTATAGACACTAAAGTATATCTAAGCCATGAGAAGTATCATATGTTGATGACTAAGGGAATTTTATTAGGCCACTTAATCTCCTCAAAAGGTATCCAAGTTGATCCCAAAAGGATTCAAATAATCCAAGACCTCACTACACCTTCAACTCAAAAAGACATTAGGAGTTTCCTTGGTCATGCTAGATATTATAGGAGATTTATTCAAAACGTTACTAAGATTGCTTCCCCTTTGTTTGCCTTACTGTTTAAAGATGTTGTCTTCACTTGGACCCCAGAATGTCGGGAAGCCTTTGAGACTATCAAGAACAAGCTTATGACTACCCTTGTTCTTAGAGGCCCTAATTGGGAACTACCTTTCCATATTCACATTGATGCTTCCAATTTTTCAATGGGAGCAATACTCAGACAAAAGGAAGACAACCTCTTCTATTCTATTTGCTACATTAACAAGAACTTCACTAGCATTGAGGTAAACTATACGTTAACTAAAAAAGAATTTTTGGTTGTTGCCTATTCTATTAATAAATTTTGGCACTACATTATTGGTTATAAAGTGACCACTCAACAATTTTTTTTTTTAATAAATAAACCATTAGCAATTGGCAGGGTTATTAGATGGTTTCTTTTATTGCAAGAATTTGATGTCACTATACTTGATAAGCTTGGCTGAGAAAATGTGGTTGTAGATTTCTTGTCCAGATTGCAGCAGCTAGATAATGAACTTGTTCCTATTGATGATGCATTCCCTAATGAACACCTCTTTTCCATTTTTGTAAAGAGTCCATGGTATGCTGACATCACCAACTATTTGGTTACATGCAAGTTTCTCTTCTAGAGAACATTGGAAGTTAGTCGGCCCTAGTGGATAGTACACCTAGATCAATGGTCTCCTCTTCCGTACTAGTATCGAATACATCATGCGTTAGTGTATTCCTGAGGAGGATGTCTTTGATATTCTCTACACCTGTCATACCAAACCCTATGGTGACCACTTTGCTTCTCAAAAGACTACTCAAAATATTCTTACTATAGGATATTACTGTCCTACACTCCACAAGGATTGTAAGTGTTATGTTCATCATTGCGATCAGTGCCAACAAATGGGTCGTCCTACACAATCTAATGAAATGCCACTCCATCCTCCACTCTCTATCGAACCTTTTGAGAAGTGGGTTCTTGATTTTGTAGGACTTATCAACTAACCTTCTAAAAATAAAGAATACATTCTTGTTTGTACAGATTATGTTACCAAATGGGTTGAAGTGGTTGCACTCAAGCATGCCCATGATACCAAGGTTGTTGACTTCTTATGCTCTAAGCTATTCACTCACTTTGGTGTTCCTCAAGAGATTACTATGGATCAAGGACCCCAATTCACTTCATATATCATTGTCACATTAGTCAAAGAGTATGAAATCCACCATCAAAAATCATCACCCTATCACCCTCAAGCAAATGGACAAGTAGAGGTCACCAATTGGGAACTAGAGAATATTCTTACCAATACTGTTGCACTTCACAAGCATGATTGGGCCACATGGCTTCCTAAAGTTGTGTGGGCCTATCACACCACATGGAAGACCACCACTAGTTTGACCCCTTATGAAATGGTTTATAGTAAGAAGGTCATTCTTCCTATTGAGTTTGAGACTAAGACTCTTCGAACCACACTTCAACTCGGTTTGAGTCTCTCTGATGCTTAACTAGAATGTATAACACAACTCCACTCTTTGGATGAACTCCATCAAGAGGCACTCCTCCATACCAAACTTGTTTAGAATTAGTGAGTATTACGGCATGACAAACACATTCGCCAACATTCCTTCTAGCCAGGGGATTGGGCACTTTTGTATGACTCTCAGTTTCAAGATTTCAGAGGTAAATTTCATACTCAATGGTTGGATCCCTATGAAATTGTACATGTATTTGATAATGGTGTTGTTCAACTTTACACTATAGACTCTGAACGTCATAAGCTCCTTGTTAATGATCATTGTCTCAAATTATATTAGAGGCCTCTTTTGGAAGAAGCTTTCTTCCTTGCTATTGCCAAAAAACTAATTATGGTTCCTTTTGGCCTCCTTCAAACCTTAAAAAAAAAGAGAATCGTCTACCTCATTTTTCTACAAGAACCCTCCTTCTTCCATCTTGTTTTGCGACAAGAACCCTTGTATCTTCTTGTCACCTTCTCTATTCCTGGACACTTTTATTTTTTAGTTCATGTCGCCTCTCCATTCATAGGTACCTACATCTTTTTCTACCTACCAGTTCACACACATGATGTGGTGTCTTGCCTGCTTTGGTGGCCCCACTCTCTCCCTAGGTGCTCATGTGCCTACCTGAATGCACCTTCTTCTAATCACTAGACCACTTGTTGCGTTGCATTTTGTCAACATCATCATTCCCACCTCCTCCCTCAATTTGTAATTATTTTCCTACCTTCCTCGGTGTTGTTGCGCACATGTTCTGATGTTATCTCCCCTTGTTGGGCTATGCAATGAGGAAGTACTTTCTTCCCTTAAATTTTCTTTCAGCATATTTTATTTTTTCTTCTTCTTATGTGGCATCATCGGGATGGTTGGACCCTTTTAGTTTGGGGGGGGGGGGGGGGGGGGGGGGGTGGCATTAGTCCATGTCATTGATCACTTATGTCATCTTTTGCCATGTCCTTAGTTATTATTATTACATCATCTACCTCATTAATTATCCACAGATATGAAGGTAAGATTTGCTCTTACCTTCCCATTATTACTTCCTATAGATGTACTTCCCTTATTTTCATCCCTGGTAAAGCCTCTCCTATCATTTGTGTTGCTATTCACTTTCGCTATTTTTGAAACCTCTTGCTCTACATTTTCAGTAACCCTTGTTGTTTGAGATCATGGGTGGCCATCATCTTCATAAGGAGCCAGAATCACTCTATTTTCTACAAAATGCTGAGGAAGTTTACAAAATCTTTGAACATTAGGGATGGTTAAGGTATTGTGAGTGGTTATGAAAATTCATTTCTAGTGATGAGGCCGCTGTCGAGTTTTCCTTGACATTTATAGAGGAGAGTGTTATTGTGCGAGGGATACAATTCCAAGTCAACTTATAGAATGTCACATCTATCTCTGGCCTTCCACAAACTCGAGACCATTATTTCCCTATAGGATCTTCCAAGGTTGTTGATTTGAAATCCCACAAGAAGCAATTATTTCAAAGGGGAGAACCAATTGAAACAATGCAAGGACAAGGGATTATCCACAAATCATTACTAGTGCCATGGGATGAAGTTACCTAATTTATAATTTAGTTCATTACATGTGAAGGTCATTATAAGTATGTTTATGCTCACCATCTTTTCCTTCTAATACACTTATAGTATGGGGTCCTTGTCAATCTTCCTTATTATCTCTTGCATTCTTTAAAATAGTCATGTTGCCAATACAGAGAAGGGCATATTGATTCTCTTTCCCACCATGGTTTGATAAAATTACTTATCATTTGTGCCCTTAAGTCCACCCAACCTACCCTAGGATTGGAAATATTCATTACCCTTACCAATGTAGATGATCCTAAATCACCCCCTAATACAAAAGGACTTAAAGCTAGCTCCTCTAAAAAGAGACCAACAAAACTCTCATCCTCATTAAAAACCAAAAAGTTGAAAGTCCTCAAAATACAAGCAAAGGCTAACCCTTATGAGAAAAATAAAGAAATCCCAAGTTCTCATCCTATGGTTACAAGATTAAAATAGAACATTCCATATAAACTATAGGAATTGGCCAATGTAGCCCACTCTACTAAAGATGTAGAAATTATTAGTACTAAAAAACCCTCAACGAAAAATGATCATCTTCTAAGGGAACATAGGTCATAGCTCAGGTGAAATAAGAAACAAAGTAAATTGAAATAGATAATGGAGCAAGAGGAATTAACCTCTGAAGGAGAACAAGACACTGACAAAGGATAAGAAATAGAAGAAGATTGAGGAATGGATGCAAATCTAGAAATTGAAGAACACCAAGAAATTGACAAAGGATAGGAAATAGAAGAAAGGTTGCAGGAAGATGAAGCAACTAAAGAAGAATGAGAGGCTAAGGATGAGCAATAAGCTAAAGAAGAACTTGAGGAAAAGGACACCCATAAAGAGGAAGATGATGTTCTGAGTACACGACAAGAAAGCCCTACTAAGGACCCTATCACTGAAGAAAAGATAAAGCCTAAATCTCCTCTGGTAGAAGAAATTCCAATAACAACATTGCCAAATGCTACCATCAAGAGGGTAATAGAAATAACCAGTAGTATTCCCCTTGGTGATGGAATTAAGTTGGAAAAAATAGAACTTTTTCAACCGGATAAGGGTATAATACAAGAAACAAAATCTCTTCAAATTGACAACACACACATTGTTACTATAGCATCTCAACTAAGCCCTGATGATGATGCTTCAAGAACTCTTGAAGTTCCTGAAGAAATACAACAATTTTCTCCTTAACAACTGTTGCAAATCATCAATCAACTCTAGAGGTCTAATCCATGGTTAAAGGCATAGATACAATAACTATCCACACCCAAGTCTGCCAGAGATGAAACTACAAGAGTCATGATAGTCTCCAAAAATCTAGCAACTGAGTTTACCGATGTTGGTTTTCCATCTAGTATGCATGAGGACATGCTTGATCCTTCAATTGGGGGGAAATGATGGGTGTTCATTTGTGTGTCTTTTCACATATTTATTATGCATAGCTTCACCCAATTTTTTGTCATTCCACTCCCATTTATGCTACTAATTAGTAGAAATTTAAAGTATATTGATAAAATGTAACATAGGAAGTAATTTTTGAAAAGTCCACCAATGTGTACAATTTGACAACTTGGATATATTTGCTATAGGAGCTAAGCATAGATGTCTGAGTAGTCACAAGAACTTTGGTGCAATTGGACTAGTTACGTACATATTATAGCCCTATTTCATTATCCTATTTTAGGCAAACATTTGGTTTTTAGTCTTTAATTTTGAGTGACTCTCAACTAACACATTATTCTATTACTATTATATATTTTTTGTAATACTTTTGGCTAGTGACCAAACTGAAATCTAGACTTATCTATGTTTAGGATAAAAGTCATCTGCCATAATAGCTTAGTTGTTGGTCAATTAGATATTTTGAACCTCTATAAACATGTGTTTAATCGCAAGACCAAATATATATATATATATATATATATATATATATATATATATATATATATATATATATATATATATATATATATATATATATATGAAACCTCTGTTAAAACTATTCTACTGAGTTTATCACATTGGTAAAGTGGAATTCTTATAGCAGTTTGTATCAATTCATTTCTCGTCACATGAACCAGAGGAAGGGCCCCCTCTTGGGAAATGTGGTGAGATCATTTTGTTAAGTTGTGTGTGTTTTCCTTTAAATTTGTTGTATAATCTCTTTCATGAATGCATGGTTGTTGATTGGTGTAAATATAGTTAGATGCAGGAACTTGAATAGCTTCTTTTTTATCAAGATTAAAAATATTGGATTTCATATTTTGTCCTTCTTCACTCTGCTCAAATATACCATTCATGATTCATTGTCACTCCTTGTCCCTTGTCGCAATCGTATAGTCTATCACAAGTCCATTAGCTCTGTTGTAGACCAAACAACTTTCTATCGCAAACTCTCACTCTGTCTGATAGAATTACCAAGTTCCTATCGCAATTTATCGCAATACCATTAACCTCCTGTCACCATTCATTTCACAATCTTCTCAACTGAAGTCTCGATTCTTCTAATGTTATTCAACAATATCTTTCAAGGAATCTAAGTGTGTTAGTTAAGGAAATTAAGTGTGATTACTTTGTGAATGATTAAAGTGTGAGTAAAAGTAATAATATTTCCTTAGAATAAAATCTTAATTAGATTAAGATTATGTTTTCATGTGATGTTTGATTTCATTAAATAAACTTAAAGTTTCATTCATGATCATTAGTATAAGGGTTTGATCTGTAAATTTCTAATTTAGATCTTCTCTTTTCCTATAAATGACATTTCATCTCGACATAACTTGTTATCTTCATCCCTTTGGTAAACTACCCCAATATCTTTCATCAGTCTATGACCCCAGATTGACATTCGATAGGAGTAAAACTGAACCTCCAAAAAAAAACCAAACCTTAAGATAAATTGAAACACAATTTTACCCTACATGGGGTTTTAATAAGGGTTATGATTAAGATACATTTAGCTTTAAAATCAAGATTAATGGCATACTCTTGCTCTCTTTTATAACTCAAACCCTAAAGATGGTATAAACCTAAACCCTTTCCCTAATTATATCCCTAAACTTGCATTCTAATAAAAACCCTAGCTCTGAGTGAAGGGATAAGAGTGGAAGAACTGGAAGTCATAATGTTGTAGTGATGAGGAGTGATGGATGTGTGTAGGGCTAGGGCTCAATCCCTAGCCCCATGTTGGGTGTTTGTCTTTTTGTTGATATTATTTCTTGTTCTTTTTGGATTGATGGTTGTTGGACAAAGCTAGTGTGGGTTCTAGATTTTGGAGAGCATTTACAGACATTTTTGGAATGGGGTTTTTATTATTTGCATGGTAGGGCTTGTGATTTCTTCTATGTTGGTGAGGATAGGTGTTTCTTCTCCAACTGTGCATGCAACGAGATCTAAATCATTTTATTCAAGGGAGAGCTCCAAGATGAAAAAAGTTAATGATTGCTTTCTGCGTAGCCATGATCGCCATGTTCTGGTTATTCTTTCAGTTGTGATGGAGGACATTGAATATTTGACTAAGCATGCTTTGATATGAAAATTTCTTGGAATCTAGATTTCTTTATCTGCTCTTGTGGCATGGATTCATCGCTCATGGTAGGTGAAAGTAGATATGGAGATTATGTTGGTTGGGAATAGCTATTTTTTTGTTGTATTCTCATGCATGTCTGATCGTGATCGTGTTTTTGAAGGAGGGCCTTATTTCTACAACCATGTGGAGTTATTTGTTAAACCTTGGCATTCAGGATTTAATTCTACTGAGGATCTCCCTTCAACATTGCTAATTTGGATTCTCTTACCTCACCTTCCCTTGGAATTCTGGCGAGAAGACATCCTCTATCAAATTGTCGCCTTGCTAGTGTTGGTATAAATAATTATTCACTATTTACACTTTACTTAAGTTTACTTAGGTCAATGCATTATTTTATATTATTATGCATTATTTTATTATTTTGTAGGTGATACACTTAGGAGTTTGTGTACTCTTATGAGTTATCATGTTGACAACACTAGAGTAAGAAACTCTAATTCATCACATGGTGTCTACAACATAATTTTGTGTGCTACATTTTTGTAGGCTTATCCTCTCATCATCACACTTAATCTTTTTCTTAATGAAGGATAACCCACACCTGGTGGACATGTGCCTGGTTGTATGACTTATCATGTTGCTAACTCCTAGGCATTCTAGATGCATCTTAGAGGCCTTTATATACATGCACCTCTAGTGTACTTTCATATCAATTCATATCAATCAATGAATTGAATTGAATATCATATCGTTATTCTGATCATACTCTTTTGGTCTACTATTGTGCTTATGCTTGAGTTCCTTGGTCTTGGGTGAATTTTGCCCTAAGGAAAATTCTTACATGGTATCAGAGATGTACCAAATTCTTACATGGTATCAGAGCTTGGGAAATTTCTCTTCACATAGCTATTCAAGATCATTCTTGCTTTAGCACCTTGAGCCAGATCTAGAGAATCTACAGATATTGGGAGCATTTAGAGCCAAAGAAGACCTCACCATTGCATCCGGAGTGTTGATTCAATGAAAATTGACTATGAATTTGCCTATGCTAGGCCATAATCAAAATTGAGGCAACATTTTTTTTGCAAACAAACAACCCAAAGGCCCAATTTGCGAAATTGGTATGATCATTTCAAATCTGTACATTCAATTTTCAAATTTGCATTTTTTTCATCTGCATCTCTACAATTTTTTTCAGATCTGCATTATTTTCCAGGAAATTTTTGGCCATCAGGCCAGTAGGAGAGATTTTTATAGGTGAAGATTGAAGGTTGTTGGTGCCAATCAGATATTAGCATCATATTTAGAAGGTTCAAAAATCCCCATATAGAATTTTGTTTCATCTAAATCAGACATCTGAGGCCAAATCTAGAGCCATTTGATTTTTGGAGGTGCAACGACAGCGATTCAGGAAAAATAATAGTAGAGGTGATTTTCAAACAACAATTTCTCTCTCATACGGACTGCTTTTTGCAAGCAATTTTTTTTGTTTTAGGGTAGAATTTCATGATAAACACATTGGTGCAGGTGGTTTGAGATCTCTATTCTTGAATTTTTTTGTAACTTGCAAATCCTAATTTTTGCAACTTCAAATGCTTTGTACGGGCTCATTTGGACACATAATCAAGTTCCATTTATTTTTAAAGTGCATAATTTTTTGTCTACTTTCCAAATCTGCAATTAGATTATAGGATTGTGTGGACAGAAATACTACTTTCAAAAATAGGCCCTAAATTGGCAAGTGGTTATAAAGTTCCTGAATCATCCATTGGGGGGGGGTTTCTTTGATTCTCTCTTGCATTTTGGGGGGGTGCATACATTCATTGATCTCATGGAGGCTTCTCACATATGTCAATCTAGTATAAGACCGAAGTTGACACCAAGGAACTATAAAAAATGGAGTGCCTTAATCATTGATAATCTAAGAGAACATCATGAAGTGTTTCCTTATCTCTACTCGAAGATACCGCCACCTAATCCTAATTGGGTAGATCATCTTCATCTTCTTATTCACTTTATGTATAACAACATGAGTAAGGAAACTTTTGCTCCTCTTCATATGGCAAGTTTTCCTCATGATGTTTGGATGGCTCTTTGGGAAACATTTGGAGATCCATGAGTCCCTCTATTTCCAGAGGACATTTTATCCTTAGTCACTTCAGTAATGGTTCCTCCAACTCAAAATGAAATTACACCTCCTGATGCTCCTATTGGCTCTATTGATCATGTTCTAGCCATAGATGCTCTCGATTCAGTGTAGCAGGACACACTATGTCTTCCTACTTCAGCTTCATGGGACGACTTCCTTCTAGATATTGCAGGTTTGTTTGTGGAGTCTCACATTGAAGATGTGGGAGACATCATCGATGGTATCTGTCTTCTCTTTGTTGAGGTGAATACTTCATCCATTGCCACAGTGATAGGTCCAACACAATAGGGTACACCTTGTCTTCTAGTTCTAGCATCCAAGGATGACTTCTTGACAAATAGTTCAAGTTTGTTTGTGGAGTCACACATAGCAGATTTGGGAGACTTCATTGATGATCTACATCTTCTCTTTGATGAAGCAGATCCTTCTTCAATTGTTGCGAGGGCTCACTCTGACCCTCTTGTCCATAATCTACATGATCAATCTTCATAGGTTGATGCGATTGTGAATTCTTATGTACAACAGTTGTAGGAGGTCTCTTTATCATTTGAGGAGATAATTCTTTGGGGTGTGTTCTACATCCATCCTTGCTCGATCTGCACATGTTCTTTTTCACAATATTAGAAGGGGTGACTATCAGCATTGACATAGGGACAGTTGAGCAGGTTTCAGAGACAACATTCATCATCAAGATTCTTTCTACACATAAAGAAAGCATCTCACAAGTACCTCTATCATTGTTTCTTCCAAAAGGGAGGAACATTATTCAGTGGCCATGGATCAGCTTCTACATTGGAGCAGCTATCACTGATCGACACACTACATTTGGGGGGGGGACTACCTTATCTCCTTCTTCTTCTCTTATATTGGGGGGACTTTTTCCTCTTATGGGGTTTTGTCCTTCTCCTAATTCTCTTTTGTATATACTTGATGTATGTTGTAATGGGGGGTTCTTGATTACTCCATCCATCCATGCATCTTGTTTTTTCATCTCTCTTTTTGGGGGAGGGTTTTTCCCATGAGGTTTTCCCTCTTTCTCCACTTTATGAGAGATTGCATTGGTTTGTACATGGGTACCTAACATGGCCTAGTAGCTAGGACCCATCTTGCATTTCATCCTAGCTTTCGTAAGCTTAAGTGCATTCTCCTAAGTTGCACTTAAGGGGGGGTGTTGGTGTAAATAATTATCCACTATTTACACTTTACTTAAGTTTACTTAGGTCAATGCTCTCATCATCACACTTACTATTGTGCTTAATGAAGGATAACCCACACCTGGTGGACATGTGCCTATTTGTATGACTTATCATGTTGCTAACTCTTAGGCATTCTAGATGCATCTTAGAGGCCTTTATATATAGGCACCTCTAGTGTACTTTCATATCAATCAATGAATTGAATTAAATATCATATTGTTATTCTCATCATATTCTTTTGGTCTATTGTTGTGCTTGTGCTCGAGTTCCTTGGTCTTGGGTGAATTTTGCCCTAAGGAAAATTCTTACATGGTAACAGAGCTATACCAAATTCTTACAGCTAGGAAAGCCAATTGCGATTACACATCAATCCCTCAATAACAAGGTTATTCCTTTTGCTAGAATTTGTGTTTGAATTGATTTGAATAACCCATTATCTGGTTCATTGGAAATTTATCTTGGGGCTCCCTCCTAGGTGTAGTAGTTAGATTATGAATCTCTCCCTTTTCGATGCCAGATACATGAGTACGGTCATTTACAGCGTCAGTGTCCTCGCAACTTGACTTCCAAAGGAGTGGATGGTTCTACAACAGACAATGGTGGTGGTCTGGTAGATGCTATAGGGAAAGGACAAGCTTAGATGGATAATACAACTAAGGAGAAGAATCAACCAAATACTACAAGAAAGGGAAAGGCTCAAATGTAGGATAAGGATGGATTTATCCCTACTCACCCATGAGCTAAGGGGCGTGGTCAGAAGAGGCCTTTGGAAGATCGACAATCTGATTCAAGTTTTAATCACTTTGAGGTGTTGGATAATATGGTTTTAGAGGAGGGTATTCCTCCTAGTATCTCTTCTAACCTAGTTTTCCCAGATGAGGGACTTTCACCTCATGACAATTGTGGGGTATTCCAAGTTGTGGTACACCAGAACTGTGAGGTCCCTATAGCTCCTGAGTCAAATGCTCTGGTGACACTTGTGGTGATGGAGGATAATGACATTGTTCTAGTAGACTTGATTAAGGATGTGCTAGCATGTGGTAAGGGTAAGGGGTCTCCTCTCCTCTTAGGGTTGATGCATAAACCCTTTAACTAGGTTTCCTTTACCCCTCCTCTAAGGAGTGGGCACAAAACAAACCAAGAGAAGAATAAACTCACAGGAGATATATTGATAGAGTCTTGGTCAGTGGAACCATTGGATGCTCATTTTCCCCATTCTACTTAATGATGATTATTCTCTAATGGAATGTTAGGGGGTTGACTAGCATCCCTAGACAAAAGATTATTCAGAATTTGGTGGTTGATCATTCTCCTGATGTTTTTTGTATCGAAGACACTAAGCTCTCTGTGGAGTCTATAGTCTGATATGCCTCTAGTATTTGGCCTCGTGGGCAATGCCAATGTGTTGGGGCTATGGGAAGTGCTAGTGGTTTGGCTATCTTTTGGGTTCTGCAAAAAATTTCTCCCCTTGGCTGGTGTCTTCTCGCTCAGCTCTTTTTATGTTGGCTTATGCTTTGGACTCAAGAGAGGTAATCATGATTAATAATGTGTATGTGCTTGTTGATTTTGTGGGAAAGGAGGAACTTTGGAGGCATGTTCAGTATGTTAGAAATTGTCACCCTTTTCATCCTTGGGTGTTAGCAGGAGACTTCAATTCAGTTTTAAGTTTGGAGGAGAAGCAAGGTGGTTTGGCTAGATTGGGGTCTTCTTCTTCTCTTCTATGTCAAGACATAATGCTTTTGCACCTCTATGATGTTAAGTCTTCTAATGGTCTCTATACTTGGAATAAATGAAGGACTGGGGCTAATGCTATCTCAGAACATCTGGATAGATTTCTTGTTTCTCGTTTTTGGGTTAGTGGCACCCTTACTCTATCTTCGAAAATTTTGGACTGGAGGGGTTGTGATCATTGACCAATCAAATTTTCTACTACTAGGGCTTTTACTCTGAAGTGTCTACCTTTTAAGTTCCAGTTGATGTGGCTTCGTGACTTCTCTCTTAATGATCTTGTATTATGTTGGTGGAGAGATGGTGCTCCTACATATGTTACTGCTATGTTTTCATTTTCTAAAAGGCTTCAATATGTTAAAAGACAGCTTAGGATATGGAATAGACAATGTTTTGGGAACCTTCACTCTATGAAGAGGCTTGCTCAGGAAGATCTTGATGTCATAACTAGGCAGATTAAAGATCGAGGTTTCTTAAAGGATCTTAGCTTCTAGAGTTCTAGAAGAATGGGAACGTCAAGAGGAATTTTTTTGGAAGCAAAAGTTTAGAGTTGGTTGGCTCCAAGAAGGTGATAGGAACACTTCTTTTTTCCATAAAACTGTGCAATCTTGTCGGAATTAGAGCAATATCTCTTCATTGGTTAATTATCAAGATATCCAACTAAATTCCTTGCCAACTTTGTTCCAGGAGGCTATTCAGTACTTTTCTACCCTCTTCTTTGAGGACTCTCCTCTTGTTGATAATGAAGAGAATATTATTTTGTCTTGTATTCCTTCCCTTATTACCTAAGAAATGAATGGTTATCTCATGTGACCGATCTCTTTGGACGAGCTGGAGGAGGTGGTCTTTGGCATGCCTATGGGAAAGGCTCCTGGTCCTTATGGCTATCTAGTTGAATTCTTACAAGAACTTTGGAAAATCCTTAATCATGATTTGTTGGAGGTGGTTAAGGAATCCTATTCTAGCAAGTAGATGCTTCAAGCATTGAATTTTACCTTCTTGACTTTATTCCAAAAAGAGAGGGGGCTAATCAACTAGAGTTTTGTAAACTAATTGCCTTATGTAATGTGGTTTACAAAGTCATTACTAAGTTGATTACTGAGAGAATTCAAAAGTAGCTCCCCATTATTATCTCAGAAGGACAAGGTGGTTTTGTTGCCAAAAGAATTTTTTTGGATGGGATGGTTATTACTACTAAGGCTATTCACTCTATGGCTAGTTCAAGAGAGCGATCTATGTTTGTTAAGCTAGATATGGCTAAGGCCTATGATAGAGTTAAATGGAGTTTCCCAAGGAATTTTCTTCTTACCTTTGGCTTTAGCTCTGATTGGGTGAGTTGGACTATGAGTTGTGTTACTTCTGCCTCTTTTTTAGTTCATCTTAATGGTTAACCTTCCCGACTATCTGATGCCTCTAGAGGTCTCCACTAGGGTGATCCTCTCTCCCCCTATCTTTTCATCATTATGGATAAGGGCTTGGACAGATTCATTACGTATTAGGTGTCCCAGAATTCTATTTAGGGGTGGCAGTGGGGTAATGGTTTACCTACTCTTTCTCACCTTCAATTTGTTGATGATTCTACTCATGTGGGTCTTGCTAGGATCAAGGAAGTTGAAGCCTTTCAACATACTCTGGATATTTATTTGGCAATAATAGGCCAAAATTTTAATGAGCATGAATCTCCCATTTACTTTTTTAACACTCCTAATTCTATTCAGTAAAGGATTATTGATATCTTACGATTTTAGATTGGGTCGCTTCCTTTGACTTATCTTGGCATCCCTATTGTTGTTTCTAGGAAGCTACAACTCTTCTGGGAAAATTTGATTATCAAGCTTCAAGAAAAGGTAAATCATTGGACTCATATATGGCTTTCTAGTGTTGCTCAAGTTAATCTTCTTCAATCCATTATTCAAGCTCTTCCTACCTATGGAAACATGGTTAAGGTTGCTCCTATCTACTTTCTCAAGGAGTTTGATGCTCTTTCTAGGCAATTCCTTTGGAGTGATAATTTGTGTAGCACTAAATGGAGTTTGATTAGTTGGGATACTATTTGCAGGCCTAGAATGGAGGGTGGTCTTGGTCTTCAATTAACTCTCTTGAGTAGTCAAGCGTTGGTTGCTAAGCTTTATTGGTGATGGTGCTTTGGACAACATCAACTTTGGGCTCGTATTATCACCCATAAATACTTTAGAGGTGTTGATCCTTGCTCTATTTCTGCACTTCCTCTTGAAGGTCTTGGCTCTATGGTATGGCATACTCTAAAGACTGGTGCTCTGTTAGTCAAGAGAGGTCTTTTCTAGATATGTAAGGGAGGCTCTAAGGCTTTGTTTTGGTTTGATGCTTGGGATGGATTCCCATCCATATTATCCATGTACCCTCATCTTCAGACTCTCTATGATTCTTTTCATTTTGTTGGATGGGATAAAGTGGCTCATTACATGACTCCTTATTAGTTGGGACCTGTTGTTGGTTATAGATGGAAGCACTCTTCTGATTGGCCTCTTGGAGGTACAAAGGTGGATCGTCAAGAGCTTTCTCATATTTTGGCCTCTAGGGAGTGTTCCTCTCCGCTAGGACCAAATGTTTTGATTTGGGGAGGCACCTTGTCTAGTAAATATCATCTCTGCTGGGTATCAAGACATAACTAGACAATTATTCAGGGATGCTGAGGTCCCTTGGTGGAAGCAAGTTTGGAATAAATTTTCTTGGTCCAAGTGCAATTTTTCCATGTGGCTAGTGGCTCACAACTGCTATCTTACATGGGATAATCTTTGTAAACATGGATTTCTAGGCCCCTCTTATTGTGTTTTGGGTGGTAATGGGGAGGAGTCTATCTCCCATCTGTTCTTCCATTTCTCCTTTTTCTACTTTGTTATGGCACCTTTGGTGGAGTGCTTGGGGTTGCTCTTGTAGGCATGCTTCCTCTTTGCCTGAGTTTTGGGCCTGCTTGGGCAGTGCTCCCTCCAAGTCTTCTTCTCTACATGTTGCTTGGATTGCTTGTTCATCATTCATTCTTTGGCATATCTGGCTAGAGAGGAATTGTCAAATCTTCTAAGATGTTTGGATTGGTGTTATGCATCTTTGGTGGAAGATCTCACATTCTCTTCAGGAAATTATTGAATTGAAGTGTGCGCTAGATGGGGGTATGGATTCGACTAATCTTGCTATATGCAATTGCCTCAATTTTCATCTTTAGGATAGGGTTGCAGCTCAATGGTATCAAAGAGTTCCCAGACAACCTCAACAACAAGGGAAAAGATGGGTGAATCAGGAAGGGCATTGAACTCCTCCTCCTCATGGAGTTCTAAAAATTAACATTGATGGTTCTTCCCAAGGGAATCCAAACCTTGTTGGTATTAGAGGAGTGGCTCATTGCAGTATTGGTGAAGTTAAATTCTTTTTCTCAATGCATAAGGGTGACCATACTAAGAATCTCATGGAGGCTTAGGCCATTTTATATGTTTTGGAATAGTGTTGTTTGTGGGGATGACACAAGATTATTTGTGAGTCTAACTCCTAAGTGGTGGTGAACTTGCTTTCCTCTTAGTAGCTTGAGGATGTTAGTTGGTAGCTAGCCAGTGTTGTTAATCAGACTCTTCTCTTTTGTACCTCTCTTGAGTTCATTAGGTTTACTTAGTTCATTAGGTTTACTTACATTCCTCATGAATGGAACAAAGCTGCTGATTGTTTGGCCAAATGGGCTTCTGGTCATGCTCTAGGCTAGAATATTATGGATAGGAGACAACTTCCCCTTGAGTTGTTACAAGATTTTGATGAAATTGTTTCTTAGGACAGAGCTCCTTGTTAAGCTCTCCTTGTTGTAATCCTTTCTATTTTAATAAATTTTTACCCCTCTTTTTCCCAAAAATCCTAGCTCTAAATTTTTTAAATATCTGTTGGAAGTGAGCCAATATCTCTAACATGGACTCACAACATGGTTTAACAACCTCTTGTGTCTTCTACAATTCTACTATTTGTATTGGATATTGATAGGTCCTTCTTTTGGTGCAACGACAACTCTAGAATTAACGAGTGGTATTAGAGCTTGGTCACAGATTTGAATCCACACAAGCCATGACATGTAATGTTGGGAGGGGGATTTTTTTATCATGGCATAATATTTCTTGTAGTGATTCATGACACAATTTGAAAACTTCATATATCTTCTATAATTCTAGTGGTTGTATTAGGTATTGACATGTTGATCTTTTGGTGCAATGATAACCCTAGTAATTAACAAAAATATTGAAGAATACCTAAATCAAAATGTAATCCTAATCCAAACTCTCAAATATAATCCTACCCTTAAACCCTAATATTAATCCTAACCTTAAACCCTTGTCCTAATAATTAATCTTAAACCTAATAATAACACTAACCATATTATATAAACTCCCGACCCTAACCATTGTCCTAACCATAATCCTAATCCTTAACCCAAAAGCCTAAACCTAACCCTAATCAAAACCTATTTTTTATCATAATAATAAATATGATGTAAAATCTAACTCTAATGATAATTATAGATCTCTATCTTAAACCCTAATTATAAGTCTAATCTTAATTCCCAACTCTTTCATAAATCCTAACCCTAACCATAGTATTGACCATGATGTAAACCTCTACCCTAACACTAAGCCTAATCCTAATCTCAACTTTAAAGCTTAATCTTAATAAAAATTCCAATACTTACCATATAACTTACCATTATGTTAACCCTAATCCTAGCACTAACCATTATACTAATTGTGATGGGAATCTAACACTAATCCAAATCATGGGGCTAACATAAATAGTTATCATAAATTGAATAAAAAATCCAACCTAACAATAATTCCAACCATAATACAAACCTTAAACCTAGCCATAACCGTAATCATAACACTAACTATGATGCAAACACTTACCCTAACAATAGTTCTAATTATGATTTTACTTTTAATCTTAACCTTAAATCCCTGTCCTAATTAAAACCTTGATGCTAACCATAATACTTATCTTGATGCAAATACTAACCCTAAGCATAATCCCATGCCTAACTAGAATACTAACCATGATGTATATCCAACTCTAATCCTACTCATGATATAAACATAAACACTTATCCTAACCTTGATTGTAACTCTAACCAAAACCCTAATTTGATAATAATTACAACTATGATATACACCCTAAACATAACCCTCCCTAAATATAGTCCTAAACCTAGACTCTAAACCCTAATGATAACCTTAAACCCTAACCCTAATAGTAATAATGGTTGTATTATAAACCCAAACCTTAATCATAATCCTAATGTAAACCTTAAATTTATTCTCAACCTTAATTAAGACCCCAACTCTAACCATACTACTAATCATGATGTAAACACTCACCCCAATTATAATACTAATCATAAACCCTAAATACTAATCCTAACTTCGACTCAAACTCCTAATCCCAATTTAAAAAGTATTACCAACCATGATGCAAATGCAAACTCTAATCCTAATCATAACCCTAAATCAAAACCCTGAGACCTCATCCTAAGTTTAACCTTAGATCCAAACCTAAACATTAAACTCTAATCTAATTTTAAACAAGACCATAATCCAAACCCTAAACCCAACCATGACAAGAACTAAAATCCTTATCCTAACTTTGATTCTATCCCTAATCAAAACCTTAATCCTAATCATTAGTCAAAACCTAGTATAACTCCAAAACTAACCATGATTCTAATGATAATCCAAATCTTTGGGGCAAAATCCAAATCCAAATTCTAAACCCTAATATCAATCAAAATCATAGTCCTAATCTTAATCTAAATTTCTCCTTTTATGGCACCTTCATGTCATAACACACAAGGTGATAGATTTTGCATCAAATGGATAATTCCAAATGAGGGATATATAAAGATTAACTTTGATGGATCCTCTAAAGGAAATCTTAGAAAATCAGGTTGTGGCATTTTCTCAAGAGATCAAATGGGTGAGGTTGTTGGTTTTTTGAGTTTATCATTACTAGAGGGCACTAATAACATTGCGGAGGTATATGGTTTACCTAATGGGCTCCTATTAACTAAGAAGTTGAATCTGACTAAAATTCATATTCAAGGTGATTCCTCTATAACTAACAATTCATGCATCAACAAAATATTTTTAAATTGGAAAATAAAATATGTTTTGACAAATATTTGGAGATTGTTAGACATATTTGAGTCTTGGTGTATCTCACATTCATATAGGGAAGGTAATCAAGTTGCATATTTGCTCTTGAAGTGGGGTAGTGAGGTGTTGAATATAGATTCAACATGCACAAACGTTATTGTAGATGATTTTAAATAGTTATTTAATGATTAAAAAAGAGGAAGTGAGTGAAATTTCCTAATGTTGGAGTTCCTTGTGGAAATGACAAGACCACATGATTGCATAGGAGAGCAACAAGAAGTGGCTATACAAATAGAGTTATACATACTGAATCTATTACATATGACCAACTGCAATTTTTAGTTGTATTGACACTATAACAACACTCCCAACCCTCTATCCAGATGGATGGAATGGATCAACAACATGAAGAATGCTGGTTGGTGGAATTCTCTACTTCATTGATATTGAAACAACACTTCCTGCTATTAATTCTGATGTTGGTAATGAGCCAACAATTTGGTGCCTGCTATTTGAAATGAATATCAGTCAACAAAAAGTACTATATTGAGCATTTTCTAATAACAAGAGTTTACTTGGCAGAGTTATTGAAAGCTTCATATGGACTAATCTCAATAATGTAGATGTACATACCATTGATTAGTTTAAAATGAGTAATGAACAACTTGTTGCCATTGCTGTTGATCCATATATAGTTTATATAAATCTTGTCAAATATAGCATTTTTCTCATTGGAGCAGAAATATCCATCCACATTGAGATACAAGATATTAAGTTGATTTGGAATATTATTTATTCGTTAGGGGTTTTCCATCGGTGTCATTAAACCTATTTGTAAACTTTTATTTTGTATTTGTTATGATTTAGGGTTTTCTTTCTGGATTCTTTCCCTAAAGAGCTTTTGAATCTGGTTACTATTATTAATATATATTCAGTGGATCACACACTTTTGCCCCCCAAAAAACTATAACCTTAACATAATATAATTATATATTATTAATTTATTTAATGTCTTTCATGTTATATGACGATTACTACTAACTTATATGTCTTTTATAACATAAATACATTTTTTCAATAAATATCTTCCTCAAAGTGCCTATAGTTAATCATATTCAATGTAATAATGTAAGGGAAGATACCTAATAGTGAATGAGGGTTCAATAATGGTTCACTCAATTTTAATCATTGAAAATATCAGCATTGGATCATTTATATATCAATAGTTGGTCATTTATTTTTGTCTTTTTTGATCCACGATTGACTCCTTTATGTACCACTATTGGTGTTTTATGAATTGTTGTTAAGATCTGAACCATTAATGGAGATTTGTGAAGCACTACTTGAATTTTTTAAACCACTATTGATGATGGAATGATTAGTTATTGGTGCAATGAGAAAATTTTGATATCATTAAATACCCCAATGGAGTCTATATGCATTGATGTTGGTGAGAAGCTGTAACTTAGCTTTAGACAGTTAAATTGCATTAAAAACAACCCAGAAAAACAAATATTAGAAAATTTGGACATCATGGAATACCCAATTGAACTGATCAAGTTAGCTATAACAAATATCTTCCCTTATATATAAACTAATTAATGATACAAACAAATACACAAATCGGATTTTAATGAATTGTTTTAATAATTTCATTGTTTTGGGCTGCAGTCGTATGCATGGCATGGGCATGGGATGATTAGATATTATCTTTTAGTTTGCTGCTGAGGCGTTGGCTCTGCTTCGAAACTCTTCTGCAGGTGCGAATGGCGAAGGGGTTTTGGCAATACCAGCAAGGTGGGAGGAATGGTGCGCTTCTTATCATAACCAGCAAAGCCATTGCTTTATTGGAAACGTAGCGCGATAGGCCAAGAACGGGGCTTTTAAAGTAAAGTTCATCATCGAAGCCGGTGGTAGGGTCGATTTCAGTCAGGGCTGGCCGCAATTTCCTTGCAAACCCATATTTGGCAGAGATTTTCTAAATTTCGAATGAAGATACATGTATGCTAACCCTCCCATGGATAGGGCACGGTTCCATATTATCTGAAACATATTCTCTGTGTGTTTCCTGTTCAATAATTTGCGAGATTTGAATTTTTCTATTCGCGTTTATATTTTTATATCTTTATGGTACCTGATCGGCTCTTCGTTTTCATCAGATTTATAGAGACATCATAAAACGAAGAGCTGCTAAACATTTTAAACCATTGTCCGAGATTGCACATCCTCAAACAGTATCAGATGCTCAATAGGTAGAGCCTTAATTATAATTATTAAATCAACATGACCTGTTTTCAAGCTTCTCAGCTTCTGGGTGCTCTTCAAGGTGTCTTGCCATGTTCTATTAGGTTTACAACGGTCTCCGTCTGAAATGTAGAAGGTCTAGCTTCCCCGAAAATACTATATGGACGCTTCCGAATTTTCTGGGATATATCTTGTATGTATTTTTGGTTAAACAATTTGCAAGATTCGAATACAGATCTTGCAGATGGATCTCTGAAAATAAGCAATGTTGCCTGTTCTGGTTTTGATGAAACCTGAGACTCTTGTTCAAAACCATTCACAAAAGCCATAACTAGTTTATGGGCTCTGAAAGAACATTCCACCGGACAATAGAATTTCGCTCTTACGCAAATATATTTTTCAGGCTGGTAACGTGACCACATGAATGTTACATATATATTCAAAAATTCTTGGAGTGAAACGAGTTATATTTACTTCTCTCTTCATTTCACAGGGTATAACATTGATAAAAAATCCTGAATATGATTACCTCCAAGCAATTCTAACACGAAATGGAACAGACTACAGATTGCCGGGAAACCACTTCAATGACTGCATTCTGTGTATTAATCACATAGTAGAGGTTACATTTACCAAACTTTTATGAAAGATAACTGCTATGCAATATTTGTCAAAATTTAATTTTCAAATTTCCTTCTACAAAACATTAACGGTTTACCTTCTGTACACCATTAATAATTTTCATAAGATACTTTGACATGTTTTCAATGGAATCTTGTCTTTCTCAATGCAAACCATGGTAAAAATAATTCACTTGAAATTGTTGAGAAATCTTTGGTTGTTTTTAATACTGAGGGGTCCTCTATCGTATGCTGAATGAGTATTGTAGACATCAGCGGTCTTTATTCTTTATATCATTACTTTCAGCTGAGAAGGAAATCTGCAACTAATACCATAGTCATTAGTGTTGAATTTTGTAGTAGCGAGATTGATCTTCCAAATTTGCTTATTTAATATTAATTCTCCATCCTGTTCATGCTGTGTCTTTCATCTATACAAGAGTCCATGATGGAGCTCTATCTCTCTGCCATGCAAAGCTACCTTCTTTTGAAAGTACCATGCCATTCCAACAAAAGGAAAATGCTCTCTGCTCTGCTACATGATTCTGTAATCTTTGCAAAGCCTTGTATCCTAGTCTTACAGAATATGCCCCTTTCTTAGAAGGCGCCTAAATTTTTCTTCAGGTTTGTTGTTGATGTAAACACTTCTCTGATCCATGATTTCTTTTAATGCATCTTTCACATCATCTTCCACTACTATATTAGATAGGTTTCTCCACCTGGCTCTTCCAGATATTGGATCATAGCTACCTATATAATCATTAATCAACTACCCTCTCACCCCATTTATTCCTTAATGGTGGTAAGCCAGTCCAGGTTTCTGCCGAGAACTGTGCCAATTCCCAATTGTGTATCTGCCATGAGATAAATGTGGTTATCAAACTTGTTGACATCATCATGAAATTCCACCCTGCAGATTCATCAGGAGGATTTGGTATTGCAAAAATTCTCGTAGGATGTGTGTCTAAGTACTTAGCTTACCTGATTTGGCACCATAATGTGGATGGCTTTGTATACATGTTCCAAACCAGCTTACCTCCAAAAGCTTTATTCGTCTTGTCAAGCAAATGCATACCTACTCCTCCTGAGTCCTTACGCCATACTTTGTAATGATATAAGAGGTAGCTTCTTAACGTTTGATAGATTACCATTCCATATGAAATCCCTAATAATCTTTTCAATTTAAATAATTACTGAATTTGGAGCTTTCAATACTGCAATATAGTAATTTGGAATTGCACTCAACACTGATTTAATTAGCAGTAATTTCCCTGAAAAGGACAGCCATCTAGCTTTCCATGCTGTAATGCGGGTATTTAATCTATCAATCACTGAGTTCCAAAAGGATACCTTATTTTCCCCCCTGAAGAAGGGGGATGCCAAGATATGTAATAGGGCAGCTCTCCCTGTTGAAAACCCAAGAGTTTGGATTATCTTTCCCCTTATAGCTTGTTTTGTTTTGAAAATATGCACAGTTGATTTCTGCTCATTAATTTTCTGCCCTGACACTGTAGAGTACAGTTCAAGCACCTTGTTCATTTCAATAGCCACTCACAAATTGGCTTTCACATGCAACAATGTATCATCAACAAAAGACTTGTATTTGGAATACTAATACCTTGCGATTAACCCAATTGACACTTACATGTGATGCTTCTACTAAGAGCTTCTGCCATGATATTAAATCATGGAATGGGGAAAGTGGATCTCCTTGTTGCACCCCTTGTGTGGCTAAAGGAGGGTTTTTGGCAACCCCATACTTCTTCCCTGTGTAAGAATGCTCTCCACACAATGACACTTCCAGGGAAATCTATTTTGACATTTTGCACTTTTCCCTTGCCTTTTTATTGTTTCTACTTAAAACTCTAGCATTTGAACCAATGATTCTAAGGGCTACGAAAGAAAACTGCCCGCAGTGCTTTCCAGAGCATAACGTAGAAAAAGAACCCATTTGTAGCACTGTTTTCTAAAATTTATTTGGATATAAAGTGCCCTGTCAACTTCTCTGCATAGCTGATATCAGCCTTTTCATTCATGATTCTACACATATTGTTCAAGAGAGACCTGCTTATAGAATGGTAATTTTAGCAAGAGCCATCAAATTTGTTGGAAATTGTTACAAAAAAAGATTTTTCTGTTTAAATTAGAAACACACAGATCTACCTCACCAAGTGCATAAACTTATCAGGGAAGATATGGATTCTTGTTGATTTCTTACTTTACACGCTGTACTTCACACTCCTTAACCATTTTTACTCCAGCCCTTGCAAACCATAATGAGCAAAAACCCCACAAGGCGAGCAGGTACATTGATGTCTCTGCTTTAATCTGTACCTAAATTCAGCCTTTTCATTCATGATCCTACACTTATTATTCAAGACAGACCAACACATAGAATGAGAATTTTAAAAAGAATCATCAACTTCGGTGGAAATTATGAATTAAAAAGACAGACCTATCTCTCCAAGTGCATAAACTTATCAGGGAAGATATGAATGCTTGCTAATTTCTTACCTTACACGCTGTACAGGCTCCACCATTTTTACTCCAGCCCTTGCAAACCCTAATGCACAAGAGCCACACAAGGCAAGCAGGTACTTTAATACTTTTTTTGCTTGCATGTATCCCTAATTGGCAAATGCCTGCATTATTGTGGTAAATGGCTATGTATGCTTGGATCTTCTCTTTCTTTCTCCTACCAGTAATGTTATAAGATGCTTCAATAGAGAGTTGTAATAACATCTCACACGGTCATCCATATGTGTAGTTTTTCATTGGTAATTATTCCTATATACTTCATAGAAGCTATTCATACAGCTCTTTTTAAATTATTTCTATATTCAGATATCCTTTATAGAAGCTATAGATACAGGCAACATGACAAATGACTGGTGTAGAGCACACACAGAGGATGAGTCATTATTCCACAAATTCTTAAAAATAAAGTTCAGTCTGAATTTTTAAGTTTAGGAGTTACCCTGCAATTCTTTTCTATACACTGTTTTGGCAGTATTCCTATCATATATGAGCATTTGTATTGAGCTCTTGTATTGTTGTACAACTTTGTGAGAGCGGCTCATTCATCATCAGGATCATCATTTTAAATGTTTCACAGACACACTTCTTTTCTTTTTTCTTAAACAATTTGAAAAGAGAGGATTTTCTCTGGTTCTTCTGTGCAGTATTAACTTGGTGTCTGTAAATTATTGAATTGTCTAAAGCTGGATCTTGTAGGGTCTGCGTGCAATATGAATTTGGTCTTTGTAATTATTGAATTTGGTGCTCAATGGTAGAGTCAAATTCAGATCCTTGGAAGCATATTGAATGATTGATTAAAACAGATTGTTGTTCAGCTGAAATGATTCAAATAATTTAGCACTATATTTTTTGGCAGGCAGTTGAATCTGGCTCTTGTGTGCAATATGAATTTGGCCTCTGTAAATTATTGAATTGCATATAGCTGGATCTTGTAGAGGTTTGTGTGCTATTTGGTCTCTATAAATTATTGAAATGTGTAAAGATGGATCTTCTAGGGTTTTGCGAGCATTATGAATCTGGTCTCTGTAATTATTGAATTTGGTGCTCAATAGTAGATTCAAATTCAGATCCATGAAAGCATATTGATGGATTGAAACAGATTGTTGTTAAGCTGAAACAAGTTATTTAATGTTGTATGTTTTGGCAGGCGGTTGAATCTTCTTTTCCATTTGAATTTGACATGTTTTATCTATTGCAAGCCGGTGCAGTGAATTTTACAGATGTTTGCTATTTTTTGCTAATTACACTCAGCTCAGCTGTTTTAGCTAAAGGAGAGCATGTGTGAAGCTGTAATTGGGTCTTTGGTAGCTATTTTCATATAATTTTTTAATGTTGGTAGCTTATTAAATCATGTATAATCAATGATAAAGTGGCAATCTTGTGATTTGTACATTAAAGAGTGACTCTTAGCAGCCAGCTGATAGATTTCTCTGGATGGATTCTTATCAGTGAGCTCATGATTTTTTATTTCATAGCATATTTTTCCCATATTTCAGAGGTTTTTAAAATACATACAGAGGAGTTGTATGCCAACCAAGAGGAGATTGTAAATAAGATGGTGAAATCAAGGTTTTGCAAGCCAATTATCCAGGCACTTACCAATAATATTAGTCGGCCATCTCGTATATCAGTTCAGAAATGATTCATATATAGATTGTTTAATTGTATCTGTTGCTGGAATTGATGAGGTGCTGAATTTTTTTCCAATTCGACATACTTATCTTGTTTAGATTCAAGTAGAGATCTTTCCCAGTGAGTAAGTTATACGATGGATATTTTGTCAATTCCACCCTATCTGTTTGACTTATCACCTCATCTAGGCTGAGAGATCTTTTTTGCGATGTTAATTGAAATTTTCTGTTGCATCATCCTTGATTGCAGTAGACAGTATAGCCTGACATCAAGCGAGTACATCCATTATTTCATAATTATCTGTCAAGTGTCAACTCATTTGTACAGTTCACTGACCTCTTTGCTAATAGATTGTTCATTCAGTCTAATTGTATCCATTGCCGGAATTAATTAGGTGCTAATTTTTTTCTCGATTGACATGCTTATCTTGTTTAGATTCAAATAGAGATTGTTTAATTGTATCTGTTGCTGGAATTGATCATGTGCTGAAGTTTTTTTTCCCGATTGACAGAGAACTCTATCCCAGTGTATAAGAACCACATAAAAACTTGAAGGTTCTAGCTGTTTTGCATTTGTTTAAGAGTAATTTTATCTATTTTGCCATGTAAGTTGTACACAAGTTTTTGTTTGGTTTTCTTTAACTATTCCTTTTCATTGAATCATTCCTCATCTGCTAAGGCAAAACTATGTGTAGGGGACACCAGTAAAATTGAAATTAATGACAGAGATGAGAGAAAATCTTCCCTTTCATTATGCTTTGATGGATCTTCATTTCCTGTTCGAAGGTTCCCATTACCACTCATGAAACCCTTTGCAGAAAGCTGAAGTTAGTTGGTGGTCACCTAATAAGTTGTACTGTCAATGCTATGTATGTATATGCTAAATATTGTAATTCCTGAACTAATTAGACAGAACATTATCCACTGAGATGAAAGTCCAAATCTAATTAGACAGCAGAACATTTTCCACTGAGGCGGAATTCTAAAGGTAAATAGACATTACATTTGATGAACAATGCCAGTAACATCCTAAATGCCTTTTAAAATCTTACTGAGATTGTTCTCTCAATGTATTGTTTTACATTTTGATTCCAAAAAAATTGTACAGCCATGAACTACATTATGTGCTATAACAGTTTGCAGCTATCATTGAACAGTGATGTGTTTTAATCTACTCAACTTTTTGATTTTTCTCACTTAGTGCAATTATTTTTTGCATCTAGGTGAATGTGAATAATTTTGGTAGATTTTGCAAAGCAACCCAGTTTTTTGATGAGTTAATATTAGAACAATCCTTGTTTTGTTTCTGGATTTTGTTAGGTGTGAAATAGGGAAACAATTTGATTGGATTAACTTGAATTATGTTTGTAGATTATCATATATTTTTTCTTGTCTCTTTCAGGGGACTACGGTATAGCTTTGCTTTTTCGGTTTGTTGGCGCTGAAGCACATTGCTCATTTCTTTTGAAATGGGTGCCAGAAATATTGTTTCTGATGATGAAGAAGGTATGCTGAATTTAATAGACGTAAGTCCTCTTTATGGTAGAGTTGCACTGGTACAATTTTATGACCTTTTCTAGTTGTGGAATTATTCACTATGAGGCATATTTTCAGGACCTGTTTTTGAAGCAATACTCATGGGAAAGGAATGTGAAAATTTCAACATCTTTGGAAAGTTGCATGCAGCATTTACATAGGCTTAGGGTATTTGCAAATACAAGATTTATGATCATACCATGAAGGAATGTATTTTCACACTTGAAAAATTTAGCAATAAACCCTTTTTACATAAAAGAGGGATATAAAAAAGGGGGCTGCAGGAAAAATCATCATTCTGTGATTGGACTGTGGCTATTTAAGATTTATCATTTAATCCTCCCTTCAAATATCATAAATTTAAATGCGTATTCCAAAAACTGAAAGCACTAGTTGAGAAATCTGAAACTTATGTTTGCAAGAGATGGAATATAGATGCCATTGGAAAATTTCAAGTAATGTTTGCCGTTCGCTCATCGTTCATCTTTACTGTCTTTTTAGTTTCTTGTGTTGGCATAAGCCTGACTTATGTAAGGGGTTTCTATACCAGAGTACGAAAAAAGTGATATCAGGGATGGTCGTGATACAGAGGCAGCTGATGAAGGTGATGATGAGGAGGCTGAAGGTAAAGCGTATGCATATTTTATCATTTACAATTACAGTCATTTCTTGAATAAAGTCATATGCATGTGTTTTTTATGTTTATTGTTGCATAATATCTTTGGTTTAAATTAGAAATTTTGCTTAAGATTGAGTGATGATTCAAATGATTAAATATTGAAGTACATAATAAAATTATTCTACATGATCAATGAAGAGGAGGGACAGGATGAGTATGAGAAAGATGGCTTCATAGTTGATGATCTAGAAGAGGAAGAAGAGGAAGCTAGAGAAAGTAGTGATGAAGAAATGAAAGCAAAGAAAAAAAAGAGGAAAAAAAGGTAGGCCCCACTTCTGTTGATTCCCCATGTTTTATAAGTTGGGAAATGTTATTATTTTACATTGTCAAAACCTATTATTTATGTTAGTGTTTGTGCATAGGGATGCTGAAGAGAATTATGAACTTGATGAAGATGATTATGAGTTACTACAGGAGGCCAACGTGACTGGTTTTCACCGTCCCAAATCTGTATGTCTGTGTAATTGTTCTGTGTGTTTGTATAAGTCAATTCCTTTAATAGAAAGATTATCTGACATTTTTTGATCAATAAAGGGTAGCAAGAAGTTCAAACGCCTCAAGAAAGCTGGAAAGAATGATCGCATAGAGGAAAAGACAGGCTTCTCTGATGAAGATGAGTTGGAAGAGGGTGGTTGGACAGGTGCCACTGCAGAGGAAAAATTGAAACGTAGTTTGTTTGGGGATGATGAAGGTATAAACATTATGCTCAGGAGACAAAGGGTTTGTTGATCCTCTCCTTGGTTCACTTCCTATTTGCCTTTTTCTTGCTCTGCTCTGCCTAGTTGAAATCAAAGGTCTGATCTTTCTGTAGAGTAGATCAGTTAGTTAAGCCCAGTACTTGAAAATTTGCAGGACTGCCCCCAGAAGATGTTGCAGAAGAGGAAGACCAGCTTGAAGAGGAAGAGGAAGACATGGGGGAAGAAGATGAAATGGCAGATTTTATAGTTGATGAAGAAGAGGTCGATGAAAACGGTTTACCTATAAGGTATCTTTTATTGTATTTTCATATATTATCAATATCATTAAAGATGATTTATTCTGTAATCCAAGATGTGAATGTCTTTACTTTCTTAGTCTGTGTCTTACAAAACTACTTTCTTTTGGTTTCTGCTTTAGGAGGAGGAGGAAATTGAAAAAACGAACATCCAGGCAAGCTCCAGGCATATCATCTATTGCTTTGCAAGAAGCACAGGATATATTTGGTGATGTGGATGAACTTTTGAGTCGTCGAAAGCAAGGTCTGAAAGCAAAAGGCTTTGATGGTTTAGGAGGACCTGATGATGACCAAGGTGCTAGGAGACTTGAAGATGAGTTTGAGCCAAGCATTTTGGCAGAGAAGTACATGACAGCTAAGGATGATGAAATTCGTGAAATAGATGTGCCTGAACGATTTCAGGTGCATTAAATATATATTTTATTGTCGATAAATTTGTTGTAATGTATTACTATTCTGTTATATATGCTTGGAAATTTAAAGATTAAAGTAACATTTATTATTAACATTATCAGATTTCCACAATCCATTTGTCATGAGTTTATTTGTGTTTCTGGATTTGTTTGTCTATATTTTTGTTTATCATCAACGTTTCGGATCACACTCCGTGATCCATCATCAGGATGGAAGAATGCAGGAATAAAATAGCAAAAATATGTTGATGATAAAAAAACATACACAATCGAATCCAGAAACACAAATAAACTTGTAACATTTATGATGCTTGCAATCACATTCTGAAGTTTGAAGTATTGCAATTTATTTTTGTATGTGAAACCTATTTGATGCTTTTTTCTTCACTTTCTGACACGTGTTAACATGGATCGAGTATATTCTGTTTGTTTTCTTCAGTTGTTGGAAGAGATTACCGGTCCGGTTCCACACAATGAGAATACAGTACCAGAGGCAAAATGGATATATGAGCAAGTATTTGGTTCATCAGCAGTACCGATTAGGAAAGAGTTCCAGCATATTGCACAGCTGGACAAGGAAGAAGTAGTGAAGGATATTGCTAATGTATTAAAGATGTTCCATGATCAAAAGTTAGAAGTAAGTTCGTTTTGTTTTGCTGCAAAGTTACACAGATTTGCTTTCATGCTGGGTAAATAAAGTGTTTTTAGTTAAAACAAGGCATAATGTTTGTTTCTTTGATTTTCTGCAAAGTTGAATTTATACGGAATCACTTTTATTCTGGTAAAGTGTTTTTTGTTAAAATAAAACACAATGTTTTGTTTGAGGACTGCTTATCGCATAATTATAAATTGTCTGAGCTGTAAAATGTTGAATGTGCAAGGTCCCATTTATTGCTATGTATCGGAAAGAAATGTGTCTCAATTTACTTCGAGAGCAAGAGTACATTGCTAAAGAAGCAGCAGATAAATCTGCAGGCAAAGCTGCAAACAAAGAAAATATGTCTAAAATGAAAATGTACAAGGTAAGAATATAGATTAAGAATGCCTTATGTTACACAGCAAAATGTCCGATGGCTAACAATGTGTCCTGTTTTTAGGCATTGTGGGAAATACAGCTTCGGGATAGAAAATGGCTTTTACTTCAAAGGAGGAAAACGGCTATTAAAACATCTTATGAGAAACGAGCTGGAGAAGAAGCAAGAAGAGATCCAACAAAATGGAGGCTGTTAGAAACAGTTTTTCAGTCTCTTGATGATGCGGAGTCTGAACGGACTATTGATGACATAGATGCAAAATTTAACCTGCATTTCCCTCCTGATGAAATTGAGGTAGAAGAAGGTCAGTTTAAGAGGCCAAAACGCAAATCCATGTATAGCATCTGTCGCAAGTCTGGCTTGGGAGCTGTATCAAGAAATTTTGGTCTCACCTCTGAGCAACTGGGCAAGAATCTATTAGCTATGTATAAGGTATATAGCTGTCTTCTGTATTTAAACTGCCACCTAATATGATGGTGTAGGCTACTTTCAGCAAATGATTAAAGGCTGTTTGTAAGTATTCTGCAGATGCACGAGGTCGAAGATGATAGCAATACACCAGAGGATGTGGCAGCTGGATTTTCTGCTGGAGAATTTGTGGATTCACAGTCAGTGCTCAAAGGTGCTAGGCACATGGTAAGCATTTTTTACAGCATTTTGATTGTATTGCTTGATTTATGTGGTAAATTTTTATCATGTAATGGATCATTGGTGCTTTTTTCAGGCGGCAGTAGAAATCAGTTGTGAGCCAGCTGTTAAGGAATATGCCCGTACTTTCTACGTGGAAAAGGCAGTTGTAACTACTAAGCCTACTGCTGATGGGAATAATGCTATAGGTTTATTTCATCAGTATGCTGGGGTAAAGTGGCTGAGTAACAAGCCAATAAGTAAGTTTGATGATGCACAGTGGCTTCTTATTCAGAAAGCTGAAGAAGAGAAACTTCTTCAGGTTACTATCGGTTTGCCTAAGGATGACTTAGATGGCACTTTAATGAACGAATTTGAAGCTTTTTACCTTAGTGATGGGGTGAGCAGATCTGCACAGCTTTGGAATGAACAACGTAAACTAATATTGAAGGATGCCTTATGCAATTACATTTTACCTAGTATGGAGAAGGAAGCTCGAATAGTGTTGTCTGTAAGAGCCAGAAACTGGCTGTTTCAGGACTATGGAATGCAGTTGTGGCAGAGAGTTTCAGTTGCACCTTTTAGGCGTCACAAACCTGACAACGAGGAGTCATCAGTTGAAGATACAGAAGCACGTATAATGGTCTGCTGCCAAGGGTCCAATAAAGACCCAACAACATTTGTGATGCTAGATCCTGCAGGTGAAGTGCTTGATATTCTGTTTACATCACATCTAAGTATTCATTCAAAGAATTCTGCTCTGCAAAAGCGAAAAGAGAATGACCAGCAGCGCCTTTTGAAGTTTATGATGGATCATCAACCTCATATAGTTGTTTTGGGAGCCTCAAACTTGCGTTGTAAATACTTGAAGGATGATATCTTTGAGGTATGACATGAAGACTTAGTTATTTACTACTTTCCATAATATTCTTTAATGTTTGCAGAAGATTGTGGGTGACTGCTGAATATGATAGTGAGAAATGCTTCTTTTTTACATGTTTTTTATCTTCACTAAATTTCTGCTTTCCTTAACATGTACTATAGTCTTAGTAATATCAATATTGCAGTGTATTATATGGTAGTAAAGTCGGCTAATAGTATTTGATTGGTTTTGAGTTTTGTTTATTTTTTGCTCAGGTTATATTTAATATTGTGGAGGAGCATCCACGTGATTTGGCAGAAGGCTTGGATACAATAAATGTTGTTTATGCAGATGAATTATTGCCTACACTATATGAGAATTCCCGCATCTCTCAGGACCAGTTGCCAACACAGAGAGGTAAATAGGAACTAAATCTGGATCACCTTATAAATTTATAATTGATGGATCAGAGAACTTAATTGTTAGAATTAAATGCCAGATTTATCATTTTTTATGAGCCCATATTTTTTTGAAGGGATTGTGAGGTGTGCTGTGGCCCTTGGTCGGTATCTTCAGAATCCATTGGCCATGGTTGCAACATTATGTGGTCCTGGCAAAGAGATATTATCATTGAAGCTTCATTCACTGGAACATTTCCTTACTCCAGATGAAAAGTATGAAGCTGTTGAACAGGTAATGGTTACAGTAACCAACCAAGTTGGTGTTGACATAAACCTAGCAGCATCACATGAATGGATGTTTTCTCCCCTGCAATTTGTATCAGGCCTTGGACCCAGAAAAGCTGCTTCCATACAAAGGGCTATTTTGAGGGCTGGAAGGGTTTACAGTCGCAGAGAATTGTTGACCCCTGTAGAGGCTATGAAGCGACTTGTCTTTATAAATGCTGCTGGATTTTTAAGGGTTAGAGGGACTGGACAAGCAGCTTCCGGGAACCATGTTATGGATCCCTTGGATGATACTAGAATTCATCCAGAGTCGTATGAGCTTGCCAAGAAAATGGCTGAGGACATATATTGTGAAGATGCCGGACAGGATATAGATGATATGGACGAGGAAACACAAGAAATGGCAGTTGAACATGTCAAAAAATATCCTGATCTGTTGAAGACCCTTGATATTGATGAATATGCTAGAAGTGTGGAGCAACGGACATCCAATAAAAAGCGGGAAACCCTTTCTGACATAAAGAGTGAACTGTTACATGGATTTAAGGATTTGAGATCACCATATAAAGAGCCATCCCAGGATGAGGAATTTTATCTGCTGACTGGAGAAAATGAAGACACCCTGTCAGTTGGAAAAATTGTCCAAGCAACAGCCCGTAGAGTCCAAAATCATCGTATAATTTGTGATCTGGAATCAGGCTTGACAGGAATAATATTGAAGGAGGAGCTTTCTGATGATATAGATATAGATCCAGTAGAAAAGATTGCAGAAGGCAGCATCTTTACCTGTCGGGTGAAATCTCTGACGAAAGCAAAGTACCTAGTTGACTTGACTTGCAAAGCAAGTGCGCTGAAGAGTGATGACTTTCAGGGTGAAGAGAATAAAGATAAGGAGGTTAAGGATCCTTATTATGCAAAAGAGGATGCCATTTCACAAATTGAACAAGAGAATGCAAGGAAAGCAAAGGAGCTTGCAAAAAGAGCTTTCAAAAATCGGATGATTGTGCATCCGCGCTTCCTGAATATTTCAGAGGATGAAACCATTAAGGTATGTTTTTAATTATAAAGAAATAATGTTTTCTGCAAGCGAAGTGATCAAGTATATTAATGTAGAACACAATTCTACAACAATAGCATTCTAATCATATAGTGGTTGCTATTTCTTACAGTTACTCTCAGATAAAGGGCCAGGAGAGAGTATTATCCGTCCAAGCTTGAAAGGGCCTACTCACTTGATGCTAACTCTCAAAATATTTGATGGAGTTTATGCTCACAAGGATATTGTGGAAGGAGGAAAAGACCAAAGGGATTATGCTGGCTACCTTCGACTTGGGAAAACACTTTCAATTGGGGAGGAGACATTTGAAGATCTTGATGAGGTTTGTGTAATACAATTTTAAGTATATCATGACTCTGAATTCTTGAATTCATGGCTTGAAATTTACTTCGAAAGCTTGAATGATTTTACCGAGTTTGTAAATTTGAAAATGCAGGTCATAGATAGATATGTGGATCCACTCATTAGCAATTTGAAGGCAGTCCTTGATTACAGGAAATTCAGGAGGGGAACAAAAGCAGAGGTTGATGATACACTACGAAAGGAAAAATATGAAAATCCAACAAGAATTCCATATTATATATCTATTTCACATGAACATCCTGGGGCATTTTTGCTTAGCTATATCAGGAGTACAAATCCTCATCATGAGTATTTTGGGCTATATCCCAAAGGATTTAAGTTCAGAAAAAGAATGTTTGATAATCTCGACAAGCTGGTTTCCCATTTTCAAAAGCATATAAATGATTTGATTCAACAAGATTCTCGTCCTCCTATTAGGTCTGTTGCTGCAATGGTTCCCTTGAAAAGCCCAGGTCCGGGAGGATCTGCAGGTGGAGGTGGTTCTGTTGGAAGTGGTTGGGGGGGTTCAGCCACAAACAGTGGTGGAGGGGGACATGGTGGCTGGGGAGGGTCAGCTATGGATGGTGGTAGAGGGGGAGATGGTGGTTGGAGAGGATCAGCCACTAATAGTGGAGGAGATGGTGGTAGGCAGGGCCTCACGGGCACAGACTGGGAAAGATCATCCACACCAGGTTCAAGAACAGGTGGAAATGATCATCATCATCGTAATGTGCTTGGTGGGCTTCCAAGTGGTTTACCTAGGCCACCAAACAGTCGAGAAAGGGGAAGGGGTGGAAGTGGTGGTGGCAGTAGCAGTGCTGGTTGGAATGCAGGAAGAGACGATGCATTTGATAGAGGTGGAAACGAGGGCAGGGGTGGAGGTATGAGAGGTAGGTGGACTGAGGATGGAGTAAATAGATGGGGAAGAAATGATGGAAGAGGTAGAGGGTCTGGAAGGGGCATCAATGAATCAAATATTAACAATAGGTGGGGGCAAAATTCTGGTGATGCACAGGGATCAAAAACTGAGGAATGGGGCAGCAATTCTGGCAGCAGAGTTCCGGAATCTCCTGCCCGAGGAGCATGGACTGCAAGCTCTGGGGAAATTGAGTTGAATAGACAGGGAAGTGATGGGCGGGATATTGCAAAATTAAGTGATGGTTGGAATTCTTCTAAAGTTACTGTTAGTGATCGTGATCCCACATTCAAAGATAGCACAGTCCGACAAGAGGGTCTAAATAAAGGTGGTGATGACATGCTGAACACTTCCAAAGATTGGTCTAAACAGCCTAGCAGATGGGATCATACAGCAGCAGGAAGTAATGGGAGTGTTGGAGGTACTGGCTGGGAGTCGTGAGTAAGAACTGTCAATCTTGATCAAAACTATCACAAATAATCAATATAGTTTTCTGTACTTCCAATCTTTCAACAGTTTCATTGAGTTTGTAATGTAATTATATTGAGCTTCATCGTGGTTGACCCATTGTGTTACTATTATTAGTTATTAGCTGATTCAATTTTTATACTATTGCGGTTACTTCATGGAATTGGCATAATTTTTTCATTCGTATAATTACTATTAGTAATTACAATGGAGCAGAAATCAGTATGCATCTCTCAGGAGTTCTGAAAAGATGGCTTGAATTTTCAAATTTTCTGTACATTTTTTGCCAACAGGCTATATTGTGAGCTTTTTAGTTTTTAGTTTAAACCTGCTTCACACTGGCACACCGCCTTTCGTATGCTGGTTTATGGTCATTATAGCTAAGTTTTTAAATTTATTATACAAATTTCGTTGTATGTCAAATGTCTCATTAAAAAAAAGGATCATACTCAATATTGCAGCATTCCTACTGAAAATGTTTCCCATGTAGAGTATAAATTATTTTCTATCTTTAAAATTATTAATATTATAATTAATAATTGATTTAATTCAAAGTGATCTTTGTTTTGCATTAATTGTGACTTCTTGAAATGAAATAAAATAACTATGACTAACTCATTTCAACTACTTATCTATGTATCATTGTAATTTGTGACAACAACTTTTGAAACAAGTATTGAGTTCATGTGGTACTTTGCTAAAATGTATTTGGTCATTCAAGATTTCCATTTCATTTGGTTGATTAAATCAAATTTAAAAACTCAGAATTTTTAATCAGATAAGGAGGATAGATTTATACATTTCATAACCATCTATAATTCAAGTCTCTAAAATTTCTGCAGCTCCTAAAACAATGTAGGCATCTATAACTATTTATAGATTGCCTATAAAAAGACATTATAAATGGACATTTGCGGCTGCACAAAAGTTTATATACTCCTAAACAACATACAACTCAATGTCTAAAAGCTACTAATAAGTTCAATGAAATTTTGCCTATGAATGCCATCTATGACATCACACATCATGTAGTGTAGTGCTCCTATTATAAAATTGTATTGTAAGATCAAAATAATTGAACCATCTTTAATAATGCATAAAATAACATTTTTTTTCCCTTAAATTTGAGTACCATCTTTAATTTTGTGGATTCTATATTAAAAATGTTTTATCATAAGCCTCTTTGACAAGTGCAATAATTCAGAGGGTCAAACATGATATTTATGATAAAAAGCTCAAACAATAAAGATTTATAGAATTGTTATGCTAAGACTTGTCAATTATTATTTGCTCATATACAATAGTGAACATTGAAGAAATATAGTAAGAGAGTATTAATTGAGTAAAAATGTGTTTGATATTTAAGCCAATTTAAATATCTAAAAGATGGATTGCACTAAAAGATCGATAATTTTTTTTCCCCATTTCTATCATAACTTGTCGTGCAAGTTAATTTGTGCTAGCCTCAAACAATTTTTCTAATTTATGACCGCCCTTTCTTGCAGCCACATGATTTTTTTTCTATTGCATATCAAGTACACCATAAAACAGTGTCTCAGCTTTGCTGAAAAGATTTTTTCTATTGCATATCAAGTAAGAAAACCATAAAACAATGTCTCAACTCATGCTGGAACATGCAGAAAGTAATACTACTAGTAGCAACAATATAACTACTAAACTGTCATCTACCCGGAGCATCAAAAATTCGATCTAAGCCCCCACCCAAATACAAAAAATAAATCAGTCACCATAGGTGATAACAGAGAGTTGCATCACTTATACATTGAGATATCATAATAAGAAAACAAAAAGGACAGATGATGACTATTCTTCCTCTTCGCTGTCGGATTCAGTCGTGGTAAAGTGCACAAGAGATAGCATGAACATATTCACTGGGATGTCTTTCTCCTTATCTATGGGTTTCCAACTACCCTCTTCTTTGAGCTTCTGTATGAGTTGGGCTAGTGGGATATTAAATTCATCAATATCTTTCATTGTAGTGTAACCATGAGCAAGGCCTTTCTTTTCCATGACTCCTTTCCCTTCCTGCAAGATCTTAAGGAAAATGCTCTCCTTCAACTGGAAAGCAATGGTGATTTGAACATCAACATCAAAGATTGTGAGTCTCCTTAGAGACTCAGTAAGAATCCTACCTCTACCTTGAAAAACATCACTATTCCTAAATTTCCAAATAAGCCAGAGAATAAGTCAGAGAATAATAGAGGATAAAATAGACCAAACTACATCATACCACTTGCTGCTAAATAAATTTTTGCTAGAAATAATGTTATGCACTAAGAAATTTCCATCTAGGATAAGACCAAACAAACCCCAAACCCCCCGGGCAAATGAGCAACGGAGAAAAAACATAGAGAACAAATTCATCTTGCTCACAAACATAGCATGTATTGCAACTCCCCCATGATTTTTTGAATGGTAACTTATGTAATAACAACCTCCACAAAAAGCATACAATTTTGAGTTCCACAAGTCCGAACCAAAGGTTCATGATATGTTTCTTCTAGGTAGGAGGATCAAAGGACAAGCTCCAACATGAATTAATATGCTCAAGGATGACACAAATTTTCCAATTCTTCCCACTGAATTAAGGATCCAACTCTGAGAACATCCTTGAACACATATATGCTTTGCAGAACACCCTTGAATAAGAGCAAGCAATTTATCATTATTTTTAAGGTCCCACCATATAGAACCTTGCTCACACCAAATATTACTTGCCTCATATCTCAAAGTGGATCCAAGCAAAGGTTCAACACTAGTCAAGCTTTTCCATAATGACTTGAATACATTGGAACCCCCAACATTAACTTTAACATTTAAGGACAAGGTCTAGCGTATCCAAACCACTCCAGAATCTAGTTTGACAAGGATGACCCCTACTAATATTATTCCTAATAAGAACTTTCCAAAGCTCACACCCTTCATTAGCTTTAGCAATCCACTTCATAGTTAAGGCAATACCTTGCACCCTGAGATCCTTCAACCCTAGTCCACCAACTTCTTTAATTTTAGTACACCAATCCCACCTCCCCTGTCACACTAAATAAAATCACAAATGATTTTCTGAATGAAGCCAAGCTGACCAGCATTGAACAACCATGCTGAGGAAAAATACACCGTCTATGAAGATTAAATCTTTTGACAAACTTGAATCTTGCTAGCCAGAGAGAGATATGTGGAGTTCCACTTATTAATTTTTATAGTGACCTTCTCTTTGATCCATAACCACATATTATTGATATTAGGGTTGACAACAAAGGAAATTTCTAAGTATCTAATCCCATGATTTGGACCTCCCCAACCAATGTTGTACTTGTTGCACCATGCTAGAGGTTGCTCATCCCATCATAGTAGGATAGACATAGAGATATAAATCTTGCTGCCCGAGGTTGAACAAAAAATCTAAAGTTCTTTCTTGAGGTGCTCCATATTTTCCCCTTAAGAACAAATAGGATGATTGTATCATGAACAAACTGAATGTTAGAAATTTCCTCCTAATTTGGAAGAATATGGACATGAATTTTGGGGCGAGAGAAAGTTGTCTCTCAAGAGGTAATGCAAAGAATCAACAAAAATCACAAACATGGATGGGGCCAGAGGACAACCTTGTCTGATGGATCTAGACAAGTCAAAGTATACCGACCTAACCCCATTGAGCTCAACAACTACTCTAACACCTTTCATCAGGGTGGACACCATATGAAAGAAAGATTGAGGGAAGCTAATAACATTAAACATCATCAGGATGAAATTTCACTCAAACTTATCATATACTTTTTCATAATCAATAAGAAGCATCCCAACATTCTGCCCAAAGGTTTTGGCCCAATCCAAGGTTTTCCAACAAGTGATCAAGTTTTCCAAAATGTATCTCCTTTTGATAAAGCCAGTCTATGTAGGATTGACGACTTTAGAAAGGATATTCTCTACTCTTGTTGCCAAAATTTTAGCTAGAATCTTGTAAGTCACATTAAGGAGAGTAATAGGTCTCCAATTCTTAATGAAAGTTTGATCTCCTCCTTTTGGAATCAACTTAATAAGACCTACATTGATCTCTTTCTGTAGTGAACCTCTAGACATGGAAAAATCATACAAGCATTTAAGCTTAGGGCACACCTAGTATATGTTGACTTTGAAAAACTCAATAGGAAGGCCATAAGGGCCAAGAGCTTTCTCCTTGGACATGATTTGAATGACTCTTTTGATTTCTTCTACGTTGATAGGAGCATTTAGAAATAAGGAATATACCTCTGAGATTCTTTTAGGGATGATAGAACAAATTTTCTTCCTATCTTCTTTCATTTTGCAACCATCATTTTTAGATTGGAGCAAAGTCTTATAATATCATGCAAAGGAGCCAAGAATAGCCTCCAGTTCAATAGTATTTTCACCTTCCTCATATAGACAATCAACTTTGTCCTTGGTTTCTTTGGATTTCAAGACTTGGAAGGATCCTCTATCCCCCATTTTCAATCAATTAAGTCTTGACCTAACCTTGGCTCCTTGAGTCTTCCTGGATTGCACTTTCCTGAGGTTATGCCTTTCCTAAGCCACTGATTCTATTGCTTCATCATTGGAAGGCTAACACTGAACTGAGGCTTCAACTTCATGCAAGAAAAAGATTAGATTATACTCCTGACCTCTGGCATATTTGGTTTTCTTTCTACCAATTGTCTTGAAGAGATTTTTTTGCCAGGAATGGAGGTTTTGATTCCACTTACTAATACGGTCATCATGTTGGCAGACTGAAGAATTGTACCATCGAATGATTTTGATGACAGGCAAGACATCTTGGTCCTCTAAGAGAGAGGCATTGAGAGCAAGCTAGGTTTACTAGAGGACAGAGAGGGGTGCCCAATTTTGAATATATTAGCAGTAATAGAATGATGATCAAAGAGGGAGAAGGGAACAACTTGATATAAATGATTATCTTGCCCATGATATTTACAACCCAACTCCATGCATGATACATTCACCATTGCATCTACCCAACTATCTAATGTTTGACTTCTATGTCATCACCTACATCTTATCAACCTCAATGTTGAATATTGAATTGGGATATTCATATAAGTACTAGGGGCAATCATCATAGGAGCTCTAACATATTTTACAAAATTTCTCAATTATTTTAGTTGTTCTTTTAGTTAATTTTTAGTTTCTTGATCTTTAGAAATTATCAACTTCAACATTTTAATGGTATCTAGTCTAGATAGGGCACCTCTTCTTCCTTCTTTTATTTCCTCAAATTGACGTAGATCATTTATTAATCTTCATAGGTCATTTCCTTGATATTGTTTTCCTCTTAGGGCTAAGAGAATTATAGGCTCATTTAGATTTCTCTTTATGTATCATTGCCTATTTTGCTATTAAATTTAATGGTTTCACTTGTAGAAACCTTTTCATAGAAAAATAATCTAACTTAAGAAAAGTTGGGTCAATGGTAAAGAAATAAGAGAAAATTGGGATACATGGTGTAAATTATCCTTAGAGTTCATTTTACTACATATCTTGTCGAGGAAGACTCTTCATAGGGTACCATAAATATCTATAAATTCATTTCTCACCCTCATTATCCATTTTCTTTATAAAACTAGTTTTGTAACGCCCAGCTTACGAACCCAAAATAAATAAACCTAATATGTTACAAGTTTACGGAACTATATTTTAAAAAATTTCAAACAACATCAAAATAACAATAATGCGGAAGCAATATATACATACACATTAAGAACACGTAATCAATTATGAATATAGTTTCAATTCCTCAAGGGTTCGTTCAGTCACATTTAAGAAAGTTTTATTAATAAATTTAAGTCTTAATTACAATGTACATAATCATAAAATGAATAAACACATACATTAACATATAAGAAAATGCATAAGTACAACTAATAATATGAAAGCACATCTAATGAATAACATCCACTGCACATGTCACAGGGTATGTGAAAATAGATACAAGTCCATCAATATACAATACAACATCTCGTAGGATCTCAAAACATACGATACATAAATACATCAAATGAATAGAAGTCTCCAAGATAAGAGGAAGAATGATAATGTTACGACTGTATCAAGGAGCATCCAACATCTGTCAATCTGAGGAGGACCCAAATGGTAAGAATACACTACCTCCTGACCGTGTGGTCACCTAATCAGGCTCCCACTCCCACAGTGCAAGAGAGATAATGTATGATCCACACATAGATAATCAAATCATAAAATAATCCTAGGCGAAGAATCCTGATAGTCAAATCTACCTCAAGGGTAACACAAACTACTTAAGAAGAAGAGATAATCAAAATCAAAAGGACACTCATACCAAGTCAACATACAAAAAACAAAACCAAAAATATAAAACCAACAAGCACAATGGCCAACAGATAACAACTGCCATCAATAAAAGTAAACTACGAATCACTAACTCCATCAATAAAAACACCACCAATGAATAACTGATCATTCATTAATAAAAGTCAATTGTTAACAATAAATGACATCTAATCAATTAGTAACAATTCACAATTAATTCACCATCAAAAGAAATATCCAACAAGTACATTACTAGAGGCAAATATAAAAAAACCGTGAAGGAGACTCAGGCTACATAATATGGAGTGTCATCACATGAGCCAACTCTAGAGTTAACTTGGCAATCTTTTAGGACCTCGGCCCCCTAGTGACTCTATGCGGAACTAGAATACCCTCTCATGATGACAGGGAAACTAGTCATATCTCTCAAGGTATTATCTCCATCTCATCCTTAGTCTATACAAGCACTCAAGGCATGGACGAGGAAAAATCTCTAACTTATCCTTTTAATGTATCTCAAGGAAAAGGGCTAGGCAAGATATTTTAATTACTATGTTATCACTTGTTACACAACTTACAATGAGTTACCCTCGTAGCCACTTTGGGCCCCGACCCCCATTGCAAGCCACTCCCATAGATATGCACCTAAACTACCTTCTCAAAAATCACAAACCACAATAGTGTCCCATACCACAAAAAGTAATATTGATCAAATTTGGTTTCTTAATAGGCAACCCAAAAAATAACATTGGTTCCCAAAACCCAAGTTCTCATAAATGCTCTATAGTACAAAACTCATAAAACATAAATCTCAATTCAAATAATAAAGTTCATCATGACATCCAGTCAAAGAATCATAAAAAAAATCTAAAAAACCGCCTCTAGTTCACATCCTAACTTGGCCAACTAAACAACCCACAAAGAAAAACCATCATAAAAATAAACATCACAAGACTATAAATAGAATATTAGAAAACACAGTTTTTAGCCACATGATTTAAATCCACCAATTTCTCTTGTTTAATTTGGGTCATAAAGATTTGTTTAGAAATAAAGCAAGAATATATATATATATATATATATATATATATATATATATATATATATATATATATATATATATATATATATATATATATATAGATTGTTATGTTGATATACTTATTTAAAATAATAAGTATTTAAATATCCAATCTTTTTGTGCATATACAATATCATACAATATTATCATGTTATTAATTTAAATAATCTTAAATTATAAATGATTTAATTAATAACATAAATGTATATTAATTATATTTAAATATTGATATTAATTTAAATTTCAAAAATATTAATATGACTTTTATTTAAGTCTAATATTAATATTTATTTTTCCTTTAATTCATAATGCAACTAGAGATAAAATTATAAATTTAATTTAATTATTTATAATTTCTCTCATAAAGTCAAATAGTTATTAACTAAATGATTACAAAGTGAACTCTACCACAACATATTTATTTTTATATGCATGTAACCATATTATATTTAGCTTTCTATTTTTAGCATATTTATTTTCACATGCATGTAACCTTACTATACTTAGTTTTTATTTTTAGCATGTTTGTTTTTGCATGCATGCATAAGTTTAGTTACAACATATTTTCCTCTCAATTAATCTTTGTCCTTGCTCTAATAAATTTTGCAATTAAAGTATTTTAGATATAAGAATAATATTTATCTATATTTAAAAAATTCATGATAATCACATAGTTCTAATGACAAAATTAAAGTTGAAACCCAAACTATTCAATTTATTATTTTTCTTCCAATTTTCAATAATCAAATTTTCATTATATTAGAAAGGGGTTTATAAGAATACAATCACAATAATTTTCTATAGTTTTTCTATACTTTGCCTCTATCAAGTTTTCTTGATTAATAAGTTATCCGTTTTCAAAATCTACAACATAATTCTTTATTCAACAATCAATACAGTAAATTAATAAGCAATATGCAAACACCCAAGAAGACACGAAGTAGATAGATCTTTCAATATAATTCTACAATGGGTTTTCAAACCCTACCTCAAAACCACAGCTAAAATCTGAGACACTCTGTAAATGCATGCAAATCCAAACCCTCTGAAACTTTCAACAATTCTTTTGATCCAATTTTGAATTTTGCTCTCCAAAATCTATGTGTCTAGAAATGAGTTCTAGAGTTTTCTCCCAAATCAAGGCTTTGATCATGCAATCATGCGAAAACCCTTAGTCTTTAATTACTATATTTTAATTTTCATGCACACTTTATGCAATTTAATTAAAATAAACTTTATTAAATTAAAGCTTTCTCTCTTATTAAATCATGCAATATTTTTTAATATTATATTTATTAATTTAACTAATAATATTATTTAGAGTTTATTAAAAATAAAACTTCTAAATAAATTATTATTAAATTAAATAAATATAAATATGCCTAATTATAACTTTACTCAAATCTTTTAAATTTAATTCTTTCATACACATTTAAAGAACTTTTTAATTAAAATATTCTTTTATATTTTCTTTTCCTCCACTTATTAATTAGTGCAAGCACTAATTAAAGCATAGTTTATTATTTAAATTAATAATAATAATCAAAGCTCATTGTTTAAATACAACTCTAATTTAATTATTATTAAATAAATAATTATAATAAAGTAATATTAAATCTTTAATATTTTAATATTTTAGTTATCTCTTTTTTTCCAACTTCTTGAATTAAACTTTTAAATTAAATCTTTTAAACTGAAGTACATATTTAATTAATTAATAATTAATTAAATATCATCATATTCTAATCTCTTTAACCAAAATTTCAAATTAAGACTTTTAAATTGAAGCACATTTTTAATTAATTAAATATTCTCATGCTTTAATATTTTTTTTAATCAAATAATATTTAATTATATGATTAACCCAAATATTATAATTAAATCCTTTACCAAATAAATCACATAGTGAAATCCACATAAAAGAAACATTACCAAAATAGACTAAAACTCAAAATCAAACAACACAGAAAAAAGATAAACTCACGAGTTTTAAAAAGGGTGGAAAGTCAATTACAAGTTCTCTTTACAAGACAAGTATTTAGGCTATGGCTTGGATTGGACCTGAACATTATCTCTCCATTCTTACTGTTGAGTTATTGTGATAAGGCACACTCATCTTGGCAATTCAGGGAAGTCGATGCCTGATACCTACATTCTACATAAAAGATGAGCATGTACATGTATATAAACATATCTAAACTAAATAGGCAATGGCGGGGAGTGGTACATCATGTAGATCCTGACTAGCAGGTGACTACAACTCCCTCCCTTAACCACATCAAACACAACAAACAGAAAGATAAAACAAACACATGCACCATACACATGTAAGTATGGGGTAAGTACCATAATAATTATAAGTCAAACAACAAATGCTCAGATAAAATAACGTATCATTATGAATATGAAGTAATCATCATTAAAGCATCATTAATGCGCTAGTAACCATAATCATTAAACAACACATGAAATATAGTCAACTAAGTAATCATTGTTGATATATCTCTAGTCCAAATTATGAAATAATACCCTTGAAACTAACACATCCATGAATAGGCATAAAAGAGTTTAATAAATATAATAGAAAAATAAACTATGGGTGGGCACTACAAGTTTCATGTTAAGATATTGACTTGCTAGGGTGAGACCAATGTATTTGCAATATATCCTCTCCCTACTTAAGTTATTATTCTGCATATTCCAAACACTTTATTTGTACATGTTTAATTCTAAGATTTTTCTTCTACTTATCTCCTTCAAATATTTTAATAATTGATGATTATTTTTATATCGATCTTAGAAAAGTAGCATCCCTTACTCAAACACTCAATCAAATCATCCATATGTGGTAGTGATTTTGTTGAGGAAAATATTTAGTAGACATTATTCTTTTTCCTTGTTGATACAAGTATTTTACATGTACGCAATAATATGAAACACCTTATTCATTAACAAAAATAAAATTTTAACCCAAATCTCATTTTAAGACTCATCTTGTGTATCATCATTTTAGGAAAGATGGACCTTAAAAAGTCCAAGTGGTGTTATTTTTTTGCATTGATAATAATGGATTTTTAATTCAATATTACATGATATACTCAAATTATATTAGAAATAGTCTCATGCTTATCCACTTAAGAAAATACGATTGACTCCCCAATGTTTTCTTAATTTACAAAACCATTGTATAGAAATCTTATAACTCTTAAACCTCCCTTAATAATTATTTGATTACTAAAATTATTAAATAGTGTAGAGACCTATAGCTAGATGTTGGAGCTCTATATTTAGGATGCTAGCTTGATGCATGATCTCCTACACAACATGTTATATCATTTTTAAAAATATCATAATTCAAGGAACTCTAAAACTTACAGAGACCTATATAAATGTGTATGTGTGTGT